>JAJMCB010000025.1:0-118118 GCA_030584925.1 Starmerella vitae | reverse complement strand
TTTTTTTTACCGTTATCTCGCAGATGGAAGCGAGGGTAGATAGCGGAAGAATGAATTATGTACAAATAAGGGCTTTAAATAGAATTTCTGTTATCTGCGGTTTTTTTATTGCCGATTTAGTCTTAAAACAACACAAATAATCCAAGTTACGGCTAAGATCTAGTATTTGCCTAACCGTCCTTATTTTGACGTCTATGCGGTCTGCATGCGACCAGCACAAAAGAAGGAACTTAAAATATTTTCTATATAATACAATGCTAGAATGCTTAAATCGAATAAAGTTCGAATGCACAAGTTTTCGAGAAAAAAGATCTACAAGATTTGGCACCTAGTCAAGGTCGGCGTATCACGGATTAAAACCGTGACAGTTCGAATTCCAATAAATGGAATATTTGCGATTTGTATACAGTATACCGCCGAAACTGATGAGGATACTAACGGAGTCCCTCAAGAGAAATCTGGCAAAAAATTTCAAATTTTTTTATGCCCATGCGAAGGACCAATATTTGGCCTCGAATTGAAGACCGCTAAATAATGCGAAGTAAGAAGCAAAGAAATATGTTCAGAACGACCTTTTCTTTGCTAATGCTTCTGAAAGCCATCAGTTTATCGACTTTAGTTGCACCTAAAGTCGATAAATAAACTTTCAAACGCCGTGTTTTCAACACTAAACCTCAGTATATAATCAATTACATAGTAATCAATTATTATTCTGATTGGAGAGAATGATAGCAACTTGAAGCTGCTATACATTTGAGGCTTCTATCGCCCCATTTTATACCAGAAAAGTAGGGTTTATGTTTAAAACACAAAGCTTGCATAAGTAGTTAATTTTGGTGGACAGGGTTTAAGACAATAGGCTTTATGCTGTAAGTTGAATAGTTAAACAGATCACCAATTGATTCAAACAGGAATAAAAAATCTTAAATAGAGACAATAAGTATATATACCGTTATATGAATTAAATTTGTAGTCGAGCTAGCTGTTTCTATTTGAAAAAGGAATTGAATAGACTGAAATGGGTTGGTTGTAGATCGGCGGTAATCTAAACATAGAATTGCAGGTATCAGGCTAATTAGAGTGACTTACGCTACTGTGATACCGACATTTTGCAGGAAGTCATTCACACGATCCGCCACTAGCATAGCTGGTAGAAACCTAGAGGCATCAGAGTCTAGCACATCCAAATCAGAGCACAAAATCAAATAATAGCAACTAGAATAAGTGGATTAAACAGGTGATTGAAATCATTAATGTCTCTTAAGGGCCATATACGTATACGTGTGTCAGCATCACTTATGTAAATTAACTACACAACTCACAATTACATCAAACAGTACTATAAATAAAAAGAGGCATATGAATAGACAATTTTAGCATTGTTAAAAATGAAAAATACCTAGATGTTTGGTTTCGGCTGAAGATACTCAATTAAAGAAGGTACACCGATTTTGCACTAATATTACACCTGTCGAAGTCCGCAAGTAATTTGACACAAGTTACTAAGACTTGACCAATCAGTTCTTGCTGAAGGAAAAAAATAGCAATGACAACGATTTAATTAGAGATAAAAACAAAGTAAGTTCCTATGTAGAAATGGTCTACAGAGTAGCCCATTTATGTTAGCTGATATAAGGTAGATAGTAACCTTACCTAAGAGTCTATCTATAGCATCTTGCCTCCGACAATATGTATATTTATTGAATTTAACGCAATGGATTGATTAAATTTTGCTGCATAACAGCATGTGATACTTCTATAAAAATCCAATAACGAGATGGATCAATGGATTTTAGTCTAAACTTCAGAACACAGTGGAACACTTGGAGAGTAACTTTTAAATATGCAAATAACAAAACCATCCAGGGTTCCATACTCAGATAAAACGATGAATTCGAAAAAAATATGCCTCCGACCGGAATCGAACCGATGATCTCAGCATTACTAGTGCTGCGCCTTACCGCTTGGCCACAGAGGCTATGTGTTACCAGAGAAATTATATTTTTCATTATTAGTGGAAATGATAAGTTTTCTACTTTGTTCTATATTATTTTTTTTCTTTAATTATTTACAGTAGGAATTCATGATTTTTATCTTTACATGACATTATACTCACCTACCTCCAATTGTTTCTGAGCAGCTTCTAACATTGCTTGCCGAGGCGATAACTTTTTCTTTTTGTGGTTTTCCGAGGAGCTAGACGATGAAAACCCACTAGGAGTTTCACGAAGAGCAAAAGCTTTCGCCAAATGTCCCAGGTGCAATTGCTTAAGACTGAAAATATCCCTCTCAGAACTCAAATGTGTAGTATACGCACGAACATGCGCAGTAAATGCCCGCTTAGCCAAGTCATCTAGATCATCGCTACTATTAACCACTGCCTTTTCAACTTTGAGCTGCCAAGAGGTAGCTTTGTCCATCCATTCTCCAAATCCAAATCCTCTTTGGAGTATGCTTTGGTAAGATTCCTGTTTGATAGCATTACTATGAGCTTCCTTGAGCTTCTGTTCATAATTTTGCTCACTTGGCAATAAAAACATCAACGCTTCACCCTTACGTCCGGCACGAGCTGTTCTTCCAGCTCGATGAAGGTGATCCTCGATTGTTGCCGGTGGATCATACTCCACAACCTCATCAACGGTAGCATCCAAACCTCTTGAGGCAACATCTGTGGTCAATAGGACACCGCCATTATTTGATTTCAAGAATTCATTTAGTGTTTCAGTACGTTGTTGTTGTGTCATGCTTCCATGAAGCCTGAAAACCTTGGCTGGGTGGTTTTGGAACTTATCGAAAACGTGGAAATGGAAATCAACGGAGTCAGTGCAGCTGAAAAATACCACAGCACGCTTTGATCTGGAACGAATGGAGTTGAGCTTAGCAGCAAGTGCAACCAACCTCAATTTTGCAGGAATAATAGACACACGCTGTAAAAGTTGGCCTGGCGTATTCTCAATTCCAGAATCGCCATTTTCGTCTGAGAGTTTCTTTTGTTCTCTGACCCACAGAACTGGCTCCGATAAAGCCAGTGTCTTTAGTCTCGATGCCTGTGTATTCATTGTTGCTGAGCAAAGAACTGTTGTGCGACTTTCAGGAATCTTAGACAAGATTTGAGTAACGGTTTCCTCAAATCCCATATCTATTAATCGGTCACCCTCATCCAATACCACAATCTTGGTTTTACTAAACGTAAGTCTAGATGTGTTATCGACATGATCTGCCATACGCCCCGGTGTACCAATGAGAATGTTGACACCCTTTCTGAGCCTTGCCTTTTCACTCTTTTTCTTCTCTCCACCAATCACCAATCCAGGTACAATATAGTGACAACAGCGGCAAATTTCCTCACAAACTTGGAAAATCTGAGTCGCTAATTCACGGGTTGGTGCCAAAACAACAGCAAAAATACCACTTTGGCGATCAATTCGTTGCGGCAGTGACATTAAATATGAGAAAACAGGCAATAGATACGCCAGGGTCTTACCAGATCCCGTTTGTGCAACCAAAACAACATCCTTTTCTGTCCTTTGTGCCTCAGTAAGAGCTGGAATCGCGGTACTCTGGATCTGAGTAGGAGAAGTAAAGTGCATTTTGTCAGCTAAGAACTCTTTAAGTCTTGGGTGAACCATAAACTCCGAGGAGTTGGCTAGCGGAGCATTAGTAGAGTTCATATCGGATTCTTTTGCTTCTTCCACATTGCGCTTTTGACGAATTTCGGGGTTATAGCTAAACAAAGACGACACAATCCCCTGTTTTGGGTCAATTTTGGAAGAGTTGAGCTTTGAAACACCGCCTACAGGAGCCGCTACAGGCTTGGAAGTTCTGGGTTTAGAGGATTGATGCCGGCTCTCCGCAGGTTTTGGCTTAGCAAAAGCAGGGACTTCACCGGCATGAGTACGCTTACGATCCCTCCAGTTACCCTTTTTCCCCTGCAAAGTGGCTAATTGCTTTTCAGAGAGCTTTTTTGGAGCCGCTGTGGTGAAATTGAGCAGTAAATCGTCGTCCATCTATTAACCGATTTTGGGTATTGTAAAAAATTATATAATTTTTTTCTCAGCTTTTCGATCCCAGCCAAACCCCAAAATTTCACCATGTCTGAAGAGCTGTTTATTACTGACGAGCACGATGTGGTAATGCAAGACGGGTTAGATACCGAGTTTTCCGAGTTGGACGACCCGGTTGTATCTGAGACCCCAGTGTTTCTAAATAACCGGGCTGGTCCCAGTTTAATATTTGTCCAGTACCCCACTCGAGATCAGAGAAGTGTTAGCAGTGTCCAGACTACTGCCGTACGCATGAAGCCAAAGTCTAAAACGCTCGAAGTTGAATTGAATGCGGATGTTCCTTCTTCGTGTGTTAATCCGGGAGCTGTTGCCTCTTCAAACCTGGGAATAACCCAAACTTATTCAGGACAAATATCCTCTACTGGCGGCAGGTACGCAGTAGGATACATCCATGACAATCAAATCCACTTGAGTTTGGTTCCCAAATCGGCCCAGTTAAGGCCTCAATTTGCCCAGAAGGAGGTGACTCAAAGCCAATTACTCCAGCCCGGTCAGACCCACGACCAGCCCTCGCTCAGAAGTGTGCAAATGAGTGTGAAGTCCACATCTGCCGAAACCCCTAGACATAGCAGCGTTCTGGAGTTTTGGCGTCAAAATGCCAAAGAGGAGCCTGAAGAGTACACTCCTGAAACGTCGGACCGTGATCTACTGGTTTTGACGCAAGAACACGCTCCTGAAGTTTTAGTAAATGATCTAAGCAGCAGTTTGATATTTTTATAGAGTACATAGGCTTGGGAAACACTAGTCGAACCATATTTTAATGAGCTCCTCACTAACACCACTGGGTGTAAGCACTCCTAAGTCTGTAATAAGTGCGGTGATATACTGGTGAGGCGTGAAGTCAACTTGGGGCCAGCCTTCTTTATTAAGACCGGTCTGATCAGTGACCGAGGACGAAAACTCGAGCTTCTCATTAACCGAAAGGTCACTGGGGCTGACTGGGTAGAGTCGAACAAATTTATGACTCTCTGCACACACATAAACTGGCTTGTTGGCGGCCTTGGCCAGCATGGCCACCTGGTAACTCCCGATCTGATTAATTACTCCTCCACTCTCGGCCACCCCTTCGGCACCCAAAAATACTTTATCACAATCATCAATAACATATCCAACGGCACAGTCGGGCACCAAGGACACAGGGATTCCAAACTGCTTCAATAATTCAGCGGTGTAAACACCTTCTTCGCACACTCTTGCCTCGGTGACATACACTCTAAACCGCACAGAGCTAGATTTTGCTGCAAGTTGCAACAACGAGAGCACAGCTCGAGACTTTCCATGGACCAGAATTGTATCGTGATCCTGAACCAGGGGCAAACCGACTCTGGCAATCTTTGAACGGGACTCTTTGGCTCGTGCAGCAAAGAGATTACCGTTTTCAACAAGTCTTAGTCTACATGCATCCCAGTCACGGTAGTCGTTGATATTCTTGATCACAAAACGCAAGAAAAGGTCACAACCGGCACTCAACGAGATGGAGTTTGACACACTGTCCTTCAAGGTCTGTGCTGCCTCCTGGAGCACTGCGATCAGCTCAGCAGAGGTGTTGGGCTGCATCTCTTTTAACAGAGCAACCAGTGTCTGGATTGCAGCCACTGGCTTGGTGAGCTCGGGGTCTTCCTCCAAGTACCGCAGATACGTCTCTTTAATGTCCATTTTACCCTTACCTAAAACAGATCGAAATGAAATTTTAGTCGAATCGAACTGTTTGCAACAAAACAACAAGTTCAAAACTAGGAATAAAGTAAATTAATTACCAAAATTAAACTGAGTGAAGTAAGTCTGATCCGCTATTTAGTTTAGTTAGGCATGATGTAGTTTTGAAATTCACTGGTGTGTAAGCAGATTGAGTTACACACGAGACACAAAATTATTTTTACTGCAAATTGCAATAAAGTTACTGGTGCTCCATCTCAAAGTCAAACTATTTCACTATGCATGACCAACGCGTATAGGATAGCCATCTTGACCTAACCACAAAACCACCATGCGTTTGTCCAAGTCACTTAGAAGCACACTGTTATGTGTACTTTCAGTGGCTGGATTTGTCGGTCTGTGGAAACTCACTTTGTCTAACAAGGCTTTGGGGTCCCAAAATGCGGCTCTTGTAGCGATGGTACAACAGCGCGACCTGTACAACGTGGTAGACATGCTTCGCAACGTTGAGGACAGGTTCAACCATAAATTTCACTATGACTGGGTTCTTTTGAGCGAGAATAACTTTAGTGACCAGTTCAAAGATGTGTCTAAGAGATTTGTGAGCGGAAAGATACACTACCGCACCATAAACCGCAAGCAACACTGGAATATCCCCCCTAACATTGACAGAAACAAGCTGTTGGAAGAAATGCAAAAGCTTGACCTTAATGGGGTCCCCGATGGTGGTTCCAATACGTTTCGAATCATGTCCAACTTTCTGGCTAATGCATTTCTGGAATATCTCCCTGAGTTCCGCTACGCAGCGTTTGTGGACATGAATTTAAAGCTGTATTGCGATACAGATGACTTCTTTGCCGAAATGAAGGCTCAGAAGGCCAAGATGGGCTTTACACTGAGCAATACAGCCACACCGCATAGTGTCAATGACCTTTCTGAGGTCTGTAATGATTTTATGACCCAGAACAAAGATCTCGTTTCCAAAAACCAGTGGGTGAACTCGTTTGTTGAGCCATGGAGCGGGTTTTGCGAATTTGCTCCCGCACTCTCGGCCTGGGATCTTAACTTCTTTAGGTCTCAAGCCTACCAGAAGTGGTACGAACACATTTCAGAGTCGGCTGGTATTTTTTATCGGAGGTGGAGTGCTCAATCTATTCATACATTGGCTGCTGCTATGTTCCTAGAACCACAAGAGGTTATATACCTACAAAATGTCGGACTCTACATAGGTGGTCGGGTGAATTGCCCCACCAGCCAACAGGACCGTTTAGATAACGCCTGTTCCTGCCCATTTGATCCTAAAATTCGCAAAGATGAGCGCAACAATATATTTACCTACCGAGTGGGCTCTTGCGCGCCTAAATTTATGCACCTGCGGGGTACACCTTTCCAAGACGATTGGGAGAAATATAGTGACCGGGAAATTTACGAACAGTTTTTTTAACTAAAACCCCCGTAGCTAGAGTACCTTCTGATCAGTTATACATCTATAATATACATGATATGCATTAAACAATTCGATTATGTACGTCCTGATCCAATAACCTTTTCCACTGCTCGGCGTAACCCTTATCATGAGACAAATGTCTTACTGAATTATTCATCATTGCATTACATATAACGCAGCCTGATTATATACGCACGGTAAAAAAAATTCCAGAGGAGAAAAGCTGGAAATTCGATAAAAAGCCTACATTTACTGTATATAGATCAATTGTACCCAGCCTACTCTATTAGAAATACCCATCGTACTCAGTCGCGTACTAAACCTTCTTTGCGGTTTTCCTGGGCGTTGCAAATTTTTCAATTAAAGAGCATGCATAAAATTACTCATCACTAAAAGTGATACTTACGTGTCACATAAGTATAAACTCTCCAAACGCGGCCCACCTGACTTAAAAATCCACAAGGAGTTTTAAACCACCTACGCGCACCCTGACAACTTACCTTCAACTCATTTAACAGACAATGATTAGAGGCCTTCGAATCGCCCGCATTGCTGTTCTTGCATTGGTGATTATTGTCATTATCCTCAAGGTCTCCTCTAACGTGACAGGAAAGTCCGTTACCGACTTTAGTGTCTCTAGCCAGGTTGATGCCGTCAAGAACTCTGTTGCTCCCCCTGCTGCAGCCCAGGAGGAGTCGCCATTGATCCCTGTTGCTCAGCCTAAGACCTACCAGCGTGAAAATGCTACCTTCGTTACTCTTGCCAGGAACGAGGACTTGTGGGCCATGGTTGGATCGATCCGTGAGGTTGAGGACCGTTTCAACCACAAGTTCCACTACGACTGGGTTTTCTTGAACGATAAGGAGTTCTCTGACGAGTTCAAGGAGGTTACCTCGTCTTTCGTCAGTGGCCAGACTCACTACGGCCGCATTCCTCCCGAGCACTGGGGCTACCCCGACTTCATTGACCAGCAGAAGGCCAAGGAGGCTCGTGATGAGATGCAGCGTAAGAACATTATCTACGGTTGGTCTGAGTCGTACCGTCACATGTGCCGTTTCGAGTCTGGATTCTTCTGGCGTAACCCCGCTTTGGACCAGTTCAAGTACTACTGGCGTGTCGAGCCTCACATCAAGCTTACTTGTGACATTGACTTCGATCCTTTCCTTTACATGCGTGAGAATGGCAAGCGTTACGGTTTCACCATCTCGCTTTACGAGTACCAGGCTACCATCGAGACCCTTTGGGCCACCGTCAAGGATTTCATGAAGAAGAAGCCTGAGTTGCTCCACCCCAACAACATGCTTGACTTTGTCAGTGACGATGGAGGAGAGAACTTCAACTTGTGCCACTTCTGGTCGAACTTCGAGATTGGAGACCTTGACTTCTGGCGTAGCGATGCCTACCGTGCGTTCTTCGAGCATCTTGACCATGCTGGTGGATTCTTCTACGAGCGTTGGGGTGATGCTCCTGTCCACTCTATTGCTGCTGCTTTGCTCCTTGATAAGAACGAGATCCACTACTTCGAGGACATTGGATACTGGCACGTTCCTTTCCAGAACTGCCCTGTCAGTCACCAGGACCGTATGCGTCTTAAGTGCACTTGTCCCAAGGATGAGTCGTTGGCTCCCGATCAGCGTCACATCTTTACTTTCAAGGGCTACTCGTGCACGAGCAGATGGTACGGAGCTTTGGGTAAGATGAAGCCCATTGGCTGGAGTGACCACACTTAAGAGTGCTTAATTATTGTGGTTTTCTGCAATTGTAAGATTATTCTAAAGAGTTATGATAATATAAATAACATCTGCAAATCTCTCTTGATAAGTAAACCCTTACCACATGCGTTATTAGGTGCATACTTGTGAAGGTTCGCAACATTAATTTGCTAGTTCGTAATTTTTTTCCAATCAACTGGGCTGTGTTTAATTTTTGCAGGGCTGTGTAACACAGCCCTGCCACAAATTGGCTGGTGTGATATGCGATTAATAATCCAAAACGAGGCTTAGACGATTCAGATTTTGGCGTTCCAGCTGTTTTCGGTAAGACCGTACATCTAAGGAGTTGCAACGAATTGATTCCCATAAACTTAAGATATTGTGGGATCCATCATCGACTAACCTAAATAGCCCATATAATTGAGTAATTTTGTGTTGTTAATACGCTAATTTTTACAGGCTAATCTTAATTTAGTACATAAAACCGTCCACACAAGGAGTGGGTAATCTGTGGAGTGAGAGTGAGGCAGGGTACGGTCACTATACGCCTCAAACGTGCGGCTTTGATTCACCCTACTTTTCACCTATCTATATTGCAATAGATGGCTTGAAGACCCACGTTTTCAGTTGTTTTAGTTTTTATCGGTGTAACACAAGGTGAGGCTTAGCTTGTTTTTTTATTTGCGTTATAATAGCAAGACTAAGATAGAAGCGATACACAATGTCAAAGCCATCAATTACTCCCGAGCTTGTTAACGCTCAGAAACTGTTGGCCTCAAAGGCTGACGACCCTTCCGAAGATGCGAAACTAGAAGCTCCTATTACTCCATTTAGTCTCAACCCAGAGCAGCTTTCCACATTGATTGATCCGAAGGATCCTTACATTTTACAGGCAATCGGGGGTCCTCAAGGTCTGAGTAAAGTGCTGGTCACAGATTTACAGAAGGGCCTCAGTGCCAATCAGGTTTCTGGAGATGAATTGGCTAATAGGCAGTCGAAATACGGTGTCAATTTGCTTCCTGAGAAGAAGACACAAAGTTTATTTAAGATCATGTGGATGACTCTGGATGATAAGGTACTAATTATTTTGATCATTGCTGCATTAATTTCTCTTGCATTGGGTCTGTACGAGACCTTTGGTGAACCCGCACAATACTACCCTGATGGATCCAAAATACCACAAGTTGACTGGATTGAAGGTGTCGCCATTCTTGTGGCAGTGGCAATTGTGACCATTGTTGGAAGTGTCAATGATTGGCAAAAGGAACGCCAATTTGCCAAGCTGAACCGTAAGAAGGAGGAGCGGTTGATCGAAGTACTCCGAGATGGAGCGCAACAACAGGTCCATATTGAGGAGGTTTTAACTGGTGACATTATTTTCCTAGCCACTGGTGATATTTTGCCAGTTGATGGTGTATGCTTAGAGGCTAACGACATTGAGTGTGACGAAAGCTCTGTTACGGGTGAAAGTGACACAATGAGAAAGGTCAGTGCGAAAGACGCCATGGAAAATCTGAGCACCACGAATAGCACAAAACACGCTGATTGTTTGATGATATCCGGTTCTAAGGTATTGCAAGGCTCAGGAAAGTTTGTGGTTACTGCAGTGGGCACCAACTCAATGTGGGGCCGAACCATGATGTCTTTAAGAGAAGGAACTGAAGTAACTCCTCTTCAAGAGAAACTTAACCGTATTGCCGATGGAATTGCCAAATTTGGTGTGTGGTCTGCTCTAATTTTGTTTATTGTACTTTTCATCCGATTCCTTGTTGAAATCAGTGGACACAATAGGTTTGCTTCTCTTCCTAGTTCAGAAAAGGGTAACAAATTTATGGATATTTTCATTGTTGCTGTCACGATTATTGTAGTGGCCGTTCCTGAGGGTCTGCCGCTTGCTGTCACCTTGGCATTGGCATTTGCAACTACTCGAATGGTTAAGGATAACTGTTTGGTCCGGGTTCTGAAGTCCTGTGAAACCATGGGAGGAGCCACTTCCATTTGCTCTGATAAAACTGGTACGTTGACGCAAAATGTAATGACAGTTGTGCAATCGTTCGTGGCAGGCGATGAGTGGAAACTTGACATTGCTCAGGAATCAGAGGACACCACTGCAGATACTGAAGGTAGCCTGGCTGAAAAACAGTTTGAGACCGACATGAAGGGAAGCAGAAGCAGCGGTAGTGACTTTAGTGTCGGTGGTCCTGAGGGACAACCTGATTTGCTAAAGGACCTTGTTTTGGTGAATTCTACAGTTTACGAAGACCACCAAGACACTCGATCTCTTGTCGGCTCAAAGACAGAGATTGCACTGATAAACTATGCTCGCTTGCGTTACAATTTTGCCATTGGTGGCCTCCAGGAATACCGAGAGTCTCGAAACGTGAAGTTTGTTCTTCCTTTTGATAGTGCTCGCAAGTACATGATGACAATTATCCAGCTTGACGAAAACCATTACCGAATTTTAATTAAAGGCGCTGCTGAAATTATCATGAACCTTTCCTCAACCGCACTTACACCGTCCGGAGTTGTGGAACTCACACCGGACCTTCATGAAAAGTATACCGGTATGATCAACCACTATGCTGACAATGCCCTTCGATGTATTTGTGTGGCATATAAAGATTTCCAATTAACTCGGGATATCGATTGGAGTAGCATGAACCACGACGATTACGATGTGCAGCAGCTCACATTGACAGGTCTCTACGGCATTCAGGATCCTTTGAGACCTGGAGTCCGCGAATCGGTAATGCAGTGCCAGCGTGCTGGTGTATGCGTGCGTATGGTCACCGGTGATAATGTTCGTACTGCTCGTGCTATTGCCATCAATGCAAACATTATCTCTGGTGAGAAGGACGACAATGTGGTGATCATGGAAGGCCCAGAATTCCGCGAACTTAGCGACGAGCAGCTATTGCAAATTGCCCCCAAGATCCGGGTTTTAGCTAGGTCTAGTCCCCAAGACAAGCGAAAGCTTGTAGAATTTTTAAAGTCAACGGGTGAGACAGTTGCCGTTACTGGTGATGGTACCAATGACGCACCGGCACTGAGACTTGCTGACGTTGGGTTTGCCATGGGAATTGCAGGAACTGAAGTTGCTAAAGAGGCAAGTGATATTATCATCATGGACGACAACTTCGCTAGCATTGTTAAAGCTCTCAAATGGGGCCGAACCGTAAATGATGCGGTTAAGAAGTTTTTGCAGTTCCAACTAACGGTGAATGTGACTGCTGTGACTTTGACATTTGTCAGTGCAGTGGCTAGTAGTGACAACGACTCCGTGCTGACTGCAGTTCAGCTTTTGTGGGTCAATTTGATTATGGATACACTGGCAGCATTGGCATTGGCCACTGATGCACCCACTGACTTGGTTCTCGACCGTCCCCCCGACAATCGTAAGGTATCTTTGATTACACCCACCATGTGGAAGATGATCTTTGGACAGTCAATATATCAGTTAGGAGTCACTTTTGTGCTACACTTTGCCGGCCGCCAAATTTTCAACTACCACTCTCCTCTCAGCCCTAAAGACGAGAAGCGATTAGCCTCATTTGTATTTAACACATTTGTGTGGATGCAGTTCTTCAACATGTTTGTCAATAGGCGACTAGACAATGGCCTGAATTTATTCACGGGTATGCAGCGCAACCCATTTTTCCCAATCATTGCCTGCATCATTGGCGGTTTTCAGGTTCTCATTATGTTTGTTGGCGGTGCCGCTTTCTACATCGAGCACAATACTGGTGCAATGTGGGGAACCGCCATCATCTGTGGCCTTGTTTCGATCCCAGTGGGTGCGGTGCTTAGGCAAGTGCCGGACTCGTGGGTTATGGCTCTCTTCCCCCGGAAACTTTGGCACTGGTTTATGATTTGCCTGGATGCGGTTGAAAATGCGTTCATGTGGGTGTTAACACCTGTTACTTGGCTCTTCAGCGCAATTGCAAAATACGTCAAGCGCCTGTTTGGTATCAAGGAAGAGGAAGAGGAGCTTTCAGATTGCACTGTAGCCGGTGGTAAAGATGCAAACGACCAAAGACACCTTATCGACCGTCACATTCGATTTGATGAGGAGAAGCCGCTTATCTCCGACAACTATGACTGGATACCTGGAATCGAAAAGTCCATTGCAGACTTATCATTTTTGCATAAAGTACGAGGTGGAAGATCTCGTCAACTCAATCGTTTTTTTAAGAAAGGAGACAATAATGTGGCGACCAAGCACAATTCATTGAATCCTTCTCGCAATTCAGTCCACTCGATGCGCTCTGATACCAGCACGCTAGCTGCTTTCATGGCACCCATGATTGTAGGAGGTGCAGTTGGAGGCTGGGCCCCCCACAGAAGGACTGAAACGAGATAAACCTGATAATTTATATACTACCTACTATTCACAATACTACCTTTAAATTAATTCACTGTTACGTAATTTTTTTTCGGGTAAGGATCTAACTATGAAGAAATCAGCAGCTGAACCGGAACAAATTGTAGACGACCTTAACGAGTTTGAGGACTTTGAAGGCTTTGACTCAACTGACGACGAGGTTTCTGAGGTTGAAATTGCCGATTCGGAGAATCAAAAAGCCAAAAAGCAGATCGGGGAGTTGGCTTCCAAAGCCACCAAGGATGTGTCCAAGAGTGACACCTCTGCAGTTGTATACATCGGCCGAATCCCTCATGGTTTCTATGAGGAAGAGGTTCGCTCATATTTTGGCCAGTTCGGCACCATCACTAAGCTGAGAATCTCGCGGAACAAGAAGACAGGAGCATCCAAGCACTTTGGATTCATTGAATTTGCCAACAAGGAAGTTGCCAAGATTGTTTGCGAAACTATGAACAACTACCTCCTTTTCGGCCACCTCCTCAAAGTTAACATGCTGGACAGCAGCCAGATCCACCCCGAGCTGTGGGTGGGGGCTAACCGTAAGTACCATGCAGTGCCTTGGGGACTCGTCAACAAGCAGCGACTAGAACGTAAACACCCTAGAGAATGGTGGGAGAACAAGCAGAAGGAGTTCGAGAGCTCTAAGAAAGCGAAAGCTCAGGAGCTCGCTGAGCTTGGGATCACTTATTGATATATGAAAAATAGTCGTAATTTTTATCTACTTCCAAACACTGGCAAAATTGTCCTCATCAAAGTCCTGAGATGGCTGGGACTGGACTTGTGGCTGGATTGGCTGGGGTCGTTGCACTTGTACCGGTGTGATTGGCTGTGAATACAACGAAAGAATGGACTTTTTCACGTCTGCTCGGTCCTTTTGGGCAGAATTAGCCGGCTGAGCGGCTGGAGCCGCCTGAGTAACCGTAGGAACGGGAGTTCTCAATGCCGAAACCGACTGAGGAGCCGGTTTGTGGAGGTCGAGCAGATCTACTGAAGACTGTGGGGCAACATCAGTTCTGATTCTTGGTGGAATTTGGGGCGGGTCGCCCTCTGGGACCCAACGCTTCAGTTCGTACTTTGTTTTGATGAAGCTTGGGATCTTCCCCTCGTCAGGGATATAATTGGGTGGAAGCTTAGATTCCCAGTAGGAGTTGGCCCTAGTATTGCCAAATGCGACCAGTTTCTCCAGCTGAGTGTCGTTCCAGGTGTCTAAATCGATAGATCGGACCTTGGAAATGTGTGTGCCAAGAGAGCGGTGGACACCGGAGCATCGGATGCAAATGAGTACCCCAATGTTCCACGACGCCCATCTTGGATGTGCTGCTGTTTTGCAGTCCGCACACCGGTTGTTTCCTTCCTGGTTCAGGATGCGCTTTAGAACCAGCCGGTTGGCACTGCTGGTACTCTTCTCCATGAATGATTCGCCCTAGCCCACAAACCATAACATAAATACAGTAGCGTGTGTAGCGTGTGTATGCTTAAACACTTTAGAAGACTCCATGTGCACTCCCAACTTCGACAAGTTGAGGCACTGGGACTAATTGTAGACGCAGCCGAAAAAGTAAAAGAGGATGGCGACGAGAAGCCCGAAAAAGGTGGCAATGGCAATGCTGGCGGCAACCACAACAAAAAAAACGGCCAAAAGTCCAAATTTCGCAGCACATTTTTCAAAGCAACTGAGACTGCAGTGATAATGACCTCGGGTTTGGCCATGCTGGGATTTGCGGGCCTTACTTACCACAGATTGTACCGCCAGCACACATTGAGCAAGATGGGGAGCGCGTTTGACGGCTATGATCCGGTGCTGGAAATGGCCAGTGGCCAACGTGAACGCCAGGTTTCACAGCGGGTGATTAGACATGGCGAGGAATTTCAAAACAACGACACAATTGCCGTTGAATCGGATGCGGTTGACCACTCCGACTGCAACCGAAGCGGTGACTGGGTTGAAAGACCGCAACAAAAGCTGCTTAATGATATCATAAGTGGTAAAGCAGGCGGTCGGTACTATGTGATGATTGGCGAGAAAGGAACTGGAAAAACGTCGATGCTGCTGCATGCCTTGAATGCGGTTCAAGGATTCAATGTGGTAGTTGTGGATGCCCATGCCGATCCCGAGATTTTTAGGCAGAGACTCGGAAAAGCCCTGCACTTTGAATTCTATGAGGACTACTGGGGCGGCCTTTTTTCGCTCCGAGGTCCTCGCGAGAACACATTTTTAGACATTGAGCGAGTGTTCAACGTGCTGGAGGAGGTGGCAGTTCGGCGGTTTTTGAAACTCAAGCGGCCCGTTGTGGTGGTAATTAACTCTTCGCACCTGATTCCCGAGGATGATGAAGGCCAGAAGCTGTTGACCTTGCTGCAGCAGAAGGCAGAGTCACTGAGTGGGTCGGGCGTGGCTACCATTTTGTTTAATAGCGACGACTACTGGCTCTACCAGCGGCTGGCCCGCATACAGACGAGGATGGATGCGATAAACGTCTCTGATTTGGCCAAACTTGAGGCATTGAAGGTTTTGAAATCACTGCGGTGGAGAGTGAAACAAGAAAGCATCAGTGAGGAGCATGCCAACACCATCTACCACCTTGTGGGTGGGCGACCGCAGCATTTAGCCGCTGTAGCTGGCCACGACGACATGGTAGCAGCCAGCCAGCAGCTGATTGACCGCGAGAAGCAGTGGTTTCTCAACAACTGCGGGCTTTTGGGCTCGGATATGGACGATGATGTGATGGAGAGCGGTAAGTTTTCCGTGGCTGGGATGAGGCTGGCTCGCGAATTTGTTAGACTAGAGCGCGAGTTTGGGTCCTCGTTAACCACCGACGACGGATCCCGACTTCTGCCGCGAATCCCGCTGTGGCGAGCTAGGCAGGTAATGACCCGTCCTGATTTCATAAGGGACTACGACAACCTGAACATATTCACTTTGGACTCGGAGTCCCGGGTAAAGCCGGACTCGGTGGTTATGATGCATGCATTTGAAGAAATCGTTTCAATGCCTGGGTTTGAAGAGCTTCTTGAATCGACCAGTGGTCGAATAGACGACATTGAGAGTTTGGGGAGAACCAGAGAAATCAACTTTAAGGATCTCGGAGGCGGTAATGGCACCCGTGGCTCTCTGATTCTCCGTGCTGTTGATGCAAACAAATACCGTTTGGAGCTGGAATTGCCCGAAGATGATGACGACGATGAGGATCTCCAACTCGATGTTGCTGAGCGGTACTTTTGGAAACGGAGGCTGAAATCTTTGAAATTGAGAGACGAGTGATATACTTTATACTTTTTACTTACTTTTTACTTACTTATTTTTCACCATACTTGCCTAGGCATTGGGTTCGTGGTTGTTTATATCCGTGTAGGAGTTAGGGCAGGTAAAATTTTATGCTTCGCTCATTCACCAAAACCGTCCGCCCCGTTCGCGGAAACACCGCTAAGCGTTTTCTAAGTCTCCACGAGTACCGCAGTGCCCAGCTTTTAAAGAGTTACGGTGTTGGCGTGCCCCCTGGAGCCCCTGCATTCACTGGCGAGGAGGCCGAGCAGATTGCCAAGACCCTTGGAAGCGAGGACCTGGTTATTAAAGCCCAGGCCTTGACTGGTGGACGTGGCAAAGGCCACCTTGACAGCGGTTTAAAGGGCGGTGTTCGCATGGTGAACTCCCCCATTGAGACGAAGATGTTTGCTGACCAGATGATTGGCCACACCATCTTCACCAAGCAGACCGGTGCCGCTGGTAAGCCTGTTTCTGCGGTTTACGTGGTCAAACGCGAGTTTGCTCGCCACGAGTCGTACCTCTCCATTCTGTACGACCGCTCGATCCAGCAGCCGATTCTTGTGGCCTCGGCCCAGGGTGGTATGGACATCGAGGGCGTTGCTGCTGCCGATCCTTCTGCCATCAAGTCTTTCCCGGTGAACCTGGAGACTGGCGTGACCAAGGAGCAGGCTCTTGAGGTCTCCAAGTTTTTGGGGTTCACCCCTAAGGCCCAGGAGGAGGGTGCCGAGGCGGTTATTAACCTCTGGCGTCTCTTCAACGAGCGCGACTGCACACTGGTGGAGATCAACCCGCTCTCGGAGACTGTTGACAACCGTGTTCTTGCTATGGATGCCAAGCTCAACTTCGACGACAACGCGGAGTACCGCCAGGAGGAGGTCTTTTCGTGGCGCGACAAGAGCCAGGAAGACCCTGAGGAGGTCGAGGCCAACAAGTACGGCTTGAACTTTATCAAGCTTGACGGTACTGTTGGCTGCCTGGTAAATGGTGCTGGTTTGGCCATGGCCACCATGGACATCGTCAAGCTCAACAGCGGCAACCCGGCCAACTTCCTTGACTGCGGTGGTGGTGCCACTGCCGAGTCTATTCAGAAGGCTTTTGAGCTGATTTTAACCGATAAGAACATTTCCTCGATCTTCGTGAACATCTTCGGTGGCATTGTCCGCTGTGACGCCATTGCCAAGGGTCTCATTGCCACCACCCAGAACATGGACATCAAGGTTCCGATTGTTGCTCGTTTGCAGGGAACTAACTTCGAGGAAGCCGCTCGTCTCATCCAGGACTCCGGTCTTAAGATCTTCTCCTTCAATGATCTTGATCAGGCTGCCGAGAAGGCGGTTCAACTCTCCGAAATTGTTAGAGTCGCTCGTGATGCCAAGGTCGACGTTTCGTTTGAGCTGCCAATCTAGATAGATTTTATAGAATACAACTACCCAAAAGTCACTCGAATGTCTGCAACACTGAGTCCATTTTCGCCTGCATTTCTTCGTACTCCCCTTGGGCCGTGCTTAAGACGGTTATGCCTCCACCAGCCCCAAGACTATACGTTTTAGAGCCACGACGCTTGAAAAGGGAGCGAATAATGACACTGAAGTCTCCACGATCATCAATGCTCCAGTACCCTTGAACACCACTGTACATTCCTCGGGGGGAATTCTCTATCTGTTTAAGAATCTCACAAGAACGCTGCTTGGGGGCACCGGTCATCGACCCGGGAGGGAGACTTTGCGAAAGGACATCAAAACCACAGACGTTGCTTTGGGGGGAGAACTTGCCTTCAACACTGGTGACCAGCTGGAAAACACTGTGGTATTCTTCCACCACCATCAGCTGCGGTGTAGTCACCGACTCCAACAGATGCCCAATATCGTGGCGGATTAAATCAACAATCATAAGGTTTTCTGCCTGCTCTTTATCGGTTTTGAGAATATCAGAGGCTAGTTTATGGGTCATGCTTTCTGATTTCTTAACCGTGCCTTTAATGGGGCGGAACTCACAGTGATTTCGGTCCCAATACATGTATCTTTCAGGCGATGTGGCAATTAAAGTGTCATCAAAGTTCATGAAGCTGCAATATGGGGCGGGATTTCGCTCTACAATACACTGATACAGGCGCCAGGGGTCTATCTCCTCAAACTCAATATTTGCTTGGGTGGTAAGACACAGTTCGTAGGAGTCACCCGAAAGGAGTTTTTCGAAACATTTTTCAATCAAGGGATAATATGATTCGAAGTCTATGCTGCTGAGGTTTGAAATTTTAGGCAGTGCATCCACAGCAGGCTTCACTGGTTGGTGGCGGCCGCCTTTAATAACCTGTTCAACAAAGTCCAAGGGTCCAACCGCGTATGATTTTCCGCTGCTTTCATCAATAACAACTGATTTAGTCACATAAACGAATGAAAAGTCACTGTGCATTCCGCTCTCATCTATCTGCCCATTGTTAACGGTGTGTGTGCAGGCCCCTTCGTACGTAACGTAACCAACCAGTCCGCCCAAAAAAGGTACATTGTACACATTGATTTTTTTGGACTCTTCATCCGTAAGTAGTTTATCAGTCATAAACTCCGCCATGTGTTCCCATACATTGCCTTTATACGTTGTATAGGCCTGCTGGTGCAAAAGACCTTCGTAGACGATGCCATTTTTGGACCTAATATGAATAACACTTTCGTCAAGCATACCGTAAATGGTCCACTTCCCCGGGAAAGCCGCTGATTTAAGGCAGACAAACTCGGATTCAAAATTGGTGTCAATTTTAGAGCCACATTCCACTACACAAAGGTCACGCTGGTGGCTGCTGGGTGGTTTCTTCATTAGTGAATCATAAGTGACGGTCATTTGTTTTGGTATTGGTTGCTTTGAGACGTTACGGTTTGCGTTGAACTCACATGCCACTCTCCAAAAGTTTTTGAACAATTCAGCTCCATAAGTCGACCGGACGCTTTCTGGGTGGAACTGAACCCCATAAAATGGGAGATCAGGGTGCTCTACTGCCATTTCTATACCATCATCTTCAGCATGAGCGGTAACACGCAAAATGCTTTTGGCTGAGTGTGTACACAACGAATGGTACCTCACCACCTCGAAGTCCTGAGGAACACCAGCAAAGATTTCAGAATGAGAGAATCGGATTTGAGAAATTCGACCGTGTTTTGGAGGGGACATACGACTTACTTGCCCGTTGAAGTTTAGAACCAATGACTGGTGACCAAAACAGACTCCAAACAGTGGGACTGGAGAGGACTTCAGCAGGTCAAATAACTCATCTAAAACACCACGATCCTTCGAATTGTGCGGATCGCCCGGCCCAGGGCCAATGACAATGGCGTGCAGGCGTGGCAACAACTCGGAAAGCTGGGCTGCCGAGAGCTGGTCATGATGGGCAATCTGAACTCTAGCTTGACATGCAGACTCAATGAGGTGAGTCAAATTATACGAGAACGAATCATAACAATCGAGGAATAGAATCATAAGTAACAATCTCGGCTTTCTCACTTCCTGGGTTGCATTCGGGGTTGATTATTAGCCGAAATTTTCACTTGGGTTTGGACATCATGAAACCTTCCGGCGTGCAGCAGTTGGTCCGGCCCTGGCAGAAGTTCCGCACTAGAGAGCCTTTTTATGGCATGACAAAGTCTGGAAACAAACGGTGGTCTTTGACTACTAAACAAGGTAATAAGGAATTCTACAAGGGTACCGGATCAAGCGGTGTGGGCAGCTGGACGAAGAACGGCCACTACCGCGTCAACTGGGAGAAGGTTCGCACCTACGTTGTTCCCGCAAACCTTGAATCTACCGATTTAAAGCCGTTGGTTGACCCAACAACCCCCAATATTCGCAACCACTTTAAAGGTTTCCGAGGAGCCACCGACCCCAAGCTACAACTTACAAAGATTATGGAGTTTGTTGAATATGGATACGAAGAAAGTCCTGAAATGAGCAGGCAAGATGGCTGGAGAGAGCGTGGATAGCATGTAGCATAGATTAAATATTTCATCCTGACATTCCTAGAATTGTCAGCTCGAGAGTCCACACCCGCCGGGCATGTACGACAATCGGCTTACCATTTAGTTCAAGACTAAATTTGTCCCACCAGCACTTCTTGGCAGGCTTCCTCCAGAACAGAAGCAGTTTCTGTAGGGCATATACTGCCTCGAGAGTGTCCATCTCTGGTTTGGCATTCACCTCACTCATTTGAAGACTTAGAATCCGACTAGAGTTTTTACTTCGTTCCCTAAACGTCCAAACCTGCTCAGGATCAACACCAGACAGCACAAGCATCTGCATCAGGTGGTATTCGGGGCTATCAAGGACCTCACTGTTTTTCAAGCCCTCAAATACATAGCGGTTCTTGAAACCTTCGGCAATCCTAGTACCTACTTCATTTTTCATGCAGTTCAGCTCGTCATTATCGACCTCCGTCTGATTGAAAACATAGTACTCTAGGTCTTCGCGTAAAACAACCATAGAGGGTCGTTCAAGTAGTACAGTGGGGACTTTGCTGCTGTCCTGCGGCAGCCAAGGTAAATTATCAAAACCATCCTCGTCTATTTCTTCCATTTCGTCACTAATAGCGAATGTCTGATTTGGAGCCGAGCCGGCTTTGAACTCAGAGACTGGAATGGGGGTCAAATCTTTATTCTTCAGTGAAATTGAGTCTATGATGTATTGAAAGCACCGAGGACTGAAATCGATCTGCATGGCACCGTCAAATTCGGCCTGTGAATCCTGCACAGTGCCATCTTCATTAACCTGTGGAGCAGGTGCGCTCATACTAAGCCCAAATAGAATGTTCTCAGGAAGCATCAGCAAGAGATCCCTTGATATTTCAAACACAGTACCGCGAAGGTCTAAAACAATGACCTCGGGGAGCTCAGTCTGAAGCTCCTCAGTGAGTACAGGAGCCCGTACTTGCGTTATCACCTCCTCGGACATGGGTTGGGGGGTTCCAGTGAAGAATAATTGCCGAATTTGACGGTGGTACATTGTTACAACCGGCTAACAGAAATGCTTCGTTGGTTTTATTTTTTTACTTTTTCCAAAATAAAAATAACAATAACAATAAAGTTTGATTATAAAAGATTATAGTGGCGATCCCCGAGTTTACGCAAGAGGTGATGTTTCCACTTAAGTCTCAAATATATACATATCTAAGGTTAACATCGAATTTTAACCACATTCGGGTAATTTTAACGCATTTTGGAATTCCTAACTACTGCGTAACTGCACATCTCTAAAGTACCGAGGGAGATCTGCGGTAAGGGCAATGCTTGTCAATCTCGCGCTGGCCAGTTTGGCCGTGGCAGACACACTTTGGGCGCCGTACCGTCCGAATTTATATTTCGGGATGCGTGCAGCAGTTCCCGAATCGCTTTTAACTGGTCTAATGTGGTTTCGTAGCAATGATCTTAGGGGTGTTAGCAACGTCAGACACACTGTGGGTAACCAAGACGATGTTCAGTTTTCGTGGCAGGCCTATGACGTGCATCTGGGAGGACGTCAAGTTCTTCATGATGTGTCAAATAGAGTGAACATCACCACTGATCTCGTCAAAACCCCCGACGGAAAAGGCTGGGAAGTGCGAGTCCGTGGTGAGCAGGATTCTGACAACGTTCTTACATTGGTTAACTATGCAGGTTTGGAGTCCGTCAAGCCCCCTGCAAAAGGCAGAAGTGACGAATTCAAGCTTTCTACAGCTACTAAACGTCTTTTGACTCCAGAGGGTATTGATGGTGATGTTGTGCTTGCAGGAACGAGCAGCGACTTAGGCAAGTTCAAGCTTCACATTACTCGCGGCACTGGAATGAGACCCGCACATTCTCACGAACATGCTCAGCATAAACCTGCCAGCAATTTCCACTACAGTAATCTTTATGTGCCTGCGGGTGAGCAATGGCGCGCTAACCAGATTTACCTCACACTTCTTCAGGATGAGGTAGGGAAGTTTTTGGCCAAGTATGGGGAGAATGAGCCAGATATTCCTGTTTGGGCCGCTCTTACTCCTAATAACGATGACTCCCTGCGCGGTAACCTTCACTTTGCTCAACAGAGCTTTGAAGGCCCATTTGAGTTCTTTGTGAAGTATGTGCCCAAGGAGCACGAGTACATCGAAGAGGAGGAATCATTCGATAAAAGGCTCGAGGCTGTTCTCAATGAGCAAGAGCGCCGGTTCAATGCAAGCCTTGCACTTCAGAAGCCGTATGATTCCAGCCCTGAGCACCACAAATTCGCTCGCGAGATGCTCAGCAGTGTTGCTGCTGGAATTGGATACTTCTACGGTGACAGTTTGCTCGTTGCTCGTGAGGGTGATGTGGCAACTGAGGTTTCTGCGGGTGTTGTTCGAGTCCCACCCCACGGGCTGCTTTCGGGAACTCCTTCGCGTGCATTCTTTCCTCGTGGGTTTTACTGGGATGAAGGCTTCAATGCTTTGGTATTGATGCCTTATGACGAGCTTCTTGTACTTGATATTTTGCGTTCGTGGTTCGATACAATGGATGAGGACGGATACATTCAGCGTGAACAGATTTTGGGGGGTGAGGGCCGCAGCCTGGTACCCGAGGAGTTCCAGGTCCAGGACCGTAGCATTGCCAATCCACCGACACTTGTGATGGCGCTTGCTCACTTGGCAAGTAATGCCAACAACAGAGAAAGCAACGAGGCTTTGAAAGAATTGTACCCGAAGCTCGTAACCCACTTCGACTGGTTCAGACGAACACAGCAGGGTGAAACTATTGAGTTTGATCGTGACTATCCATCAAATGAGGTATATCGCTGGCGTGGTCGAACCCCGTCCCATATTCTCGCTAGTGGACTGGATGATTATCCACGAGCCTCGGATCCCAATGACGGAGAGCTTCATGTAGACCTTGTGTCATGGATTGGGGCAATGGCTCGCTCTCTTTCTCAAATTGCAGAACGATTACACTATACAGCTGATGCTAAGAAATTTAAAGATGTTTTGGCCGGAGTTCAAAAGAATCTGCACTCGGTTTTCTGGAACTCGGAGCTTGGGCAGTATTGTGACATCACTGTTGATGAGTACGAAGAAGATGGCCAAATTTGTCACCTTGGATATGTCAGTTTGCTGCCTTTTGCACTGAGATTGGTGCCTGACACTGATACCGAGGTTTTGAGGGCTACGTTAGACCATATCTCTAATAGCGAGGAGCTTTGGTCTGTGGCAGGTGTTAGAAGCTTAAGTGCTGCCGACGAGTTCTTCGGGACTGGTGAGAACTACTGGCGTGGTGCTGTGTGGAACAACATGAACTACCTGACTTTGGATGCTCTCCTTCACTACGCAGAGTCCTCTGAGGTGGATGGCAGCGTTCGCACCGTTGCTGCTAAAGTGTACACCGATCTTCGCCAGAACGTGGTGGACAACATCTTTGAAAACTACAAGAAAACGGGATACGTGTGGGAGTCTTATCAAGCTCTTTCGGGCGAAGCAAAAGGTGCCAAAGCATTTTCTGGATGGGCAGCTTTGGTTGCCAATATAATGGCTATGCCTGCCCATCCCAATATGGGTTTGCCAGAACAGCCTGTTGAAACGAAGGTCGTTGACGAGCCCGAAGTTCATGATGAACTGTGATCTATACAAACGGATTAATGATTTATAAATTTATATTAAATTAAATACTTTGAATGGCTTCAACGGGGGAAGATTGGGTAGCAGGTGCTGAGGTGAGAACCGCGGGTGCAGCCGGTTGAGTAACCGGGTCAGCAGCTGGTTCAGCACTAATCTTGACCTCAGAGGGATCAATTTGCGCAATGACTTTCTTGATTCTACTCTTCAAGGCATTTGGGAGTTGGTGCGCAATACGCGGAATGATTGGCAGCTTGTGGAGGACGTCATTGAGGTTGACTTTGTGGACCTCGGTACAAAGCTTTTGCTCCTCTTTAACGACCTCTTGGACAAGTTCGCGGAGTTTAGGCTTAATTTGGTCGAGGATTCCAGCAGTTGAACTGATTCCAGAAAGCTTGGCAGCTTCAAGGACAGCGTCAGGGACTTCACCTTCGACGGATTGGGGAGTAGTGGAGTGGAAAAGGTTGAGGCGACTCATGGATTGGTTGGTAGTGGTGATAGGGGTGATAGATTGATAGTGATAATGAGGAAATATATGCCTTTATATACTGTATTTTTTCGAATATTGACAGGGTTCAACACCTGCTGGATTTGCTGAGAAAGTTACCCTTTTAGGAAGGTGAGTGCATCAGCATGAAATATGAATCATGAGTCCAACAAGTGTAGCAGAAGCAGATTTAATTTCGTATCAAAGCATTTTCTATTTGGTAACAGGCTAAAATTTCTATGTACAATTTTATATTTTTCATTCTTCTATAAATTCATTCGCTTGTCCATCCATCAGGGACTTCCCCTGGACCAATAATGCAGTATGCATTGTCACCCAAATACTTTTCAGCAGCAGCATTCAAGTCATTCGGAGTTACATTAAGGAGATTTTCACGAACCTGTCTCCGCTCACTCTGGGTAGCCTGAAGTCCTAAATGACGGGAAATTTCACTTCTTGGGCTAAGAGGCGCGTCAAGGGACTGGAAGATACCAATTTTACCTTCTTCAACATCTCTTTCACTAAACTTGTGGTTTGTGGCCCACTTTCCAACCTTATCCATGACGTCACGCGAGTTCTGTGGAGTTGGATCACGGTAAGAATACATGCTGAAGATGCCATCTACAGAGCTGTAAGACGCACCACCACCGTATGCACCCCCCTTTTCACGAATCTCAGTATGCAGGAACTTGTGGGTAGCTAGGTTAGCAAGAACCTGTAATGAAGCATGATCCTTGTTAGTAAGGGCTTCTAAGCATCCTGTAACCGCCGCACCAACGTGCGATACCTGGAAAGATTGGACTGGTACCATGGAAAATCTGCCAAGTTTACCCTGCTGGCGATGAGAATTTCTCCAAAGTCCAATGTTACTGGCTTGAGGGGCCATACCAGCAGGATTGGCGTTCACATCTCCAAAGAACTTGGAAATCTCTTCTTTGTGTACGCTTTGTTGTTCACCAGTGTGTGTAACAGCAGCACAACGAACATCCCAAGGCAAATCTTGTATTTTCTGAAGTTTTGGTACCAAACTAGACTCGAAGTCAGACTCAGGAACTGCAGCAAGTTTTTGCACAAGCTGGACAAAAGGCAACCCGCCAAGTAAGTTTTCAGTTGCCTTGCTTGCGGAAATGGAAGCTGCAGCTCGCATGCAAGCGTATCGGTGACCGTTCTGTGACAGACTATTTGTGATACCTTGCGCGCTTGAGTCAAGAAGCACCTTCAATTTAGGAATGTTGTTCAGTTTAGGAAGAGTAAACAACTCTTTGAATAAAGCGTACATTTCTGGAAGCTTGCTGTCAAGTGCTGAAGCGCCATAGGCCAGCTCGAAGCTACCCCAAGAGCGATATGCTGCACCGACGCCCAGATTTCCAGTGTTCAATTTGATGAGATCCTCCAATTCAGCCATTTCGTGGATTTCAGTACCAACACTAGATACTGCATCGGCATAAATTGGTAGAAAGGGAATAAGCTCACTTGGAAAGTTTTTGAGCTCCCTGAGCATACGCACGTAAGAGATACCTTGAGTTCCGGTATCACGAGAAATGTACGGGATACCAGAAACCTCAGACTTAGCAATTGGAAAATTCCGCGGTTCTACAGCAATATCACGAGTAGTCACGGTGGGCAGTAAGTCCAAATCCTGCGGTTGATTAGCAGCCTGTTCCAGCTCCTTAGCCTTCACAACTGCCTTCTCTTTTTCTTCAGCAGACAGTGCATTTAGCACAGATTCTAATTTTTTACCCTCAGCTGTAGATCGTTCCGATTCATACTCAGTTGATGGAGTGAGTTCAAACTCAAAACACGGAGCAGATTCATTCAGGTGTTCACGAATTTGCGACTTGAACAACTCTGGGTCGTTTTCTAAAAGTGTTTGGAAATCGAGAAGTTGTTTTTCTGCATCAACAAGTTGCATGACATCGTTATTTTGGTGGAAAGCGCGGGAAACCAGCCTGCTAAGCATTGACATTCCGAAACCAGCATCTACCTCACGATTTGAAAGCTCGGCTTGGTGCAATAGTGCATTCACACGGTGTTGCGGGAAGCCCTTTTCAGAGACCTCGTTTAAAGCCTTTCTAACTGCCTTTTTGAACTGAGGAATTTGAGATTCACTAATTCCCTGTAAACCAACCGTGAACAATAGCGCACCACTCGTCTCTTCTAACCCACTGTTTACACTAAACTCAGTACCAATACCAGAGTCAATAAGTGCTTGGTGTAACGGAGAAGCATGACCATCGATGAGCAGCATTGAAAGAACACGCCAGACCATGGTTTGCTGAAGATCGCTGCCACCAACTACCCAAGTTAAAGAAATTTTGTGCTGCTTGGTTAGATCAAACATTGGGTCAACCGGGCCCTTAGCCTGGCACTTTGAGCTCTTTTCAAGCTTAAGCGGCTCGAGAGGCTTTGACACCGATTTGAGCGGTTTCACGTCTTCCAAATATTCTAAAAGCGGTTGGATGGCTTCTTCAGCTTTGAAATCACCGTAACTGAATGTGAAACAGTTAGATGGATGGTAATGTTCACGATGGAAACGAACCAGGTCCATGTATTTCAGATCGGGAATGTCCAAGGGATCACCACCGGAACACTGAATTGCTGGGTATATTTTTTCAAGCCAAGAGGTATAATGTTGATATGCAGGAACAGATATCTGGCCCTTCATCTCATTGTAAACTACACCCTTGAAGGTGAGCGGGTTATCAACGGTCACCGGTGACTTTAGGTCGACTGGCTCAAGCCTCCATCCTTCCTGAAGAAAATCTTGCTCCTTTAAAAGAGGCTTGAACACGCTGTCCATGTAAACACGCTGGAGGTTATGGAAATCAGCCTTGTTTGTGGTGGCAAATGGATAAAAAGTATAGTCTGCACCAGTCATTGCATTCATAAAGTTTGCCAAGGAGCGACTGAGCATTTTGAAAAATGGATCCCTTACAGGGAACTTTTCAGACCCGCAAAGAGTTGTGTGCTCAAGAATGTGGGGCACACCGGTGCGGTCTGGAGCGTTGGTCCTGAATGCAAGCGAGAACACACGGTTTGCATCACATGGACGTTCAATATGGACATGAACGAGACCTGTAGGATTATGCACAAACCGCAGAGCGCGGAGGCCCATTTTTTTGACACTTATGGCCTCCTTCAGCGTGAACTTTTCCATTGAAATAATTTCCTAGCCCACGGTTATTCGGCTATGTACTGTGACCTTGCAGACAAGCTAATTTCAGAGGCCCGCCGAGCTGAAGGGTTGCCGACACTTCCACTTTACAATACTGACTATGTACGAACGGTTGCTAGAGAAACTAGAGACCTTGCAGCACTCGAGGAGGCTGCATATGAAAATGGAGCGTCTTCGCGGTTGGAGTTGGTAGCTCCAGGAGTTTACGGACTTTGTCAAAGAAGAAATAAGCGGTGTTTGCTAGCATATCATTTTCATAGAGTAAAAAGGCTGGAACAGTGGGCATGGGACGACAAGGAGGTTCCCGGATCTGGAAACCTCAGCACTAATGAACAGACATACGTACGCCAATTCAACGAATTGCTGGTAAGCTTTAAAGAAAACTGGGCTGATATTGATCTCACAGGCAGTATGGAGCCGCCCAAAGATATGTACGTGGAAGTCAGATGCTTAAAAGATGCTGGCGAAATTCAAACTGAGTATGGCGTATTTGACCTGACCAAAAATAGTCAATTTTACGTCCGGCAGTCAGATGTACAGCGTCTAGTTCAGCAAGGTTTGGTTGAGATGGTCAATAAATGATCCTTATCAGCTTTATCAGTTTTATCTACTGAGTAATCCGCACACTATCAGTTATGTATTGAATACGAAATCCAACGTTCAGGGCACATGCATTCGAGAGTGTTCGCCCAAGCAGCAGTTCTTCGGGAGGTCGGCCTTCCCAAGCCATATGCTTTATCAAAGCCATTGCATATCCAGAAGGTGTTTCTTAGAGGCCCAGGTCCGTCTAACGTTCTAGTTCAAATCAAAGCCGCCAGCCTTTGTCACAGTGACTTATCGGTGATCAATGGGTCTCGTCCACGCCCAATGCCAATGGTTATTGGGCATGAGGCAAGTGGAATTGTGCTCGAAACGGGCTCGTCTGTGGACCAGAACCGTGTAAAGCCCGGAGACCACGTTGTTATGACTTTTAACCCCGCATGTGGCCATTGTGTGCCGTGTGCATCGGGAAGACCGGCTCAGTGCTCGGCAGGTGCGGTTGCAAACGGGGCTGGTACGTTAGTGGACGGCTCCACCCGCATTAGTGACCCCAATGGGCCCATCCATCACCACCTGGGCACTAGTGCGTTTGCAACCCATGCCATTGTCTCACCCAACTCATTGGTGAAGATTCCGAAAAGTTTACCCTTTGAGCAAGCAGCTCTTTTTGGCTGTGCTGTTCTCACCGGAGCAGGTGCTGTCTTGAATACCGCAAAAGCACGCGTAGGCGATACCTTGGCAGTAGTTGGACTTGGAGGAGTGGGGTTGGCGGCTGTACTGGGTGCTCGGGCAGCTGGTGCAGCTAAAATTGTTGCAGTCGATGTGTCTAATGACAAACTAGACTTGGCGATGAAGATTGGAGCCACTCATGCCGTCAATGCCAAATCTGACGCGGTTAATGTGGTCAAAAAGATAACCAACGGCGGTGCAGACCATGTTATTGAGACTGCGGGGGTCATAGCAGCTCTTGAGAGTGCGGTTGCGATGACTCGTCCTGGGGGATCAACCACAACTGCGGGTCTTCCTCCAGCTGGTGCTAAACTAGGAGTTGACATTGCCCAACTTGTTGGCCAGGAGCGACAGTTATTGGGGAGCTACATGGGTTCAGCGGTTCCAGCTCGCGATATTCCTCGTTTGATTTCACTATTTCAACAAGGAAGGCTGCCAGTGGATCAACTTTTAACCTCAACGATCTCTTTAAAAGACATCAATGCGGCGTTTGATGACCTTGATCAAGGCAAGGCTGTGCGCCAGGTTGTTGTGTTCTAGTTCATTTATATTTTATTTACTTTTTTCTCAAACCTTAATCGGGTAAGATTTTTCTTCCAACGTACTCAACACAGTATCATAACATAACAACACCCAGCCCAACATATTAGTTTAGGGTCAGGAGAGTCTCATCTCTAACAAGACACATGGACGCGGGTATCCCACAGATCAATGCGGCTTTGGAGACCGTTCATAATCCCCAGAGTACTTCTTCTGCGCGTCACGACGCTCAGGCGTTCCTTGAAACGGTGAAAGCGCGTGATGACACCGCTCTCATTGGCTGGAGGCTTAACACTGAGGCCATCAACGGTCAGCCCCCAACCGGTTTTGCCCGCCACTTTGGCCTCACACTGCTTGAAACTGCGGTTGCATTTCAGTTTTATGCTTTTGATGATGCACGTCGACTTGCAGTACGCAAATGGACCGTTCAGCTGGCCTTTGCCCTGAATGACAGTGATATGCACTACATCCGTGAGAAAATAGCCTATTTGTGGGTTCAAGTGGCTAAACGTGTTTGGGGAATCGATACACGCACCACAACTGAGGATTCTACTGATGTTGCTCCAACTGATGGCTGGATTGAGATGGACCGTGAGTTAGTGGAGTTGTGGCAGAGCAACAACCGAGCACAGCAGGAACTCGCGCTTTCGGTCTTGAGATATCTTTTTGAGGATATTTATCTCCTTGATGACCCAATAGCCACTCGGAGAATGACCGCATTGAGCTCCCAGACCATTGAGGTGGTGGCCACAGTGCAGGATCTGCAACTTATTTACTCAGCCCGTGCTCCTCAGCTGGAGCAATTGCGTGCCTCACAAGAGGAAGGTTGGCTGTTACGATGGGCTACAGCTTTGAATAGAGTGGAGGATCCTCATATTCTTCTGAGGGTCTTGGAGACGGTTAAAACCACCCTTAGATGGATCCCAATCGTCTCGGTTCTTTCCGCTAATGTTTTAGATGTTTTGGTGAAAATGGCAAAGCATAACGACGTGCAAATCCGCATTGTTGCTTGTGACTGTCTGCATATTCTCTTCAATACGCGCACTTATGCCTCTTCTGCAGACTTCAACCAGATTGTGGGCTCGATTTTCCAGCCCGATGGCGTCAAGTGGCTTACAGAGGTGTATGCAGCCACTTACGAGCGTACTGGCAACTTAGAGGACACCAGTGATCTAGATGAACTTGAGTATGTTTTCGTCAAAAAACTCGTGGAGCTTATAACCAACCTTGGTGATATGATTGAAAGCAGCAAAACTCCTGAGTTGCCGGAAACAAGTGATTTGGCTGGGTATTTCCGGTTAATGCTGGAGATTGCGACCCATCCTAGTTTGATGGTCAGTGGGCTTGTCCTCCAGTTCTGGTGTTCCGTGCTGCGTTTGGAAAAACTCGCGAGGAAACAAGAGGTCGAGGTTTTGTTTCTCGACTTGCTTAAAACTGCTGCGAACCGGTGCGTCAACTATGAGGACATGCCTGCGGGTACTCTAACCAAGCAGTATATGGACCTTGACTTTGATTCACAACAAGATAAGGTGCAGTTTTATAAAAATTACCAACGGTATATGGAAGACATTCTGAGGTTAATGGTTTGCAGGATCCCAATAGACAGCATGGCATTCCTCCACCAAGGCATGACCGACTATTTCCAGACTGAATCTGGTTGGAAGACCATGAACTCTGAATTTTCCTCCCACGAGGATCCTGGATATATTCTGGGTTGTGCCCAGCTCACCATTGTAGAGTCCACCATTCGAGGTGTTTCCAGGTGGCAGATATGGGCTAGTCCTGAAGAAAGGCAGGCCAACGGGGAGAAGGTAATTCAGTACATGTCTACATGGGCTCAGGAGATGCTTTTACTCCGCACCAATGACCTTGTGCTTCACCGGAAACTTATTGAGTGTCTGGTCCAGTTTGCATCTTTATTGAAGGATGATGATGAGCTGTTGTTTAAAATCCTCGAGCGTGTTCTCGAATCTTGCACATTTGATCTCCCTCCGGAGCTACCAGAGTTTGATGATAAGCGGGAAAAGGTTACTGAGCTGCGGACTGCAAGTGGAACTGAGCTCAACCGGTTAGCATACATGGTGCCTAATGCTCTTGCCAAAATTTATGACCAATTAGAAAACGTTGTTGCAAATCTGATTGTCAGCAAGAACATTCACGAGCACGAGAGCGTGAGCTTTAAGAGCTTTTTATTGGTTGCTTCGCAGCGGTCACCTATGGCTAACAAGCCGGACCGCTTCAGTAAGATCGTGGATCCGGTCCTTGCGAGGTGGACCGATGAGAGCACTATGAAAGGATTGACTGACCTTGAGTGGTTCATGGAGAGGGTTGGTGTAGTGCAAATCGACCAGTACTTCCGCCAGCGAGGAATCACTGCCTCTACCAATTTGTTAGAAACACCCATGGATGATGCCGGAAGGGCCTTAAAAGCAGAACTGAAACAAAAATGGCAGGCCATCTTCCCCATCAGACCCTCCAGGATCTTTATTCAATACACAATAGAGCGACTTGACCACCAATCACCTGAGTATCAACACCTGCTGGCGATGTGGAAGCCACGAGTTCAAGTAATCCTGCCGCACATTCTGCAACTGATAACCCAAATAATGGCCTACCATAATCCTGCCAACTGGGTACAACTCCCCCCCGAGGTCCAGACATTTGTGAAATCGAGTTGCACCGAGCGTTTCTGGCAAGTTGGAATCTCTATGCAGACCAAAGATGAGTTTGAAAGCGCAAACCAAGCCGCTTCAAGGACACTACGGGACTTTGCCGACAGTGTTGGCCACATTGTACGATATACCCGGGAGTATACCTTCCTCACGCTTGGAAGCATCACCCAGCTCGAAGAAACGATGTATGAGCTCCCCAATATGGGGTCTATGCTGTGTCAAGCCCTTGTTTCAACTACAGAAGGTATTACTCCTCATGCCTGGAGACACATGATTTCTTTAACTGTTCGCAATGTGGTTCGTAACTGTCCCATTCGATACGTCCAGCCATTCTTAACCGAGTTCTTGCCTCCGTTCTTGCGTACAATTGATGAGGTACTAGTTCGCACGTGGCGAAAGCAGGAAGCGTCTGGATTCCAACTCGATGAAGGTGATACCGGTAGCGATGGCGATCTCAGCGAGGAAATGATGGAGGAGCACCTTCTCAGGCAGCTCACTGCTATTGTTGACCGGCTTCTTATCGACCTGGTTGGACAGAGCTCTGCCAAAATCGACCCTCGGGAGCTTACTGATGCCAACGGTGAAATGACTCAAAAAGCCCACGTTCGCCAACTGTGCCGCAACACCCCCGAGATCCTTGTTGAGGTGTTGAGACTGTGCAAACACATCATGATGTTCAAGGATAGCCGGTGCTGCTTCAACACATGCTTAATTGTGCGGCACCTGCTCACCGGTCCACCAATTAGTATCCTTGAGGAGGTTTCCCCCACCATTATTACTGAGATTGTCCCCTCGTGTTTAAACGTGCTTGCCGACCAGTATTTCTCCGAGTCTCATCTTGAAGTTGGTACGATTTTAACACTTATTTATGCACAGCTTCCCAGCACACAACCCACACCGTTACAGATGTTACAGGTGCTACTCGAAGGTTCAGCTACCGAAAAAGCATTAATGGAGTTTGAGGCCGAGATGAATGCTGCCAAGTCTCTCCGTCAGCAGCGGGGAATCTTCATGGAGTTTCTGGCCCAGTGTCGCGTGTTGCAGGTCGATGAGCAGTCGCGGGCCCGTAATAAGCGGCGAACCGAGCAAAAAGTTAGCGTTCGCAACCTCCAAACCGAGGATCACTACGACTCGCAGTCGCTTATCAGCATGTTTGGTGCTTAAAGATGTACATAAACGGTTTTTTTTATCTATGTTTATTTAATAAATACAAACTACGGCAAGCGGACCTGCAGGACTACCCTGCCAACGTTTCCACGCTCAAAAACAACTTCATGGTGTACATTTCTCTCATCAAGCAGCCTTTCAAACTCAACTACACCGCCGCCAACACCGAAGTACACTCGCTTTGCAGCCACTAACCCAGTTCCCTTAGGTCCAAGGCTGTTACACAAAACTTCAGTGAACTCATTGACGGTATCCAAAGAATATATCGTTTCTGAAGCGAGAATAAGGTCGAAACGCGCGCCGGCGAGCGTTAAAACCTCAGCTTCGAGCGTCTTCCCCCACGCACCAGCCACAAAATGCACCGAAACACCGCGAGACGCGAGATCCAGTTCCATTTCCGAGATCAATTCGCTGCTAATTACCAATTCGTCGACATCGTTTTCAAGGCGGCCAGTAGCCGACAGCCAAGCCAGCAATACATTTGGCATGGTGAGTAGTTCAAGAACTGCTGCATTATAATCACACAAAACCACCGTGGCTTTGGATCCCGAACGCAAAGCCTGCTCAAGGAAGTAAACCGAAGGCACTGCAGCACCGCATCCCAGCTCCAAAACCGTGGATTTTGCTAAATTGGTACTCTTAAGCACCTCTACCAGGTCGTTAGCACCCTCCCAGACCTTTAACCCCCCCTCGTAAACACTTTTACGGACATCCTCCGCATTATCCGAAGCAGTCAAAAGACAACGTTCGTCCTCAGACACCTCGTTTAGACTCATGAGCTCAAACCGCACATCAAAGAGGTCTCTACGACGAAGCCCGTGTTGATCCGTAGAATACGAGATCCGAGGGGCGCGTTTTTTCAGGCGGTCAAAATTACAAACACGAGGCGGTTGCAAAGTGTTGTTTTCATTACCAGTTACCCCCTCTTCAGCCTCACTCACCGGCTCGCCAAACTGGAACTTGAACATTTTCAGTTAGTAATCGTCAAATGAGTGCAGTGAAATCGAGTGATGACCTGCACCTCTACACCGGTCCTGATTTCCGTCCTGAGCTGGTTGCAAATGCAGTTGTTAGGAATGTAACCATTGCCCAGGACGCCAAAGTTGATGTGGGCCCCGCTCTGACCCGGTTACGCTACGATTTGCAGGAGACCGAACGTCGCATGAAAGACCTGTGCAGAAGCAACATTCAAACGTTGTATTTGCAAACCGCAAACGTCAACAAAACCACCAACGACATCTTGGCCCTTGGAACTCCATTGGACAATTTGCGGCAGACGTTTTCCAAAATCGAAAATGACTTTTTGTGGCCATACAACGAAGCAGTGTCGTTGAGGGGCCGGAGTGAGCGTGCACACCGCACTGCAGCACTCTGTCGAAGCTTGAACTACTATCTCCAGCTCGCACTGCAGGCTCAGAGCCAGGACTACGCCCGAGAGACGGTGAGGGCCAGTAGGGAGGCCGGGGGTGCCATGGTGCGTACCGCTCAGGCCATGGTGGCATTGGCCAGGCTTGTTTCCGAGGTCACTGATTTGCATAAAATTAACGCTGTTGCTTCCTTCGAACAGCGTGTTCCCCAGCTTCGCACTCAGCTGATTGACCAGGCCACCAAGATGGTGCATGAGTTCAAGGCTGGAGACACTGACGAGGTGAAACAGGCCTGTTTTGCCATATCTTTGCTGGGATCTGACCTAAAGCAGGTGGTTTCTGCTCACTGTCGTGCCCTTGTTGGTGCGTCAGTGCTTCAAATCAGCCGCAACAGCGGTACACCCGCAGGGCACCTCAAAGCCTGGTGTGACGCGCAGGATCGCGGAGCAACCGCACGTTCACTCACCCAAGTTTGTGAAGAACTGTTAAAAACCGTTGAGGAAGACAAGTACTGGGGTTTGGTGGCCACTCAACTCGACCAAAAGCTCAAGACGATGTCGTTGGCTAACCCGGCCACTATGAAGGCATTTGTCCTGAACAAGGAAAGCATTCTGCAGTCCACGCAGGCCGTGGAAGAGGTTCATAGCGTGTTTTTGAAGTATTTATAGTGTATGTATTACTGAGTTCTATGTTGTATTCGCTCATTGGCCGACATTGTGTTTCCTTCGATGCACGCGAGGCACCCACCACCCACAAATACGTTGTTAACCGGACATGGTTCCCGTTGGCACCCGATAATTTGGCCAAGGGACACGTCCCACACCAGCAGCTGGCAGTCGTCGCCTCCAGTGGCAAGCCAGCCCCCGTCGGGGAGCCACTTCATGGCGTTTACGGGTGCCTGGTGTCCATGCAAAGTAACCAGCGGGTTTCTCGTGGCTCGCAAGTCAAGCACGGAAATTCCGAGCTGGTCCTGCCCGAAAACACAAACTTGGTTGGCATCTCGCGGGTTCGGAGCACACCTCAGCAACGGTACGCCTTCAGTTTCGTAAACAATTGTGGAGTTGTTCAACGCTCGCAGATCGAAAAGTCGGGCACTGCCATCGGCACCCACACTGACGAACTGGTGAATGCTCAATGGTAGAAAACTCACATCAAAGACTTCGTGGTCGTGGGCAATGAGCTGTGTAGTGACCGATTGGGTGTTGAGGTCCCAGCAGGTGCAGGTAGTGTCAATGGATGATGTGATGGCCATTGAGGGGTTTGAGGGGTTCCAATGGAATGATGTGAGTGGTGCAGAAGTTAACGCGGTTTTGGAGCGTTTGGTGAGTGAAAAAAGCTCGTTTAGGCTGCCTTGGGGGCCGATCTCGTACATTCGCAAGGCATCCGAGGATGAAAGCAGTTTAGGCAGCCGCTGCGGTCCTGAAAAGGGCTCCCAGGAAAGTTTTGTGACTGGGAAACGTACTTTTGCGGAGGCAATGGGTGTAATGGTGGGGGTGGTGATCATTCCAGGTTGGGTAACGGGTGGTGATTGCACCTGCAGAGCATAGATTGCATTGCTGTTGGTTTCACTAAACGATCCAACGGCCACACACTCGCCAGGGCCCCAATCTCCGGCAAAAAGAGGCGATGGAGCGTCGTAGCGGAATCGCGGACGCACCGTGTAGTACATTAGTCACGTCACAGTGAAACCAAACGGAAGCAAAAGTACATAACATAACATAGTAAAAATCAATCAATCATAGAGCACGTCGCTTAAATGCTGAGGGGTCATCCTCCGACATCACTAGCTGGATGGCCATGCACCCGCTAGAGACCCGTTGGGCATTACTGCCAAGCTTCACGTAGGTCTGCGGGTACCGTGAGCGATTGTACTTCGAGAACTCTTGAAGAACACGCTCTGAAAGCAACGTGTGGGCCAGTCTTTCCACTACTCCCAGTCCTAAACCCTTCAGAGCCCCGAACCAGTCGTTCTTGTTAAACCCGCATGATTTAACCTTAGAGGACACACGACCAATGCAAATGTCAATCAATTGCTGGGTCGTGAGGTTAGTGTTAGAAATCTGAGAGACGATTTCCACCACCTTGCGTGCTTGGGAGGTCATGTCCTTTCTGATGGCAACCTGGCCACTCATTCGCCGACAGTTGTCACACTGGTAGCGGCAATTGGCGGGATCGAACTCCTCGTTGAAGTACTGAAGAACTTGCTTTCGTCGGCAGTCGGTGCTGTTCTCACAGTATTGCATAACTCTCACCAGCAACTGACGGTGGTGTTCACGGATCTGGTGACTGTTTTGTGTATCCTGGGAAATGAGATTCTGCAGAAGCTGAACATCGCGGTAAGTGTAAAACAAGATGCACTTCGCGGGCCTTCCGTCTCGGCCAGCCCGGCCGGTTTCTTGGTAGTAACCTTCAACGTTTCTGGGGAGCGTTAAGTGAACAACGAATCTCACGTCGGGCTTGTCAATCCCCATTCCAAAGGCAATTGTGGCACAAACTATCTGTGACTTGCCTTGCTGCCACTCTATTTGTACTCGGGCACGGTCTTCGGCCTCCATGCCAGCATGGTAGTACGAAGCATTGATACCCATTTCCGCAAGTTTAGCAGCACTCTCCTCGCAATTTCGTTTGCTATTGCAATACATAATCCCGCTTTTTCCGGAAAACTGCCGGCAGAGAGCAGCAACCTCATTGAGGGCCTTGTTCGTTTTTTGACGAACCTCGTAAAACAAATTCGGCCGGTTAAAGGACTGCCTGAGCACCGTGGGGTCCGCACGCAAACAGTTAACAATGTCCAGCAATACCCGCTCGTTGGCTGTGGCGGTCAATGCCATTATAGGAGTGTTGGGGAAGTTTTCTTTTACCTCAGAGAGCTGCATGTACTCGGGACGAAAGTCGTGGCCCCACGAGGACACGCAGTGGGCCTCATCAATAACGATTCTCGCGAGTTTATTTTGTCTGTGCAGGCTTTCAAGGGCACTTCGCATGGTAGCACTTATACTAAGCATTTCTGGGCTGATATAGAGTAGCTGAAGCATACCGTCGCGGAGCTTTGCGAACACCTCGCTCCGTTCCACGGAGTTCAAACGTGAGTTCAGCATTTCAGCTTGGATATTACGGTTTTTGAGATGATAAACCTGGTCCTGCATTAGCGAAATCAGCGGAGATATCACAATGGTAGTGCCGCTTGAGGTCCCGGAGCGAATTAGGGCCGGTAATTGGTAGCACAACGACTTGCCTCCTCCAGTAGGCATCAAGACTACCACATCGCGTCCGCTTAGAGTTTCTGTAACTGCTTCTAGCTGATTGGACCTGAAACCATTTAAACCGAACCGGGTGCGTAGTGTATGCATAACCTCCTTCAAAACCAGGGGAGCCAAACCGCTGGTGGTTGAGACTGGCTGAGTTTCACTTTCTGAATCGGAATTAGGTCCACGAGCTGGCGAAATAGTCTTTTGTCTCACATCACACACTACCGGCTCGTCATCGAAGTCGTCGTTAAAAACGTTGTGTCGGATACCAGGAACCACTGGAGATCCATAAGAGCTCGGACTCGAATGTATGTCAATGACCTCAGCATCAGCAAACTGATTGATTCGATGCTCAACTTCTTTCAGGCTGAAATCCACCTCGGCAGTGCTGCAGTTCACACCAGCCCGAGAAAGAGCAGATTGGAGAACCGAGATTTTTCGCTCAAGCAATGCAATCTTTTCGCTGAAGATAGATCCTATTTCCGGGCCAGCAGGGGCGGAATCCAAGGGTGCGTAACTCACGAGCTGGCTCATAATCGGCGAGGATTGTTGGAGTAAAGGCGAATGTACTGGCGAATGTACTGGCGAATGCTGTGGCGTGTGCAATGGCGAACGTAACGACGAACGCAATGGGGATTTAGAGATATTGGAGTCTGGTGATGAAGATAACACAAAAATTGGGGAAGCATTCGCCTCCTCGGAAGGTTTGTTCATCTGGGCCAAAAACTCAAAGTCGGAGTCTGAGGATGCCAAAGCTTCATCAGACTCGATGGTGCTCTCCTTTTTGGCGACTGAGTTAATTTCCTCTGTTTTGGGCTTAAACGCGAAGGAATCCTGTGCCCACTTGAGATGGCCTCGCAAATTGTTTGAACGCGGCCATGGCATGGGTAATTAGTACATGGGTAAGGCTTCATGTTTCACCCGTCGAAGGTTTTAACCAACCATTCTCCAGGTTCGCTGATAACCAGCCTTGATTTCAGCGATAACGGCCACTGGGCACTTAGTACTGGAAATGATGAGTCCCTCCAGTTGTATGATTGCCGCACTGGATCACACTCTAAGTCCGTTTTGTCCAAGCAGTTCGGATGCACGCTGGCCCGTTTCACACACCGCTCCAAAAACTGTATATATGCGAGCGTGAAGGACGACGACAGTCTACGGTACGTGTCATTGCACGACGACCAGTTTATTCGATACTTCAAAGGCCATAAAAATGTGGTCAACTCGCTTGAAATGAGTCCAGTAGACGACACCTTCATCAGCAGTGCCTGGGATCGCACAGTAAAGTTGTGGGATCTCAGAACGCCTAATTGCACGGGAACGATTGCCGTACCTACTCCTTCACTCGTGGCGTTCGACTCCATGGCCATGATTTTTGCGGTTGCCAGCCAGGCAGCCAAATCGGTGGCTTTGTACGACGTTAGAAACTTCCAAAATGCACCATTTAAGACATTCAGTGCTCATTTCGTAGAGGGTGCTTGGCAAAAGGTGGAGTTTTCTAACGACTCTAAGCTTATTGTTGTTGCTTCTGATGGTGAGTACCACGGGCTTTTTGACGCTTTGGATGGCAGTATGAGGGGGCTTGCTACGGGTCACCAGATTGTGAAACGTCAAACACCCTCAACTTCTCCGGTGGCTTTTACCCCAGATAGTAAATACCTCGTAGGAGGCGGCTTGGATAGAGTGTGCTACTGGGACACTGCAAAAATGGCAGAAGGAGATGAGTCGTCGGTGTTTAAGCCATCTCATCTAACGCCAACTATGGGGAACGCTGCTCTCATTGCCTTTAATCCCCGCACCCAGCTTATGGCGTCTGCAGACCGTGCAATGCAGTTCTGGATTCCTCAGTAAAATAGTGTATTTCTATATTTATATTCTTTGTGATATTTTCCCTATTTTTTTTTGTGATACATAAAATTTCAATTTTTTTTCACTTTAGTCTCGTTTTCTTCACTTTTGGGCTAGGATGGACGGACTGGTAGCACTGCTCAGTAACAACGAAAGCAGCCAAGCAGTTGCTGATTATGCAGTTAAAAATGCGGATCGGCTAGTTTCTGACTGGTCCTACGCTGCTAATACCTCTAATCACAGCTCGTTTGGCACCTACACCATCGCGCTGGCCACTGTCCTTGAAACAAGCGAGTTCCCAGAACAAAATGCAGTGCAGGTATGCCGAAAAATTGTAACTGATGAAATGAAGACAATATATCGCGCATTAACTCTTGCTAAGCCCGCACAGACTGTTCCTAGTCTGAAACTCCTCACTCAGATGGCTCGTTTGTGCAGTGCCGAGGTCTTAAGCAGCTTTGACTTCACACTTAGTGTGATTAGAAAGCTTTTGAGCCAGGCACCATTCCGGAACCAGTTTCTTCTGTTCTATTTAACGTTAATTGAGCACACTTCTGGACCCAACCGCCGTGAGCTCATTTCTAACCGTAAAGTCGTTAGTGCATGGTTTAGCAAACTGGGCATTGAGGATACTCCCGAACTGGTTCACCGGACATTAAAAACACTCACACAGTTTGTTTTGAAGGATACTAGTAACTTCACCAAATCTGCTAAAATGGGAATTTTCAATGACTGGACCTTGAAGAACTTTGTTCGGATAATGGCAAGCTTGCAAACGCCTCCTGAAATCATTGAAGAAATTGGAAGGTTTATTGTTATGCTTCTTTGTGATAGCCACTATGGTGTTAAAATGTCCAATGGTGAGCACAAGCTTGCGCTGTCTTTCTTGAAAATTGTTAAGCCTTGGGAAACAGTCGGCCAAATGGATTTGGTGATTAAAATTTTGCGTGAAATGCCGGACATTTATGCCGACTACTTCGATCAGCTCGGACAGGCTTATAGCTTGGCTCCTAAGGCCACAATGTTCTACACAGCCTTTACAGTGCTCCATATCAGAGCCTTGAAACTGCCATTTGCAACTGATCTAACTGAAATTAAGGATATTGCAAGATATGTACTCCCGTCAACGATTACTAGGCCTTCTTTGCAGCAGGCACTGCAAAGCGAAACGCTGTTGATACGTTTCCAAGCCGCCCAGATTATCCTTTTTGCATTAAGAAGGTTGCGCAGTGTTGAAAACGAGTTAGTAACTGCTGAGGTTCTTCAAAATATTCCTGATCCCGCTCTGTTTGCAAAAGAGGCTAACCCACCCTTGCTGCAAACTCTTTACTACGCGATTCTGAATGAGATGTGTCAATTGCGACCAGTGGCAGTTTCATCAAGTGGGATTAACGAGCAAGATCAAGAAGTTTTTGGACTAAAGCTTGTCCAGATGGAGAATCTACTTGAAATTCAAACATATACTGGTGATCAAACAAAATGGTGGAATCCTGCCAAAAACAATAAGTTCAGCCTTTTCACCCAACTGGCAAGATTTGCGACGTTTAATCCAAAACTAGCGGAAAAGAGCGTGGAGTTGCTCAAACACCTCACCCAGCCTACTCAGCTTTTTGCCGATATTGAAACTCTTGCCCACCCCGTTGAGGCTCTATTGTTTACTCTGGTTCAATGTCATTGTGATCTCACTTGGGAACTTATTGAGCAGGCAGTCCAAAGAGCCACAAAGCTGCCGTATCAGTATATTGACAAGGTTAATCGTGCAGACGTAAGCCCCTTTTTGGTGGCTTTGACTGAGCAGTACTTTTCGTTCTTTCAATCAAAGGATACCGGTGGTTTGACCAAGAAATGGCTGAACCTATTCGCCCATAGCTTGATCGTGCTAGGTGAGAACCAGCCGGTAATCACCGAGTTATTGAGCCCAATTTCAGTTGAACTCAAGGCCGACGACGAGTTTTTCAATTTCGTTTTACACGCTAGTGACAAAAAAATACTGGAGCGAAAAGACCTTGTTTTCAAGATTTCTAATAATCTTGAAATTGCAGCCACTCTTTACCGAGCATGCCACGGGTCAGACTTAGTTCGCAACCATTTATTGGCTAGTATTCCTGCCGACATTCTTTCCGTGCTAGCTAGCAAACCCGCGGCATTCATGCAGTTTGTCACCGGGACAAAACTTATTGTGCAGTCATTTTTGGTGACAATCGACGGTTACTCTTCCCTGGAACTCGGAACTGCTTTGGAAAAATACAATTGGAAACTCGGAATTCCTTTGCTCTCCACCGAATTTCTGCTGAAAAAAATTACTTTTCGGGATCACAGCAGTGACGTATTAAGTGAACTAACCGCCCGAGGAGTGCAGTGTCCTAAGGATCTCATTAAGGAGCTGTTGAACGTTCCAGGACTTGCCAACAACCTGAAGCTATTTCCAACCCACTCCGATAAGAACTTTGCTAAATTCCTTGCCGAGGTTAGTGACCCTGCACTGGCAGCAGAGCTGGTTAGAATAAGTGGAATGTACTCTACAGATCTCAAGCTTGCCCACGACCCACTTGTTTTGGTGTCAGCTGCAGTGTATGCAAGAGAGCAACTGGACCACAAAGCGGCTTTAACTGCTGCCTACAACCTACTCAAGCAAGACGACCCCTCCGGGTTGAGCGTGATTGTTAGCCTGAAGCCCGAAAGTGTTGATTTCGATAATATTGGTGAGTTTATTGAATCATGTAAAGCGAAACACAGTTCGTTATTGTTGGACAACCTTGTTAGCTTGAGTGTTTATTCCCCCCCCTTCCTCAGTCGATGGCTTAAGAGTGTTGTACACCAGCTAACAAAAAGGTTTTCCGAGGATAAAATGGGCACTTTGGAGCACCAATTCGTCGTTAGTATCACGAACACTACACTTGGTGCTGTGAATCTATGGCAACATGTAAACCACAATGAGATAAACGGACTTATTGAATCTATTCTGCGGAACCCTGGTCGCTGTGAGAGCTCCTCATTTGACTTGATTGCCAAAATCAGTAGCCAAAGCGTTGAAGGTGGAGTTCCAACCAGGTTAACTTCACTCTCTCATGTTTCGATGTACATGGAAACCACCCAGTCCACCCCATCTTCGTGTAGCCTGGCAGAGGTCCACGCACTTCAAAGTCTTATTACCGCCAATCCCGATAGCTGCAGCACTGTATCAATAGAGCTTGGCCTCCTTTCTCGCTACAACGGCTCGCTTGTTGTTAAAGATAAACTTCTTTTGAGAATCTTGGAGCAGATTGAAGCCGTTAGGCAGCGCTCGTTTGTGGATAACGTTGAATCTTGGGATGTTAGGCCCGCAAATACCAACCTTTCCATCGATGATTACGACTACGATCCGTTATTTGTTGCTAAAAGCTCGTCTTTATTTGTTACTCTGGATGAAGCGCGTATTACCGCTACCGTTCAGCAATTCGAGGCTACAATCCTTGAGCTGAACGACCTGGAACGGTACGAGTTGTCGATCCCCAGCAATGCGGAAGTACTGTATGACAGCGAGTTCCTGCTTAGTCTGATTGTAAGTTGCGACTACCTCTATGAAAATATGGAGGTGTTTTTGACTTCAGGATTACTCTCGTTTGTACTGTGTTGTCTCTCAAGCACTCGTTTGCGAGATGTAGCGTTGAGTGTGTTAAAGCACGCATTCCAGAGCGAGTGTCAGTACAAAGACCAGGTCAGCGTTCACCTTCTAATTGGGAAGATCTTGAGCATGGAAACTGCTGAGATTGAACAGGCACCCCATGTCCCTGCCATCACAGGCCAGCTTGCACTGGTGCTTGCCAGACCCAGTCATTTCCTCTATTCTGCGGCCACCAAGTGGCTGCTTTCTGCCCCCGCAGCGAGTAAATTCGACATCCCCCTCTATAAATCGATTATAGACAGCCACTCCGACCTGAAAATGCGAGAGCTCGTGTGGCTGGTTAATGCCCTAAAGAGCGGAGCCGTGAACGAGGCGGCTGTGCAGGCTTATGTTCGCTCGGGAGTGGTGGAATGGTGTTTATCGCAGTACAGGCAGCTCAACAGCCGAGGGCTAGTGCTGAAAGAGGCGATCACGAAATTTATGCAACGAGTTGAAGAGATCCAGAACGGGTCGCGGACACTGATCCTTACATCTGGTGGTTTGGCGGTGCCTGAATTCAAAAAACGGTTGGTCTACACCGGTGGAAGTGAGGTAGTACGTGAGTTTGCCAACTAATTTATAGATCCACTTTGGTTAGTAGCAACATGAAGGGATATACAAGTGGACTAACTCAAGGAAATAAACGGAAAAAATTCCATACATTGTTAGAACTTATTAGTGTATATGGCTGTTAATATAGTATTTAATCTAAATTACGCTCTGGTTTAAATACAGTGTTCCTTACCAGACTTGTGAAGGATCATATTATCATGTACATCATTTGTCAGCAGCAGTTATTATCCAATCGTTTACGTGATTCTTCTTCACACCAAATGGCAACCAGACAAGTCTCAACCAAGCTCGACTGGGGCAAGATTATCTCGACTTTGGGCCTCACCGGCTCTACTTCTGGCTCTCTGCTCAGCTTCCGTCGTCGCAACGAGGATGCTAAGCTCAAGCTGTCTACTCTCGAGGCCCAGCCCGTCACCGTCGACTTTGACTACTACAAGAAGACTCTTGGCAACCAGAAGATTCTGCAGGAGGTTGAATCCGCCTTCAAGTCCTTCAAACCCGTCACATACGACACCTCCAAGCAGATCAAGACCATCGAGGCCTTCGAGGCCAAGGCACTCGAGAACGCCGAGTCCACCCAGTCAAAAGTGAGTGAGGAGCTCAGCTCGCTCAAGGAGACCTTGAGCAACATCAAGAACGCTCGTGCCTTCGAGGACCTCGTCGTTGAAGATATCCTGAAAGCCGCTCCCGAGGTCGATGCCAAGGTCCACGAGTTCATCAAGAAGGGCCGTTGGGACGTTCCAGGTTATGCTGAGAAGTTCGGATCCACTGTTATTATGTAGAGTTATAGAATCGCTAAGTAAACTTCGCAAATTTGCCATTACTCATTTCGGACTCCGAACTCCTGCATATTACGTAGTCGGTACACGTGACGGGACCTCGCGATAGCACGGAACGTTTCAAGATGGACGACATGGATAGCATACTGAGCCAGCCCATTAACTCCATGGAGTCGTTTCTTCCGAAACTAAGCAGGACCAACAGTGGCACCGACCTGACCCAGTTTGATCAGTTCGAGTTCGGCGTGAAAGACGGCGGCCTGGGCTTCGGTGGGTCCATGAACGACATGGCGTTTGGTTTGGGTGGCGAAATGGGCTCTAATACAGGCATGAACAACATGATGATACAGGATACGCTCGATGGCGGGCTTGATCTGGGGTTGGATAAAGGAGAAACCGGTTCCAACGACCCGATGGGGTCTATCATGACTATGGCGGGTTTAGACGACCAACCACACAGCCAACAGTTCATAAACCCCAGCCAGGCCCTTGGTTTCGGGTCTATGGATATGCTTCAAATGGGAAATGATGGGAACGGGGACGGGAACGTGCCGCACGGGCCGAACGGGCCTCACAGCCACCCGCCTTCACAGGTGGGAAACGGGGGTCCTGGTAATTTTGCGAATCCTGAGGGCCAAATGCGGGGACAGATGCATATGGGCTCCCACATGGCTCCTTACCAAATGGACACGGGCCAAATGGACACCCACTTGATGAATCACCAAATGGGTCCTAATATGGACGGCCAAATGGGCCAAATGAACCAAATGGGTCAAATGGGACCCATCAACGGCACTGGTGGGCCCATCAACGGCCATCAAGTGCTTTCGGGGCAAATACACGGAGACATGTCTATGGGAGGCCACCAGATGCCCGGATCAATGCCACTGCCTGGAGGGCAGCCAATGGGCGGTCCCCAATTGGGTCCCCAATTGGGTCCCATGGGTTCTATGGCCCCACAAAGTGCTAATGGACAGTGGGGCATGCGATCCGGGCCTGAAAGCCATCCCCAGTGGCAGCAAATGCCACCCAGCAGCCAAAATCCCCCTACACAGCCGCAGCAGCACCCGCCACCACAAAGAGTGCCTGCCCAGAAACGGCAAACTGGAGCACCAGCAAGCAGAGCCAAAAAACCGAGGGTCACTAAACCCAAGAAAGGCGCAGTGCCCCAAACACCGACTATGGCCAACGATTCGTTGCCGCAGGACGTCAAACTTCTGCAAAAACCGGCCGTACAGTCGCAGATACCCCCGGTAAAGCCCCAGCGGGCCGGAACCCAGCCGCTAACGAGAAGTTCCACCTCTCCAATGACCCCAACGATACCTAAAGGCGTGCCCCCATCCTCTGGTGGAGCTGCACAAACCCCACAAATAGCAAACCCCACTAATACAGTGCCTCAAAGGGTGCAGCGACCTCCCTCGGCAGCCCAACTCCGCAAACCGGGCGGTATGGGCCAACCCCGGCCTGCCTCACGCACCGGAAGGGCCAAAACCGAGCCAAAAGCCAGCATGCCTGGCCCTCCAACCCCCACATCGGTTACTGGCCAGGACGGGCCCCAGCAGCCCCCTAAAGCCTCACCGTCGATGCCCACTGCCCCTGAAACCCGCTTGCCAGCGAATCCCGATAATATCATGCAGCGTCCTTTTGAGTTCAATGCTCAACAACTACCGTCACGAATTCCCGCTATGATCCGGCTGCGAATGCAGCTAATTCTCTCGCTCAACCAAGAGCTAATCCGGCTGTGCATGTCAGCTCCGCCAGGAACTGAGGTGTACAGCGACGCACTTCCCCGAATTAAGAGCAATATCCAGTATTTGCGGGAGGCGCGATGCTGTGAAAATGTTTCTGCACTGCTTATGATCCCACCGCCCGTTCTCCAGGCGAGTGTTCGGCTCCCGTCACTGGTTGTGCCGTACAAGCACCTGGAAGAACTTTTTAGGTAGGTTTGCCAATCTTATTGTTTAATTTTTGCCAATCTTTTTTATTTATGGTTCCACGAATTTTAGATGTATTTTATCAAATTATAGATTTTCTAAACGAGTTCTTGCAGAGTAGTGAGGATTCGCTGCATGGTACGTGTCATTTCTTTGAGGAAATGCGTGTCTTTATAGGCCAGTTTTGTGCTGGGGATCATTTGCTCGCTTAATATTTTATTGGTGTTGGTGAGAGACTGCTCAATGGCTACCAGCACGGCGTCTATCTCGAGCTCGCTGTCCATGTTTGGTGGTGGTGGGGTGGTTGACGTAAATACTGAGAAATTTCCGTGGGCAAGGTCACACCCATGTCGAGTGATCAGCCTTTGGAATACCTCGAGAAAAGCATAGGTGAGCCGGTGTGGATCATCTCACGCACCGAAGTCGAGTACTCAGGCAAGTTTGAAGGGTTTGATTTGAGTCTGAATGCCGTGCTCAGCGACATGACTGTTCACGGCCCTGGAGACCATAAAGTGCACCACTCGAAAGCGCTAATTCGACGAGACCAAATTGATATTGTTATTCCCGGAGGCAAGCCGGAAGCGTAGCTTTCTTACGGATGAATTGTGAAGGTTGAGTGGAAGGTAACTAGTAGTTTTCATAAATCGCTTACACTGCTAATAAAGGCTTAATTCGTTAAAGTGTTGGTATTGACTAGCTATACATTTCATAGGAGTTATACTGTTAGTATTAATTAGTGACGCTTATACTGCTAAACCGGATATATCGCAGACCTGGAGTTAAAGTGTTGGTATTATTTGGTAAGTCGCTTATATTGTCTGAAAGACGCTTATACTGTTACTCTTATATACCTGAAGGATGATTTAAGTGTAACTAGTGAATCAATTACACAAACCGGTTATACTGTTACTCTTGTATGACATATATATGTGAGACGAGTGTACTGTATAACGCTTATAGGGTGAATCGCCATAGGTAGAGTGGAAGGTAGATAGCTTATACTTTTCATAAGGTGCTTATACTACTATACGTTTATATCAAAGGCCTAATAAGAACATGAAAGTGTTGGATATTAACTATTGAATAGTTTATACTGTTAGTGAGGGGCTTATAGTGGTATAACGCTTATATCTGCGGTCATGTCCTAACATTGAAGTTTTAGTTATGCTCTAGATGCTGTTACCGGTTGTATCACTGGCCTTAGTCCTGGTATTAAAGTGTTAGATATAAACTAGTAATTCGCTTATACTGTTCATGAAACGCTTATACTGGTATAACGCTTATATCAAAGGCCTATTAGAACAATAAAGTGTTAGGTATTAACTAGTGAATCGCTAATATTGTACAGAAAACGCTTACACTGCTATAACTCTTAAATGACAGGCCTTTTCCTAACAGTGTAATGTTGGTTATCAACTAGTGAATCGCTTATACTGTTCGTGGGACGCTTATACTGCTAGACGCTTATATCAGGTGAAATACTATGAAGGTCAGTGGTTGGTATTAACTAGTGAATCGCTTATACTCTTCACAGGAGGGCTATACCGCTTATACCAGAAGCATTGTCATAAAGGTAAGTTTAAGATATTACTAGTAGATCGCTTATACTCTTCATAGGGGCTTACATTGCTATATCGCTTATATCAGAGACATTATCGTAACAATAAAATGGTGGTATTACCTAGTGAATCGCTTATTCTACACAAAACGGTTACACTCTATATACATATACCAGGTGAATGTAAAGGGTGAATTGGTAGATCGCTTATATTGGCAACACTTATACTGTATACCGCTTATCAGGCCTTAACTAGTATTAACTAGTGGATCAATTATTCTACGATAACACTTATTGTTATCACCTATATCAGATGAATTGCCGTGGTTAACTAGTGAGCCGAGTGTACTGTTAAAGCATATCAGAGTGGAAGGTAACTACTATACTTCACCATAGTCGTCGAGCAACGAGTCAGTGTTCCACAGGTACAGAGTGTTCAATTGCAAGTCACAGTCAAGTCCAATTTAACTGTATTTTATTTTTCCTTTCCTTCTTTTATTTTCTTTTTTTTTCTTTTTTTCTTTTTTTCTTTTTTCTTTTTTCTTTCCTTCATTCCTAAAATGCGAGTTCTCAACCGATTAGACGTTCGTTAGTTCCGCTCAACACAGCATGTACCGTCCATATACCGTCCACTCCATCCGCTCGAGGTTTCCAGTTAGTTCAATTCTTTCAATTGCGTGCATGGGCGATTGTGGGCCATTAAAGGAGCCTTTAGTGGCCCAGTCCATGGTTAGCCGGAAGGGCCGGCACATCACGTGTGACAAATTACCAGCCCTCAAAAGTTACCTTACGCCCCACACACCCACACACCCCCACAAGATTCCCTGATGAATCTGACCGTTACCTTCGCCGAAAGCGAGGTTGTTCTTGCCATTAAGGTGTCTGCGGATATGACTGTGGCCGACCTCCGGGCGTACGCACTAGCCGAGGCCGGTTTCGCGGCCTCCCCCTCGGCTCCCGTATACTTCAATCGCCAACTGCTTCCAGACACCCAGACGTTGGCCCAGTGCGGGGTAGAAAACCACGATATGGTCGTTTTATACGCTGAAGGCGGCCATCCCCCCCCAACCACCGCCGAAACCGCAGATACCCCACATTCCACTGAAGACACGTTGAACAAGCAAATTGAGGCCGCCCGCCAAGAAATTCTGTACGATCCGGACCTTTTCGCGCGGTTGAGCCAGCAGTCGCCCGAGCTGGCCGAGGCACTGCACGACAGCGACAAGTTCCAGCACGCGTACCGCAAGCTGCAGACCGAGCAGAGCCGCGTCAAAGCCGAGAACGAGGAGATCGACCGCAACTTCCAGCTGGCGCTCGAGGAGATGCCGGAGGCGTTCACGACCGTTACGATGCTGTTTGCGAACATCGAGGTCAACGGGATCCCCGTGAAGGCCTTCATTGACTCGGGCGCACAAACCACGATCATGAGCCCCGAGTGTGCGGAAAAGTGCAATCTTTCGCACTTAATTGACAAGCGGCACCGCGGCATGGCCTACGGCGTGGGCCAAGCCACGATTCTGGGCCGGATCCACATGGCCCCGATCAAGATCGGCAGCAGCTACTTCGCCTGCTCGATGACGGTTATCGAGGGCACGAACATGGAGTTTTTGCTTGGACTGGATATGCTGAAACACCACCAGGCCGTGCTGGACCTCAAGCAGAACCGGCTGATTATGGGCCAGGAGGAGCTGCCGTTCCTTAGCGAGAGCGAGATCCCGAAGAATTTGGTGGGACCCCCGACAACTGTCTCGGCGATTGTTGCGAAGCCCGGGAACCAGCCGGTTAACCAGCCCCCACAGCCCCACCAGCCGGTTAGGGGGCTCACCGAGATTCTGAACGGCGAGGAAAGTGTGAAGGAAACGAGCCAGAGTGCGCAGGGTGCGGGTCCATCCGCGTATGACGAGGCAACGGTTTCGACTTTGATGAACCTGGGCTTCTCGCGGCCGCAGGTGGTGAGAGCACTCGACCAAACCAAAGGCAATGCCGAGGAGGCCGCCTCGCTGCTGTTTGGGTGATCCGGGACGTAAATCGCAGTGCAATTTACGGTATTTATTGTAGTATTATTTATTCTTGTGGTGTAACACTTACCGTAAGGTGTTCATAGAAGTTATATACTTTCATTATATCTGGTGAGGTGTTATGGAGGTCAGTGGTATACTGTGTGAGAATTCTGCAATGGAAAGAACACAGAGGTTATGATAACAAGGAGTGGGTGGTAGTGAATCGCTTATATTGGACGTAAGGCCTTAAAATGCTATGGGCTTATATCACTGGCCTTCTGGTAACAATAAAGTTAGATGTTAACTAGTGAATCGCTTATATCACAGACCATATTCTAGTGGGAAGTGATATTAACAAGGAACTCGCTTATACTCTACTCGAAACGCTTACATTGCTATACCGCTTATATCAGTGGCATTATCGTAACATTAATGTGTAGAATATTAACTAGTAGATGGCTGATACTCTTCATGGTGGGGTTTATACTACGATACGCTTATATCAGAGGCCTAATAGTAACAGTAAAGTGCAGGTATTAACTAGTAGATCGCTTATATTACTGGCCTTATCCTAACATTGAGGAATGTTGGGTATTATCTAGGGACTCCTTATATTGTTCGTGGGACGCTTACACTGCTATAGGCTTATATCACTGGCCTTATCATAAGAGTAAAGTGATGGTTATGAAACGGTGAATCGCTTATATTGATATTAAGACGCTTACACTGCTAACGCTTATATTACTGGCCTTATTCTGAGGAGAAAGTGGTTGATATAAACTACTAAATCGCTTATATTGCTCGTGAGCGCTTATATTACAGGCATAATAGTAACAGTAAAGTGTTGGATATTATCTAGTAACTAGATTATATGATTCATGGAACACTTTTACTGCTATATCAAAGGCCATATCCTAACATTGAACCGGTTGGTATTATCTAGTAACTCGCTTATATTGTAAGTGGAACGCTTACACTGCTATAACGCTTACATTAAGGCTTTTTCCGAAAGGTAAAGCGTTAGAAATTATCTAGTAGATCGCGTATAGTCTATGGATAACGCTTATACTGCTATACCGCTTATATCAGTAGCCTAATAGTAACAGTAAAGTAGTGTACATTATCTAGTAACTCGCTTACACTGTTCGTGAATCGCTTACACTGCTATACCGCTTATATTAAAGGCATTATCTATTAATGAAGTGTTAGATATTATCTGGTAACTCGCATATACTCTACTGAAAACGCATATACTATTACCACTTATATCAGATGAAATAATATGGAGATCGAGTGGTTGGTATTAACTAGTGAATCACTTAAGCTCTTCATAAGAGGCGCTTATACTGCTTAACCGCTTATATCAGAGGCCTTATCCTGGTATTAAAGTGTTAGATATTAACTATTGAATCGCTTAAATTGTTTAGAAGACGCTTATATTTCTATACCGCTTATATTAAAGGCCTTATCCGAAGAGTAAAGTGTTGGTTATAAACTATTACTCGCTTATACTGTTAGTGAGACGCTTATACTGCTATAACGCTTATATCTGAGGCCTTATAATAGTAAAGTGTTGGTTGTGAACTAGTATATCGCATATATTGTGAGACGCTTATATTGTTACCGCTAATATCACTGGACTTATCAAGGTGTGGGTATTAACTAGTAGATCGCTTATATTCTATACCTGACGCTTACACTGCTATGCCACTTATACCAGAAGCATTGACAAAAAAGGTAAGTTTTAGTTATCAACTAGTTAATAGGTTATGTTGTACGAATAACGCATATACTACTATACCGCTTATATCAGTAGCCTAATAGTAACAGTACAGTTTTGGATACTATCTAGTAACTCGCTTACACTGTTTTTGAATCGCTTACACGGCTATACCGCTTACATTAGAGGCCTAACAGTAACAGTAAAGTGTTGGTTATAAACTAGTAATTCGCTTACACTGCTAACGCTTATATCAGTGGCCTTTTCGTAACGGTCAAATAGTGGTATTAACTATTGAATCGCTTATACTGCTCGTGAGACGCTTACAATGTTACCGCTTATATCAGGCCTTATCCTGAGGTGAAAGTGGTTGAGATCAACTAGTAGTCGTTATACTCTTCATAGTGGCTTATATTGCTATACTTATATTAAAGGCTCTCGTAACATTGAAATTAACTAGTCGTTATAGGCTTATATCCGACGTGAAGCTACCCTTGACCCACAAATGAGACCCTCCGCTACCGAGAGCCTGTACAAGGAGCTCGACATTCAGGAAGGGACGTACGAGTACAGTCTTCCAGTTGCGTACGCGATCCGGCCGCTGCGGTTCAGCGACGTTGAGCAGGTTCTGGCCCTCGAGGAAAAGGGCTTCCCCGCAAACGAGCGGGCCACGCGCGAGAAGCTCGAGTACCGGCTCAAAACGTGTCCCGAGCTGTGTGCCGGCGTTTTTAAGCGCGAATTCGAGTGGAGCGGCACCGACAGCAGCATTGTAGTGGCTGGCAAGCACACCCTGAAGACCGAGACGCTCGTGGCCCACATAATAGCGACCAAAACCGGCTCCCCCTTCGTCACCACCGAGTCAATGAGCGTCGGCGGCCACGTAGAGACCGGAAAAACCATTGCCGTTCACTCGCTGGTCGTGGACCCCGCGTTGCATGGCCGGCACATCGGCTACGTCATGCTCAAGGACTACGTCCAGAAGTTTTTTGGGCTGTGCACCGCCGACCGCATCGCGCTGCTCGCCAAAGACCGGCTGGTGCCGTTCTACGCGAAACACGGGTTCCAGAGCAACGGCAACAGCAGCTGCGACTTCGGCGGCGAGGTTTGGCAGGACTTGTACCTGCCGTTCGACACCTTCGACGACCAGGAAGACTAAAACGGGGGATATACAGCATGTACTCTAGCATTTTTATGTACTCAGCTCGGGTTGAACGCCAGAAAGTCCACGTCCTCGTACGGGGCCGCCATGATCTCCGGCTGGGGCGGCTCCTCGTACAGCAGCGGGCGGCTCAGGAACTCGTCCGGCGGGGGCAGCGGGAACTGCTTGAAGTCCGGCGGGAACAGCGGCTGCGAGGCTGGCGGGGCCTGGTAGATGTGCTGGTGCACAACAATCTCGCGGCTGTTTTCCATGCTGAACTGCAGCAGCCGCTCGAGCTGCTCGCCCGTGATCGCGTGGTGCTGGGGCATCTGCCCGTCCTCAACCGTCACGGTTATTTGCTTTTGGACGCCGGAAACGGGGGGCAGCACCGGGTTCTGGGTTGGCATTGGGGGACCCACACCAGCGGCTTGGAACCAGGTCGCGTCGGCTCCGGCCGGGAATCCCGTGGACCCAGGCACCTCAAATGCCATGCACCCGGCCACATCCTCCGCCTCGACCTTCTCGAGGCTCGCGGTGGGGGAATTCGACACGGTGCCATTTATGTCCGAATTGGGCATTGCATGTGGTTTTGGCGGTTTTGTGAGTTTCCGCCAGCGGTTCCGGCAAACCAGGCCGGTGCGTCCTTTGATTTCTGAGGCAATGACCTGCCACTTCGCGCCGAACTGCGAGTGCAACAGTAACAGCTTTTCGTCCTCCTCGTCGGTCCAGGGGCGGAGCCGGTCCTGCACGGCGGGATCCAGCACGTCCGTGTACCGTTTCGAGCACTGGTCGTCGGTTCGGCCAGGGATAAGCTGGGCGATCCGCTGCCAGGCGGGGCCGAGCTGCTCGTATGCCTCCAGAAGTACTTTGTCCTCGTTGGGGCTCCACTTTCCGCGCCGCAGCTTCGGATCCAGCGAGTGGAACCACCGCTTGCGGCAGTTTTTGGCGGTTCGCTCGACGAACTGCGATGCTATCTTGTCCCAATTGCTCTGGCGGCCGCTCTGGTCGCCCCAGTACGACACGAGCAGCCGCAGTTTCTCGTCCTCCTGCTTGGTCCACAGCCGGCGCTTCTTCGACGCGGATGAGGGGGGGAGGGGGCCTCTATGGTCGTCAATGTGCTCCGAGTCCGAGCCAGACGAGCTCATATCCAGTGTGTACTGGTCTTGTCCGTTCGTTTTCAGTGCCTGGTTTACTCAGGGCTGTGATTCACTCGGTGCTGTCAGGTGATAGTCACAACACCGCGTGTTATTTACCGATACGCATAAAATAATAAAATTCATTTACTTTAATTATGGAATTGGGGAACGTGCTCGTGCTCTTGTTCGTGCTCGTGTGCTTGCTCGTGCTCGTGCTCGTGTAGGTGCTCGTGTAGGTGCTCGTATCAGTTTCCCGGGTACTTGGTGGTACCCTGGCCGCTAATCTAAATTGGGAACTGCATTCACCGGATCTGCATTCACCGGATCTGCGGCACCTGTGGTTATCACGTATATAATCTAAATCAGTATCTATCCGAGACGAGTGGGGTGTACCCCTACCTCTTCCCCGCATGGACCGTACACAGAGAGTGATTGATTTCGCCGCAAAGCACTACCAAAAACTCGGACCGGTGTTCCTTCAGGACGTTTACGAGTCGGCTAAAGTCATTGACGTTCGAATTGAAAATGAGCTGCCGGTTGTGAGGTTTGCAGTGCACACGCATCCGCATTTGGCCAATAACATGGAAATGGTCCATGGCGGAGCGTCCTCATCGTTGCTGGTTATTTTCACGGCATTATCGCTTGCGGCCGACGATAAATACTTCCAATCAGAGGCATTGACTGAGGAGGAGCTTAACTTGTTTGTGCAGTCCACCCCAAGCACGAGATCAGTGGACGTGCAGATCATCCAGGCAGTGCCGCTGAATGCCGATATTGAAATTGAGTGCAAGGTTATGAGCAACACAAAAAGCAATGCGTTTGTGGTCGGCACAATCTTCAGTCCGACCGGCAAGGTCTTGGTTACGGCCGTTCACGATATGATGCGAGGGGTAAACACGGCTGAGGCGACTTCCCTTCAGAGCCGGTTTCCCAACAAGCTGTAATTTTCGAATTTAACTCAAAATCAAGGTTTAATGAATTGGGTTTAAAAGGGGTGCACTTCCCTTTGAAACTAATGAAAACCGTAGTGAAACCGCCTCCACCACCGCCACCACCCCGGGGTATTCTGGGAGTAACGGCCAACTGGGCGTCTAAACAGGTCTCATTTGAGGTTCCTCAGCGTTAATTCCGAGGAAGGCTGTGTAAATCGGCTAAGTACGTTTCGTCTGTGAAGTGTTGAGTGAAGTTCATGAAGGTGTTGCATCAGTCTTGTAAAGTGAGACGCAATTGGTTTATCAATACGTTTTGTTATTCGTCTATATCTGTTGGTAGGTAGTGAGTGAAGTATGTTGTAGTGTAATTCGTGTGAAGTACGTTGTAGTCTATGAAGTATGTTGTAGTGTAATTCGTTATTTGTCTTTTGTAGTGTACGGTATTTAGTGTACGGTATTTACCTATTTTGAGCGTACTTTTGAGCGTATTGTATTTATTTGCGTACTTTATTTATTTTGGGTGTACTTCATTTATTTATTTAATTTTTTTTTAAATTTTTCAGGGCAGGGAGTGAAAAAATTATATAATACTGAAAATTTATTCTGCTTCTTCACACTTACAATATGGCAGATTACCGTAGAGGAAACTCAGACAGAAACCGTGATGGATACAGCCGAGGATTCAATGGCGGCGGAGGCCGTGGCCGTGGTGGTGGACGCTACTACGGCGGTGGAAGAGGCGGTCGTGGTGGCTACGGCAACCGCGGTGGCTTCAACGATATTGAAATGGGGCCGGTGGGTCCTTTGACGCCCGTTGACTGGTCGCAAGTCGAGCTCACGCCGTTCCGCAAGGATTTCTATGAGGAGTCGCCTGACGTTGCCTCTCGCAGCGAGGAGGAGATCCGCGAGTTCCGCACGAAAAGCGAGATGACGTTAACTGGCCAGAACATTCCTAAACCGCTCCAGTCGTTCGACGAGCTGAACTTCCCGGCTGAGCTCCCGGTGATTGACGAGATCAAGAAGCTGGGGTTCCCGTCGCCTACTGCTATCCAGTGCCAGGGCTGGCCAATGGCTCTTTCGGGTCGCGACATGATTGGAATTGCGTCTACTGGTTCAGGAAAGACGTTGTCTTTCTGTCTTCCGGCCATTAGACACATTGCCGCCCAGGATCCGCTCCAACGGGGTGACGGGCCAATTGCTTTGGTGCTAGCTCCAACTCGTGAGCTCGCGGTTCAGATCCAGCAGGAATGCGACAAGTTCTCGCACCCTTGTGGGATGCGCAGCACCTGTGTTTACGGTGGTGCCTCGAAGGGGCCGCAGATCAGAGACCTTCAACGGGGGGTCGAGATTCTGATTGCCACTCCGGGCCGTCTCATTGATCTTTTGGAGATGGGCAAGACCAACCTTCGGCGAATCACTTACCTCGTCCTTGATGAGGCCGACCGGATGCTGGATATGGGATTTGAGGACCAGATCCGCAAGATTCTCGGCCAGATCCGTCCCGACCGCCAGACGCTTATGTGGAGTGCCACTTGGCCCCGCGAAGTGCAGCGTTTGGCTCGCGATTTCCTCGTGGATCCGATCCAGGTCAATATCGGATCGCTCGAGCTGGCTGCCTCGCACACAATCACCCAGGTGGTTGAGGTGGTCGAGCAGTACGACAAGAAGGACAAGCTCCTTAAGAAAGTGGCCGAGCTGCACGGTGTGGACGACACCCAGCGTATTATTGTGTTTACTTCAATGAAGCGCACGGCCGACCAGGTCACTAAAATGCTCCGTGAAGACGGGTTTGGTGCGTTGGCACTGCATGGCGATAAAGACCAAAGCGAACGTGATTGGGTTCTGCGTTCGTTCAAGGAGGGCAAGAGCCCGATCATGGTGGCCACGGATGTGGCTGCTCGTGGTATTGGTAAGTACTTTGGAAAAGAAAGGGGGGACCGGATACGTGCATATTCGCATGTTAGAGAAGCTTTTCAGTACACGCTCGTGGGTGCGGGCGTTTGTTGAACGGCTTCTGTAATATGCGCAGAAATCAATGCACATGCTATTTCTACTGAAACTCTAGTTTCGAGGTTGGTATTTTTGTTTCCTGCTTTCCCATTTTTTGTTTTAGAACTAGAAACTAACAATTCACAGATGTCAAGGGCGTTGCTTGTGTTATCAACTTCGACTACCCGAACAACTCAGAGGACTACATTCATCGTATTGGCCGAACCGGCCGTGGTGGTGCCAAGGGCGATGCGTACACTCTGTTCACTCCGGAAGATTCCGCTAAGGCTCGCGACCTCGTGAACGTGCTTATTGAGGCCAAGCAGGAGGTTGATCCTAAACTGGCTGAGATGGGCAGGCCTCGAGGCGGTGGCCGAGGCGGCCGTGGTGGTTTCGGTGGACGTGGTCGTGGTGGTCGTGGCTATGGCCGTGGCCGTGGCGGTTACGGTGGCCGTGGTGGTGGTTACGGTGGTAATCGTGGTGGTTACGGTGGTTACGGTAACGGTGGCTACGGAAACGGTGGCTACGGTGGAAACGGAAACGGTGGCTACGGTGGAAACGGCGGTGGAAACTCGTTCTCCGGTACCAAAGTTACTTTTTAATGTGCTATAGATATTTATCAAAATTATATATTACCATCCCCAAGCCTCTTCGTCTACTTCGGAAATCGCTCCATCTTCCTGCTCGTCCCACCCCCATGCATCTTCAGTATCTTTTTGGGTATTAATAGGCGACGGAAGCGAGTCCTGTCTGGTAGCACCAAATGCACGAGTTCCTTTGATACCAGTCGTATTTACCGGAGCTCGTGTCTGAGATTTAGAAGAAGATAAACTCGTTTCTTTTGTATTTACCGGTAAGCTCGTTTCTTGTGTCATAGAAGGACCGTTGGCTTTGGAAGCCGTTTGGATCCGGCCAAGCAGCTCGTTGGTAACTCGCCAGGCATCAGCAGCGATATTCTCGTCGCTGTCCAGCATTCCCAGAGCCGCAGAGGAAAGCAGCTTCTCTGCAATCTCTTTGGGCGGAACGTCGAGGTTAGCAACACCCTGTAAAGCTGCGTTTCGGCATCGGGGATCGGGGTCCTTCAATGCCTTGGACAGTGCAGTCGACACGACTGTGCGTGAAGAGAGTTTAGGGGCGATGTGGCACAAAACAGCAGTGGTTAATGCTCTAATCTCCGGATCGCTGTCGGCATGCGTCTTTGAAAGCATTCGCAGCAGGTCGGAATTGAGCTGGGCCGAAGACAGTTTGGCAACTAGAAACTCGGTGGCCGCAACACTCGCCTTTCTCACCACAGTTTCGGTATCGGAGAATCCAAACGCCATTTTGGGCATCACCTTCAGCTGCACGAACTTATTAGAGAAGATGTTGATGTATTTGGGCAGTTGCTCGAGAAGCAGCAGTCGGATGACCCGGTCGAGCATCGCAAAGTGGGCAGCAATGTACAGTGCAATCGGGTCCTCGTCGCTAATTGCCGCCTGCAACCCGTCGTTTCTGCCTTCCTCGCCGAGCTGGGCCACCAGTGCCACAACCGCCCAGAATAATGACGGGTCCTTCGACTTGAGGAGCTCAGGAAGCAAGCAAAACTGGATCAGGTTCGGGTATAAGTCGCTGCTCAGCTCCACCAGCCGCTCGCTTAATCGTTCCAGCTCGTGAGGCGGCAGCAGCAGCGTCCGGTTGATGTCAGTAACAATTCCAGTGATGGGGTTGCTGAGTGACAGCGAGGCGGCATTGCTCGAGGCGAGTTTGGGGATTGACAGTCTGCTTTTGGGCTTTAAAGACGCAACCAGTCGCCTCTCGTCCGGTAGCAGAGCGTCAATAAAGCAGCAGAACTGGTAGGTGTTGAGAGTCGGACTTTTCAGTCCTTCACCGGGGGGAACGGGGTATGGATACGTAGCAACGTCATTTACCAACCGGGGCTCGTCGAATGTAGCGTAGAAAAAGTCAATTAGCACTGGCAGACCGGTGTAACTTGACTGGAAAACGGTTTCCCAAGAAAGGGCATTGTAGCGGCACTTGGCAACGGTTTCTAGGTTTGATAGCGTGTCAAGGACGTATTTCGCAACGAATTTGCGGGCATTAAGCGACAATTTCTCGATTTCAAACGGTTTAACGCGCTCAATGACCACATACGCTTTACCGTCTCGAACCACCGAGTCGATGTGTTTGGCCACGCCGGGGAATTTGAGTTTCCGCAGAGCAACAGTGGCGTTTTCCTGCAGTGCATCCACAGGAACTTGGTATGAAAGGACGCTCACTAGCGAATTGTCCTTTTTCAGAGTTGCATTGTGCAGCTGAAAAGTTGTGCTTGCGGAAGGTCCCAGTACCTCATCTTGCAGAGTGAAAGGCAAACCCGAATAAAGCGATCCAAGCGCCTTGGTCACGAAATCCATACACTGAGCGGTGTTATTAGTGAAGGGTGAGTATTAGGCGGTAAAAGGCTAATTAATTGCAGATCAAGTCATGTGATTGAAATAAACATTTGTTATTGATTTGGGTTTTGTCGTGCCAGTGTTGTGGTGGAAACTCACGTAATCGATCATCACAGGCAGTGTCGTCCAGATGGCACAAAATGCATACTCGCGAGCAAAATCGAATTACTTCTTGCCCAAATTCGATGATCTAATTGGTGATGAGGAATTCCCTGAAGTTTCTGATATTTATAACCACTGGAAGGGCCCGATAGAGCGAATGAGGCAGCGTTACACCTCCCTGAACCGCGAACGGCTGGCATTTTACGGCAAGTTGAAAATGGAAACCGAGAAAAACCAGGACCTGGAAAATACTTTAGAGACTACAATTGCTGCCAACGAAAAGGTGGTCAATGCGCTTACTTCACAACTCGACATGCAACGACAGCCAAAAGAAGAGTTAAATCAGCTTGTAAATCGGATTCAGAGTTTGGAGAGAGAGTTAGAAGCGAAGAAAGAGAAGTTGGGGCTTGCTGAGGTACTAGAGGGTATTAACACATTAAAAGAGAAGTTGCAGTCGGTACAGTTGCAGTCTCAAAACCAGTCAGTATACCCCAACCAACATCTAAACCAGCCAGTGCAGCCTATTCAACATCTAAACCAGCCAGTGCAGCCCAACCAGTCGGTATACTCACAAAACCACCCTTTAAACGAGCCAGTACAGCCTATTCAACCTCTAAACCAGCCAGTACAGCCTGTTCAACCTGTACAGCCTGTACACCCCCAACATCCTGTAAACCAACCAGACATTCTTACCCTCCTTGAACAAATGATTGAGTCTAATAAAGAGCTCCACAACCATGTGAATGAACTCTCGGAAACTCAGAAAAGCCACTACTCCGAGATCTCTGAAAAGTTTCTGCTTCAAGCTTCTGAAGTAAGAAGTTTGACTTTGCAAAACAACGAACGGTTTGCGAAGCTCGAAAATCTTATGACGCAGAGGTTTGCCCAAATTGACGAGCGTTTAAACCGGCCAAATGTTCCCCAGTCTACACCGCTTGCGGGAAACTCGATCTACTCATCGAACCGGTCATACTTGAACTCCCAATCCGTGAATTCGCCACTGAGAGTGACTCCAGTGAGCAACAAATACGGAATCCGCCATGAATCGCTGGCTACCCCACCAGCAAGCAGTGGCAATGACACTCAAACGTACTCAACTTCACGCTCCTCCTTGTCCACGAGCACACCCAATCGCCCCGACGTTGAAATTAGCGAGACCCACTTCGACAAGCATTCGGAACGGATTCGAGCTCTGCGTGAGCGACTGAGAAATGGCATGAGCGAGGACGAGCTCGACAAACGCTTGAGCTTGTACAATAAGGGAGCCTCTTTGATGCAGGAACGGCCTCAACTGCTGGCAGACTCGAAAGAACTCGTTAATGGACTTCGCAAGACGCTCAAAGGTGACAATGTTTTGGAAAACGTTCGCTTAGAACTTAATTAATTTGTGTATTATAGAAATTTGTCTAATTAATTCAAAAAGCTCGCTTACTCACCATGGCTCAAGATACTCAAAAGGCGGGAGCAAAGCCCGCGAAAGCGGACAAGGAGTTCGAGAAGAAGAAGCAGGCTTTTGTGGTGCGTGCTATTTGGACGTTTGTGATGATTGGTTTGTTCGTGGGCGTCCTCCTTTCGGGGCACTTCTACATTTCTTGCTTGATCACTTTGCTGCAGCTGCTGAGCTTCAACGAGGTAATAAACCTCACTGGCGAGAAAAACTACTTCGATGGAGTGCCTTGGGGGCGGATTATGAGCTGGTACTTCATGGCAGTGGCTATGTTCTACCACAAGGGCGAGATTCTGTTTATGTTCATGCGAAACGTGGGCGTGCTTGAACGAGTGTTGTACCGTTTAATGAGTTTTCACCGTTTGATGGCCTACGCTTTGTACATGGCGGGGTTTCTTTTCTTTGTGTGCACTCTTAGGCCGGGTTTCTACCGCCAGCAGTTCATGCAGTTCAGTTCGACCCACTTGTCGATATTCTTGGTGGTTATCCAGGGGAACTACATCGAATACAACGTGCTGCACGGGTTGTTTTGGTTTCTCGTGCCGGTATCGCTGGTTATCATCAATGATATCATGGCCTACGTGTGCGGAATCACTATGGGACGTACACCGCTCATTAAAATTAGCCCAAAGAAAACCGTTGAGGGGTTCCTCGGTGCGTGGTTCTTCACCGCTGTTTTCAGCATCATTGTGACCTACTTCTCCCTCAACAGTTACTACATGATCTGTCCGGTCACTAGAATTGGCGTGAGTGCTTTCAGCAACCACACATGCCCGATTGATAAGGTATTTCTCCCGCAGGAATACAATATTCTAAACCTGTACCGCTTCACACTCGCCCCGATCTACTTGCACGTAACGGTATTGGCTACTTTTGCCTCTCTTATTGCCCCGTTTGGTGGGTTTTTCGCCTCGGGGACTAAGCGAGCATTCAAGGTCAAGGACTTCGGTGTTACCATTCCGGGACATGGGGGGATTACGGACAGATTTGACTGTCAGTTCGTTATGGGTGCTTTTGCTTGCATCTACTACGAAACATTTGTAAACGCTCCTGGAGCACCGAACCTCAAAACTGTGCTCGACAGCGTTTCGATGCTGGACCAAAATGACCGGGCCGCATTGCTCAGTGCATTGACGGGAAGCGAGTAAAAATCAACGATATTTGTATAAAGCTAGATTAAATTATAAATACATGCATGTTAATCAAGGTTTAGAGGCCGGTAAAAGTACTGCTTGGGTGTTTTACGGCAGTTTCGTAGGCTACGGTGGCCTTTGGTTTTCTGCACAGTCTGTCGTCTCTCGACATTCGAGTCCTTCTCGAGAAGGTAGTAAAAGACGTCTTCTGACTTGCGGCCAGTCGTGTCCTCAATGCTACCTTCTATGATTCCCACACATTCAACTTCGCGAATGATCTCTCGGACCTGCATTCGGGGCAAACCTTGCAGAGTCGAGTTCGCTTTACGAAGCGAGCTAAACGGGATAGACGAAAGTCGCGAGTAGGCAACAAAATTTGCAATTACATTCTGCAGGCTCAGCTTAACTTCTTCCGAGAGTGGCTCGTACTGCTTTTTCTTCCGAGAGTGCGGTTCAGCACTGGACTGTCTGTTATCATTTTGGGGCTCTGACTTGAGGTTCGGACGAGCATCCTTTTCTGGCTCAGAGTGAGTAGGTTCCGAGTGGGTAGGCTCAGGGTGAGTAGGCTGAGCAGGCTCCAACTGAGTAGGCTCAAGGTGAGTAGGCTCAGAGTGGGTAGGCTCAAGGTGAGTAGGCTGAGCAGGCTCCAACTGAGCAGGCTCCGAGTGAGTAGGCTGAGTAGGCTCCGAGTGAGTAGGCTCTTGAATTACTGGCTCTACAATATTCACTCCTTCATTTGTAACATTCACTCCGTCATTTACAACTGATTGGTCCACAGGCTCGGTTGACTTCTCCACCTCCTCTACACCAACACTCTCTAGAGGTTTGCTTTGTATACGGTCGTTTTCCTTATTAGCACTGTCTCCATGCGAAAACTTTTGTTTTTTGGTAGCCGGTTCATGAGCTTCATGGTCAACCTGTGACCATAGCTCGTCCTCAGTCGCATCCGAAGCGTGAGAAGCTTCCTGGCCTAATTCAATAAGAACTTTGTCTCCATGAATATCCATGGTAATTCCATCCACACGCTCGATATTGAGTACCTGCCCTTTAGCCACCGGAAATGACTTTTTGTCTCCAGGTCCATTTTGTGGTACGTTGACCGTTAAGCCATTCCATCCCAAACACTCAACCTTAACCAGGTCATCATTGGTGTCAAAACGCACTTGTACATGTACACGAGAGGCAAGTCGATTTTTGGGCTGTAGCGAAACTTTACTGGATTTAGACGAACGTCCAATGGTGATTGACTCACCATTCAGGGGGACACGTGCAATGATCAGAGGCACCAAAGGTGCACTACGGATAGGAGAAGATATAGGGAATTGCAGACGGTCAGTGGAGATCAGATCCTGGTTTCCAGGGCTACTTGGCATATTGGCCTCGGAGGTAGGCAAAGGAGTGGGGAGCATATTGGAGTTATCCTGGTAAATTGAGATTTTGGGCCTTACAAACTCTCGAGCCTGCATCTTTGGAGGAGAAGAACGCTGGTGGTCTTGACCGAAAGCAGGCAGCAAAGAGCCAACAAGTTCCTTCTCAGTCTTGCTAGACATATATGATGCAGGCGGTGAAGAAGGAGGTCCAAACATTTTTCTTATTATTGACTTGTGTCAGATCGCGTGTACTTGTGAGGAAAATGTGTGACTTTATATTTCCCACGCGAAGTACAGATGAGTGTACGATCGCGTTATAATATTTAAGGGCTGAATCCTGATGCGCGAGGTAAAGTTAGGCTGATGACGCGTGGTGCATATTTGGCCCAACCCTGAATTCATATAATATTTTTTGTTAGGAGCTGTGCGTCTGAATCGGGTATCTACGTGTTTTAAATTAAATAGCACTACATGGTTCCCTTGTAATGGGGCCTACCTAAAAATTTATCGTGTTACGCTTTACATTTAATTCTCGTTTTCTCTGCAAAGTCCAATTCCTGGGTATGTGCAGGGCTAGGTATATTTTATTTTAATAATGCTGAAATATGGGTAAATGGGCGATTTCAGCGTTTTTAATATTATATTATGGTTTATTATATATGGAATGCAGTTAAATATTGCGTGAAGCTGGTTCTTATGATTGGTATGAGGATAGCCACATGCGAGTCCTAATTGATATCCCTAGTGTGTTGTTAGAGTTTTCAGACTAACTGCCAACAGCTTTACTATTTAAAGGGACATAATTGCCTGAAATAAACATTATACTAATAATTAACTGAAACAATCTACAAATAGATGAGAATATCAGCAGATAAGTTGCTTAGTGACTTCTTTAGGCCAATTAATACATCAAAAAGATATAGGGTATAGGGTATAGATAAGATAACGATAACCCTAGACCTAATATTTCTTTTTGGTAAGCATGGTGGTTCGCTGCTCACTAACTCTCCATTCATTAGGATGCGTTTTATATTTTGTGTAAAGGGGTTGAAGTTGTTCGGTATTCGCTCGTTTACGATCTTGCCCGTAGTATCCAGGCACGCATTCCACTAGCCATTCGGGTTTGATCTCCGACACATTCTGCATGTATTCATGGGTAGTCAGAATTAGCGAGCTGTATAAAACGTAAGTAGACATGGATTTACACAAACTGGATGATGGATGTATCCTAACTTCCAATTTTGTACCAAGAACGTGGTATAGTCCTTCCCTTGCAGATACTAGTTTAGCAACATTTTCAAAATACCCCGAACACAAGGTCTTTAATATTTCAACTTTAGCCTCCTTCTTTAAAATAAAGTTAATGGGCTCATTTTTTAATGCTCTATCAATCAAATCACTCAGTTGATTACGTGCATCTTTGACTTTTTGCATTGTCTTGTAATGAATGTAATGCCGGTCACACCATTTTTTGTGGTATTTAGAGAGAGCCCACTTATTATAGACTTCTAAGAGTGTAATATGGTCACCTGTAATATCACTCAGCTGCCTGTGGACTCGGTCTGCTTCTTCCTGTTTAACTTTAGGCTGCGAGGGTCGAAAAAACACGTTTGGCATGCTAAGCATAGCAACGACGGTGAGTACATTTTGTAGGCATTCAGTGCTATTAGACTTAGCCTTAATCAGAATGGTAGCTAGCCCTGGATCCAGAGGATAATGCGAAATTTCCAAACCAAACTGGGTTATATTCCCCTCGTCATCAAGTGCGCCCAGCAAATAGAGCTCATGCATGGCACTCAGCATCGAATTTTTAGGTGGTGGGTCGATGAAATCAAAATTAATTATATCACGGACGCCCATTGCCTTTAAGCTGAGAACTGTGTGATTGAGGTTATCTCTTTGAATCTCCGGAATAGTCGAAGGTGGCATCTCCCTTTCAAAAGAGTTTTGGGTATACAATCTGTAGCAGATACCTGGAGCAGTACGACCCGCTCTTCCCTTACGCTGATCTGCTTGTGCTCGACTGATTGGCTGGACCTGGAGTTTACCCATCCCAACATTAGCATCCCACACTTGCACCTTAGAGAAACCAGTATCAACAACGTACCGGATTCCTTGGATAGTCAAACTAGTCTCAGCGATGTTTGTGGCAAAAACCACCTTCCGTTTACCAGCTGGTACTGGGTTGAAAATTAACGACTGCATCTCACTTGGAATTGCCGCATAAACTGGAACCGGAACCAGCGTTTTGTTAATTATAGCCTTGTCTACAGCCGCAACTGCGAGGTCAATCTCGGCTTGACCGGTTAGAAACACCAAAATATCACCCGGTTCCTCGTTTGAGTGAATGCTCATTACCGTTCTCATGGCAGCCTCCATATAATCCATTACTGGTTCAGGTGCCCACCGTATTTCCACGGGAAAAGTGCGACCTGGAATGCGAAGCACTGGAGCACCGCCAAAATACTCTGCAAATCGCTCTGCATCAAGGGTGGCCGAAGTCACAATTACCTTTAAGTCTGGCCGACGAGCAACAGCCTGTTTGAGAAGAGCAAACAGCACATCCGTTGCAACGGTACGCTCGTGCGCCTCGTCAAGAATAATTGCCGAGTATTTTGACATATCGGGATCAGAAACGATTTCGCGCTGGAGCAAACCGTCGGTCATAAATTTGACCTCAGTCCTTTCGGTAGTAGAGTCATCAAACCTCACCGAGTATCCGACCAATTCGCCCACGGTTGGGTTACCCATTTCTAGAGCCACTCGCTCAGCTATTGAGATAGCTGCAATTCGACGAGGTTGAGTACATGCAATTATGCGACCGTGCTGAGCATAACCGGCAGCGTGTAAAAATTGAGTGAGCTGGGTGGTTTTTCCGCTTCCAGTATCACCTACCAATACTACAACGGAGTTACCGGCGATTGCATTGGTGATTTCTGACCTATACTTGTGAATAGGCAGCACTGTTTCACCCTTTACCGGAACACTAGTAGATTTTTTGGGTTTTGAAAAAACAGCATTTACCGATTCTCTTCTCAATTTAGCTGAAGCCTCGGAAACTTTGCTTTGGGTGAAGGTAGCAGCCTTGTTAAGAAAAGTTTCACTAGCTGGCTGAGCTTGAGTTTTAGACAGGTTTCTTTGGCTGTTAACACCATCATTTAGGAGAAATTTTGGTACATCTTTAGTCACTAAAATGTTGAATTCATCCGAAGTAGCCGATACAAGCTCAAGTGAATTTTTACCGTCTTTGATCTCTGTAACCTTCACTTCTAGGGAGTCTCCGCTTCTCAATTGAGAAAAATTAGGCACTTGGGACCGGTGGAGCAATCCAGATGTGCCATTGAGCTTTACAAAGGCCCCATATGGCTTAATACCGGTTACAATCCCATGGTACACAGTGCCAACCCTGACACTGTGGAGGATTTCAATGACATTGTCGGCCATTCCGGCAGGGAAGTCACTAAGCTCGTTGCGAACTGCATCGTCTCCCTTCTTACCTACATTATAGATGTACTCAGCTAGTGTTCGGTCTCTGCAGCCAGTGTGAGCAGCAATTTCTAACTCCAGGTTATCCAGAATTTCATCAGGCATGAGGTTTTACCCTTACACGTTCAGTATTTATAATATGGGTTTTCTCACACTCAGTCTATAAGCTAGTTTAGATCTAGTGCAAGCTAAATATATTAGTTGAAGTACCTGTCACTCCCAACGTATTAATAAATCTCTGCCCAAAAAAAAAACAAAAAGAAATGCTTGATTTATCATATATTTACATAACTGTAAAATACATTTATTGCACCTGAACACCCACCGGAGTTGCCTGCTCAGCCGATGGCGGTGCCTGATTCTCCTGGTACAGCCGAATACCAGCCTCGTCAATGATATGCACGTCACATCCCTTGAAATCGATCGGAATTCTCTGCTGCAGCTCGACAACACACTTACGAGCAAGCTCGATACCGTCTTCCAGAGTCAAAGTGGGTTTCCACCACCTGTCGAGAGTAGACAGCACGTAGTACTGTGCATATCCATGAGCAGCGTATGGAAGACGTACATTCGAGCCCAAGTAGTCGATCCAGTGTAACGAAGGCTTCCCCTCGTCCCTACCACCGACCAGAATGTTTACCTGGTACGGTTTACGAGTACGGAGCGACTTTGCAAGAGCCTGGCGAGAATAAGACGCCACCGAATTTGTGCTCATCTCGATGTTGTTGCGGAATCCGTAGAGCTGGACGTTTGCCTTGATGAACTCGACAAACTGGACTGCATCGCCTGGTTCGCCGGAGAATGCCAGGGCAGTGTGCTGGTTTACTTCCAAGACTTTTTTGTCGTCGGTTTTCAGGGTGGAAATGCCGCGCGCCAGCGAGCGGGACGTAATAAGCAGAACCTCGTTCTCCGTCTGAATTCCTATGAGGATGTCCATGGTGGCCAAAACCTGACCCCGCCCTGGTCCTTAAAGCACCCAAACCAAAATATCATAAATATCATAAATCTAAATAAATAATCACCACGATAACCATGATTCCAAAGTTTTACAAGTAATCCTCTTGCTTGGTTCATCTCGAGAGAATACCGGGGACGCTCTTGGCTTGCCAGGGGTCTTGGACCGAGTAGGGGTCGATACTTTGGACCATCTTTGAGTGCCGAGCACCTCGTCTAACTCGGCCAAGTCGGGAAGTTTAACGTAGATCTCCCCATCTTCTTCCTTTACTTCAAAAGTTGCAACTGTATGTCTAAAAAATTTGCTCGCAGTTCTTCCGGCATTCTGGCCTTCCAGTGCAAAACCACGTTGGTGTATTGGACAGTTCACGGTGGCCTCGCCTTTATTATTACGAACCATTGTACTCTCGGATAAAATAAATGCTCGACGATGTCCGCACATATTTTGAGAGGCATAAAGTTGGTTATTTGGGAACCGAAATACCGCTATTTGGGTATCGCTCAAGTAGAACATACCCGAGGAACCGGTGTTTTCATCTATTGGAAGGTCTTCAGAAGAGCATATATGGTGGAACTTTAAGGGCGACTTCCATTCTATGGAGGCAAAGTCCTCGACAACCATTCAAGCAGGTAAAGCAGTTTTTCGCAGTAAATAAAAAACAGAGTACCAGATCTTACAAGTACTTAGATTTTATTCTCTTTCCTGTAGTGTTTCGAATAAATTCGAAATTTGCGGCGCAAAAGGCCGAGGAGTGAAATTTCGGTATAGTGCTGATTTTTTTTAAAAAATCCAGTTTAAACACCAAATTTGGCTTACTAAAATATGTATACATCTGCTTTTAATACTTAGCTTTAGAATCTGTTTGCATACATGACGTGTAGAGATTTCGGGAGGGTTGTGGTTAGGTGCCGGATCGCTGCATTATCCGGCCCGATATAGACTTTGGCAATATCAGTCTTGGGAGAAATGAGCTAATCTACCGTATAGTTTTTAGTTATACTTCAAATGCGTTTCCATATGGTACTGTTAAGATGCTTCATCTGAAATTTTAGGAGTTCGGTACCTTAATACCCTCACGCTCTTCTACCGTGGAGCCGATTGGCCCTAGCAATAGGGTATGGAGGGTGCATTCTGGCGATTGCCACAACCGCCTCACATCTGTCCGAAAATGGCGCAATTTTATTCCACTGCTATTTCCAATACTACACTCAATCTATTAATTTTTAATGCGAAATCGGCTGATATTTTGTTAATAATACCGAGCGATCTGGCCCAAGCAAAGGAAGGCTTGGAGGCTAATAAAAGTGCTCTCTGACCCTAAAAACCATGTATTAGGTCACTTTAAAACCTATCTATACACTACGTCACATGAATTCCGAAAAATTAAATAGGCAATGAGTTTCAAACGGTTATTGGATCTTGTAAGTATATAGACAACTAATAAAATGTAACGTGTTTAAACTAGTTAGCTGAACCAGGGATGGTGTTACCGGTAATAGGCACAAAGTTCTGGGAGCCTGGGGTCCAGTTAGCCTGGGCAATTCCTGCAATGTTTGCATCAAGGTGATAAATGACGTATGCAGACCGCAAAAAGCTGTCACCGAGCAAAACAACACCCTGAGACATTGTAGTGGGTAAAATAGTAAGCACCTGAGGTCCGTTCTGAGTTTCCTGGATAAACAGTTCAGAGATCGGAACTTCAATTTGGGCCTGACCAAAAGTATAAACCAGCGGTTTAAAGCTTGCCAACGTTGCAGAGCTAGGCAGAATGTAACTCTTCTCGTTGTCGTCCCACTCAGCACCGTAAGTGGCTGCAATCTTATCGGCAGTGGCTTGATCAAGGTAAGTGAGCGAGGTGCCCGAGTCGAGAACACCGTTGGAGGTAGTGCCAGCTACTTGGAAGTCAACATTGAAGCTAACTTGAGACGTAAAAGGCACCGTGTACAAATTTCCAGTGTACTTCGAGGTGTCAACTGCTCCGAAAGTAACACTGGACCCGTTTGACTCGCTGATGCTGTCAAGGAAGAGCGAGTAAGCAACAGTTTTGATCTTTCCTTGCTGCTTGAGAGCAACTGGAAAGTTCGGGTAGGTGCTTCCACTCTGGGCCGACGTTTCCTGATTTGCCTGGCCAATTCCAAACACACCTGCAGTCTCACCCTCGGCGGTTTGGGAGTCGACAGTAGCAAACTGAAGTGCAGATACCTTGTCTCCCCCAAACTGGACATTATCCGTGACCCAGTCTCCATTGGCAGAGCCCGAGACGTACTGGATCTGAAACCCGTTGTTCAGAAACGTGTACGAGTTGCTCTTACTGGGGTTAAAGCTGTTGGCAAGGCCGCTCTTGTTCGAGAATACCCAGAGATCACTTGATCCGGTGTCAATTGCTGCGTTTGCCACCTGCACAGGTGTTCCGATGCTGAGACTGGCGATGTACTGATACACCTGATTCTGCAGCTTATCGGGGACGGCAGCCCTGATGGAACGGGCACGGTTTGCAGTGGTGCGATCACCCTGCAAGGCACGTTTCATCCCGACGTGGATAAAAAATTGTTCGGCGGTCATTTCGAGTTTATTGGTGATTGTGGTAGGAAAGGTGTAACTTTTTCCTTGCGGTTTTCCCAAATTTATAGATGCTGGGCTGGTGATACCCTGCATAAACCAAGTGAGACAGTTCAAATGAGACATTACCCCTAGCAGGAGTATAGCATGCCGTCAACGGCTTAAAATATCACGCGACAAATAGCAAAATTTATTTTGCTTATAAAAATAGATAAATACAAACATGAGCAGTCACATAGAAACTAGCTATTTTAAATATGATCGCCGCAGATCTTGACTAATATTATGTTTTCCACTGTTCAGGTGTCTCGTCGGTTTGGCCTGCGTTCGTTCTCGAACCAGGCAATGACGTACTTCCAAAAGAAGTCGTTGCCTACGAATACCATTCTCCGGTTCGTGCCCCAGCAGCAAGCCTGGATTGTTGAACGAATGGGGAAATTTAACCGCGTCCTTCAACCCGGCCCCAACCTGCTTTTCCCATTTATTGACAAAGTCCAGTACGTCCAGTCCCTGAAAGAAACTGCGGTACAGATAGATGGCCAAAGTGCAATTACCAGTGACAACGTCACTCTTCATTTAGACAGTGTGCTGTACGTGAAAGTGGAGGACCCCATAAAAGCCAGCTACGGTGTTGAGGACGGCCGGTTTGCGATCACACAGCTGGCACAGACCGGAATGCGGTCTGAAATCGGCCAACTGACGCTGCAGCAGGTCCTTCGGGAGCGTCAGTCGCTAAATGAGAGCATTACTCGGACGATTAACGAGGCTGCTTCTAGCTGGGGCATGCAGTGTTTGCGACACGAAATCAAAGATATCAAACCACCCAAGGAGGTTCTTGAAGCCATGCACCGGCAGGTAAGTGCCGAACGTTCCCGCAGAGCCGATATTCTCGAGTCTGAAGGCCACAAGCAGGCAGCCATCAACCGAGCCGAAGGAGAGAAACAGACCCAGGTTTTACAGGCTGAAGGTGTTTCGAAGTCAATTGACCTTGTTTCGCAAGCAATCAAAGCCGACAAGACCGCTAAAGAGGCTGCAGAGCTCCAGCTTGCCCAGAGGTACATCGAGGCCTTTGAAAAATTGGCAAAAGAGAGCACCACCGTGGTTTTGCCTGCCCAGCTAGCCGATATTGGCGGAATGGTGGCTAGTGGAGCCTCAATTCTCGATGCAATCAAGAAAAAACGAACATAGTACTTAATTTAAACTGATCTCAATCTAATTTAACCCTATGAATACTCTCACGAAGTCGCATACACTAGGCACCGGAGCACTGGAGATCCAGGTCTGGCTCGACTACATCTGTCCTTACTCGAAAAAGCAATTCGACAAGCTCTACACCGACATTCATCCTGCGGTGGAGGCGAGGTACCCCAATAAGTTCCGGTTTGTCTTCATGCACCAGCCCCAACCGTGGCACGGCCAAGGCTCGTATCTCCACGAAGCGGCCTTGGCAGCCTCTCGAATTGACCCTAAAAGCTTCTGGGAATTCAGTAAAGAGCTCTTTTCTGTGAGCGAGTCGTACTACGACGTGTATACGTGGGACAAGTCGCGTAAACAGATTATTGACGAGCTGGCAGATCTGGCAGCTAAAGTGAACATTCCACGGGCTAAATTCCTCGAGTTCACGACGATTGACCTCAATGGCGAGGCCAAGAATCCCGGACCTCGAGTGGTGGACGATATGAAGTATTACATCAAGGTAGGCCGTCAAAACGGTATCCACGTTAGCCCAACTGTGGTGATCAACGGTCTTATTGACAATGCCATCAGCTCCAGTTGGACAACGGAGCAGTGGCTCGACCACCTTTCGCGGATTAACTTAGATTAAATACACTGAATAGGAAATAGATGACTCATGTTGAAAACGGCCTCTACTGAGCTAAGGTTAGATAGTTCCCCTTTTTATCGGCCAGGAGATAAAGTAACAGGATCTGTTGTTCTTCGCACCAATGCTCCGTTCTCATTTGAAAATGTGCAGATCAAGATTAGCTGCAATGAGGCCTGTAGAATCAATACTGACCGCACAACTCTGGATTACCAGTTCACGGTTGGCTTTAGACAGTCTCATTTTGGAAAAAGAGACATTAAGGAGCGCAATATTAAACGTGACGACTCAATTATGCCTCACCAAGAGTATACCGCTTTGAAACAGCACCTCAAGCTCACCGCGACGATTGCAAACCCCAAGTCTCCCAAGGACTCGGCTAATTTAGACAAAGTTCTAAACCCCGGCGAACATTTTTTCAATTTTGACGTGCTAATACCTGAAACTGCCAACTCGTGTCCCCCCAGCTGCGAGATCAAGGAGGGATTGGGGGTGTTTTGGACACTGAAAGCCGTAATCCACCGATCGGGTATAAAGAAGAGTTTGCGAAACGAAACCGGCTTATTTATTATACCAATTACGCCAATTCCAAACTTAATCGATAAGCTCAATACTGTAACCAAGCTAGAAGGTACAAAACTGCTGTGCCGAATGCACTTCAACACTGCCACAGTCTCTCAACCTGAAACCACGACTGATTTCAAACTATTTATTGAGGTTCCAAACGGATCCATCTACCTCAAATCTGCGGAACTGGTTCTGGTGCGCGTGTGCCTGGCTTTTCTCGACGATAAGGCACTGAAAAATACCTTAACGCACGAAACTCGACTAGGGTTAACAACGGTTAATGGGGAAGTAAAGGGCATTTTAGACCTCTCCGAGCGTTTAAAGCCCAATGTGAGCACGTACATGACCCCCACATTCAAATCTGAATACCTGAATGTGTCTTATAAGTTGAAAATAGTACTAACCGGCCACCAAACCGCCATCATGGAGAAGGAAATCGTGGTTCCGGCTCCAGTTCTGGGCTCAGCCTTGGGCACCGCTCTTGGTGTGGGCACGGATCGGGGCACGGACAGCCTGCCCAGCTATGAGGATGTGGTTGGGTTAGGAGCCTGAGTGAAAAAGACACGCAAAATATGGAGTTCATTCACTCGGTTTTCGGATTCAAGAGCCAGCGCGCCTCTGAGTTGCTCGATCGTTCTCGCGAACGAGGTGCTGACGACAAGCTGCAACGCTACACCAACGCACTCACTGCCGACGTGAGCAAGGACGCCGGTTCCGGTGCCGATGCCGGCAAGGCCAGCGACAGCAAGGCCAGCACCGGCTCTGGCTCAGTGGAGCTTCCTCCTGCCCTCCGTATGATCCTTATTGGACCTCCTGGTGCTGGAAAGGGCACCCAGGCACCCAACCTCGTTGAGAAGTGCCACGCCTGCCACCTTGCCACCGGTGACATGCTCCGTGGCCAGATCAAGGCCGGTACCGAGCTTGGAAAGAAGGCCAAGGAGATCATGGACCAGGGTGGACTCGTTAGTGACGATATCATGGTCGGAATGATCAAGGACGAGCTCGAGAACAACCAGCAGTGCAAGAACGGCTTCATTTTGGACGGATTTCCCCGCACAATTCCGCAGGCTGAGGCCCTCGACAAAATGCTCAAGGACCGCAACACTCCTCTGAAGAATGTTGTTGAGCTCCAGGTCCCCGATGAGCGCCTCGTTGCTCGTATTGAGGGCCGTCTCGTCCACCCTGCCAGTGGACGTTCGTACCACAAGGAGTTCAACCCGCCCAAGGTTGCTATGAAGGATGATATCACTGGTGACGATCTCGTGCAGCGTTCTGACGACAACGTTGATGCCCTTAAAAAGCGTCTTGTTGCTTACCACGACCAGACTGAGCCTGTTGTGGGCTACTACAAGAAGCAGCACGTCTGGAGCGGTATCGATGCCACTGCCAAGCCTGCTGATGTTTGGGCTGCTATCTGGAGCGATGTTTCGAAGTAAATTTCGAAGTAGAACTAAATATTCTAGCTGATCCGATAAGGCACTAACCCTGCATATGCACTTTAGATGGGCTAGGTGTACAAGACTGTAACTAGATAATAAATAAACTACGGTAGCATCTTACGAGTATCATGCGAGTATCTCCTTGACCGTTTCCTTATTCTGCGGATCAGCATAGCACGTCGCGTGGAAATAGAAGCCATTCACCTCGACGGCATTCATCCAGACCCAATTCTCCGCCTCCTCCGACCACGAGGTTTCGTGAGGCTCCTGGCATATCGGACAAACGGAACTGCTCGCAATTGGCACATCAATATATCGCTTTCGTTCAGCCTCGGGGTCGAATGCCACCTCCTCAGTTGTGCTCTCGTTTCCTTGGCCATCCTCGTCTTCGCTTAGATGCACCCACTGGTCATGAGTAAGGAACCAGCAACGGTTCCGAGAATGGCCTTCTCGGATGTCTTTGTTGGCCCGGAAATGCCAGTCCATTTCGGCCTGCTTTGCCTCTCGCCCCGCCTCGGTGTTCGGAAACCTGAATCCACACGTTGCACACTGTAGAGGACGGGCCGAGTATAGAGCATCAATTTGGGCATCACTGGCATCGGTTGAACAGGCAGTAGCCAGATCAAACACTTTGGCCGGTTCTGCATGGGTTTTAGGAATCTCATTGGCCTCATTAGTCTCTTCCTGGTGCCCACTGCGTCGCTTACGGCCCAAAGGCACACTGTTCGCCGACGATCCTCCTTGTCTTCTAGGCCTTTTCGTGATTGAACGGCGTTTGTTAGGTGGAGGATGTAAAAGATACTGCTCGCGTTGGACTCTCATGTCTTCCAACTGGGCCTGCAGTTGAGGCAGTGTTTTGGGATCTACCACGCCACTTATTTCCGATTCGAATCGCGCCAAAAGTGATAATTGGACCTCATTGAACTTATCCTGAAAGTCTTCTTCGAGTAATTTCCGCAGCCTGTGCATTTCAACCAGCAACGAGGACTGGGTTAGTCTCTTTGGTGGACCTTGGGCATTTTGGGGAGGCAGCGGGCCTTGTGGGCTCTGCGAAATCATATAGTCGTTGAGTTTTGAGAGTGTGTGGTGGCTGAACCTTGGGGCTCCCGTATTTGGCCCCGGAATCGTCCAGGTTTTAAACAGATCACTGAGCTTCATTCGGACCGGTTCGGGACTCGCACCAAAAGCAACCGTGAACATTTCCACGATGCGAGGCTCAATCAAACTCACGTAAACCGGCCCACCCGCCTTTAACAGCGAGTCCACGAGGTACATTGCGGGCAGTTTGTAGGCAGGGGCACATCGTTCAGTGTGGGTGGATACAGCATCAACAACGGCACCGGCAAACTCTTCGTTTTCTTGTGCAATCTCAGTAAGGATCTGAATGGTGGGCCGCGAACACGCAGTAAGGTCCTCGAGAGCCTCGAGGTAGTCTTCACGCACCTCGGATGCCATTAGCTATATAGTTCTATCACGTGCTAAAGTAGGAAGTGAAAATTGTAATTTACCTTGAAAAATTCCTGCCCTGAAAAGAAATGGCTCCTATCAGCACCGACTCCAAACAGAGTGGACTTTCCCGGGTCCTCGGCTCCGCCACCGCTGCTGTGTGCGAGCTGGTGGTATTCCACCCCGTAGACACGATTTCCAAACGTCTCATGAGCAACCAGACCCGTGTTACCAATGCCAGCCAGTTCAACAAGGTCATCTTCCGTGCGGCTGCAGATCAGCCCATTTCTAAGCGTTTGGTGTCTCTTTTCCCGGGTATTGGATACGCTGCGGGGTACAAGGTCCTTCAGCGTGTGTACAAGTACGGTGGACAGCCTGCTGCAAACGACTTCCTTAATAAGAATGCCCGACAGTCATTTGAGCAGACATTCGGAGCCCGCACGGGAAAGGCCATGATGTCTGCCACCGCAGGCTCGATCATTGGCATTGGTGAGGTTGTTTTGCTGCCTTTGGACGTGCTCAAGATCAAACGCCAGACCAACCCGGAGGCTTTCAAGGGCCGTGGCTTCCTTAAAATCATTAAGGACGAGGGATTTGGCTTGTACCGTGGATGGGGCTGGACTGCGGCCCGTAATGCTCCTGGATCGTTCGCTTTGTTTGGCGGTAGTGCTTTCGCCAAGGAGTACGTGCTTGGGCTTAAAGACTACTCCAAAGCCACTTGGGGCCAGAACATTGTTGCCTCGATCTGCGGTGCCTCTGCGTCTCTTATTGTGTCTGCTCCCTTGGATGTCATCAAGACTCGTATTCAGAACCGCAACTTCGACAACCCCGAAGGCGGAGTGACTATTTTGAAGAACATGGTCAAGAACGAAGGTTTTACTTCGTTTTTCAAAGGCCTCGTCCCGAAGCTTTTGACCACCGGCCCGAAGCTTGTGTTCAGCTTTGCGCTTGCCCAAACACTCATTCCTGCGTATGACCGCTTGCTTAAGTGAATTATAATGTACATAAATATCTTCTAATTTTTTGTTGGGCAAGGTATGTCCGAGACCACTGTAAAAGCCGAGCTCACCGATGCTGAAAAAAAGAAGCTGAAAAACCAGCGACGCAAGCAACAGAAAAAGTTGAAGAAACAGAACGAAAAAGCCCCAGATGTTGGGATCTCCGAGCTTTTTCCCAGCGGGGAGTACCCTGCCGGTGAAGAAATGCCAATCAACGAGAACCTAAAGCGAACCACTGAGGAGGAAGAAAGGGCCAAAGAGCGTGAAACTAGTGAGCACTACAACTACGTAAACGATTTGCGTAAGGCAGCTGAGATTCACCGACGGGTTCGACAGCACGTTCAGCGTACCATCAAGCCTGGCATGGGAATGACGGCGATTGCCGAGACCATTGAGCACAGCGTGCAGAAAATGGCCGAAGGAAAAACGTGGAAGGAGGCAGGCACCGGTTTCCCCACTGGTTTGAGCGTGAATGACTGTGCTGCCCACTGGACCCCCAACAAAGGAGACACAACCGTTTTGCAGGCCTCTGATGTGTTAAAAGTCGACTTTGGCGTGCATGTGAACGGAAGAATCATCGATTCAGCTTATACCCAGACCTTTGATCCCGTTTACGACCCCCTGTTGGAGGCTGTGCGTGAGGCAACCAACACAGGCATCAAAGAGGCCGGAATTGACGTGCGGCTGTGTGACATTGGAGCTGCAGTGCAGGAGACGATGGAGAGCTACGAACTGCCGCTTAACGGACGAACCTACCCCGTCAGATGCATCCGCAACCTCAATGGCCACAATATCAAACCGTACGTGATCCACGGAGGCAAGTCGGTGCCCATTGTGGACAATGGAGACCAAACAAAGATGGAGGAGGGCGAGACTTTTGCAATTGAGACATTCGGCAGTACCGGGCGAGGCTACGTTATCAACCAAGGCGAGGTGTCGCACTATGCACTTAACGAAGGGTACAAGAAGGTTCCTCTCAAGTTGCAGAGCGCTAAGCACCTTCTAAGCCGCATTGAGTCCACTTTTGGCACTCTCCCATTCTGCCAGCGGTATCTAGACCAGATTGGCGAGGAAAAGTATCTATTGGGGCTTCGCTCGCTGGTTAAGGCTGGCATTGTGCAGGACTACCCGCCGTTGATGGACACTCCGGGGTGTTACACTGCCCAGTACGAACACACAATTCTGCTCAAGCCGACCTCCAAGGAAGTCCTCAGCCGGGGCGAAGATTTCTAGTATATACAGCCATAGTTACACAATACCGTCTTAAGCATGAAGATCGCGGAGGGGAATGCCAATGCTGTTTATCAAACAAAGACTGGTATCGGCCTCCGTGTGCCGAAAAATCACGCAGATGTCACCGAGGTAGCCAAATATTGGAACGATTTCTGGAGACCCAAGCTTGGGGAGTTCATGGGCCCGATGGAACCGGTAGTTGACAAGTTTTACGGCCCTTGCTGTTTAATTAACATCCACGGATCAAGGAACTCGGAAATTGTGGCTGAATTCAAGCCGAAATGGCTTAACCAGTCGCGCAGTGCACCCATTGGTGCTTTGTCGTGTCGTACGTGTGCCATTAACCGCATGCGGAACAAAAAAACGTCATTTTGCAGCTTGGATCTCGGCAATAAAGACTTCCAAGCGCTGATTGAACACCTGGTCCCACCTAAACACCAGTTAAAATGCTACGAATTACTCCAGCAAGCTACGTTAATTGATAGACTAAAATACTGGCAAGAGGTACTCGACCAAGCCGAGACTATTGGTGATTGCATGTCGCTTAGAGACTGCACGGTGCTTATTGAACACGAGAAAGGGGAATACAGGCTGTGGATTGTTGATTTAGATCCTAAAAATAACATTGAGAAGTGGGAACGCCTTGAGATTGAACTTCAGCCTTACTACATGATGCCTACCCGAGGCTGCAGACTAACACGACTTCGTTAGCACGATTGACAATCTGGGCTTTGCAATCGCTCACAAGCTGGAGTCTTATCTCCTCATTCGCGTAAACGGGTGAGATGTTCTGGTAATCAATTTTCCTAATGTCCATGAATTTGGCGAGCCACCAAAGCAGTAGTGTGATTAACAGTTGGCCCTGCACAACTAACCCGGGGAGCCTCTCGACCTCGGTGGCGTAGTTTAAGTCGAAGTGTATTCGGTGTGCATTGAATGTAAGTGCTGAGTACCGGAAAAGCAAGGCTGGAGATGCATTCAACTTCAGTTCCTTAAAAGCAGGCCCAGGCACAACCGGCGATTTTATCTTACTCGCAAGCTGTAGCGTCCGAGGAGTGCCTGGAAAATATAATAATCGACGAGTTTCGTGGATCTGCCAATGCTTGGAATCAACATTTTTCATTAACCGGTCAATAACTACCTCGCAGTTACGCCTAGTGCAGTTGACTGAGTTCAGGCTCTCAGTGCAAATAGCTGGTTTACCGAGCTTTAGATCGCCAAATCTTATCGAACCACCGACCCAGCGGCGCACTAATACTTCATTGGGGTTTAATTGTATACCTGGTGCCTGCAGGTCATCGTAGCCATCCACCCCAAGCTCAGACTCGCTTACGGAGTGGTTGAAATAAATAAGATGGAAACCTGGGGCTTTTTTAGTGGAAGGTGCACCCGAATTATGTACATATGAACTAAGTGCAGACTCTAATTTGTGGAAATGCGTAAGGCTGAGGTCATCGCACAAGGTCCACGGTCCCTTGGTTTTAAGTTTCATTAAATTCATGCCTAACCCTTAGGGATTTTTTTCAGTAAAGCCGGAAGAATGGCAATTTCCAAGGATAAAGTCTCGTCAATCCGCAATAAAATGCGGCGTGCCCGAGTATTCTCCAATTTAAAGCACGCTGCTAATAAAGAACGCCATGAGATGCGTCATAAAAGGGCTCGCCAGGAGGCTGCCGATCCAGAGCTCAAAAAGGAACGGCTTGCCAAAAACGTTACTGAGACAATTGAGTCCAAGCGAGTGTTTGACGAGAGCGTAGGAACTGAAATTGAGGAGGACGAGTTTGATGAATACTTCAAAGCCGGACAGGAACCCAAAGTTTTCATTACCACGAGCAAACGGCCCAAAAAGGAGGCTTTCGACTTTTCAGCTCTGCTGCTTGACATCATTCCAAACTCGCAGTATTTTGAGCGGAAAGACCAATTTGAGATCCCGGTGATGGCAGATTTATGTACAAAACGAGGCTATACGGATTTAATCGTGGTAAATGAGGACAAGAAGAAGGTGAACGGCTTGACATTTGTGCACCTGCCCGCTGGACCCTCGTTCTACTTCAGCGTGTCCAGTCTTATTATGCCACACCAGCTCCAAGGCCACGGTCGAGCCACCGACCACGTTCCAGAGCTGATTCTCAACAACTTCAGCACGCGGCTCGGAAAAACGACCGGCCGATTGTTCCAGTCACTTTTTCCCCAGAAACCAGAGTTCCAAGGGCGTCAAGTGGTCACTCTACACAACCAGCGAGACTTCATATTTTTTAGAAGGCACCGTTACGTCTTCCGCAACGAAGAGCGAGTCGGATTACAGGAACTCGGTCCCCAGTTTACACTGAGACTACGCAGACTCCAGCATGGAATCCGAGACGAAGTGGAGTTTGAGCACCACCCGCGTCAAGACAAAGATAAGCTTAAGTTTGTGCTTTGAACTTTTTGGTTTCGGGTTTAGTGTCGATGAATTTTTTGGTTTTCGAGATCACTCGGGCGGGGTTGCCAGCTACAACCGTGTGAGCCGGGATGTTTTTGGTAACAACCGATCCCGCAGCCACAACTGCCCCCTCGCCAATCGTAACCCCCGAAAGAACCACACAGTTGGCTCCAATCCAGACGTTGTTTTCAACCGTAATGGGGTAGGCGTACAGCATAGGCAGTTCTAGCCTCTCACTTGCATCCAGCAAATGATTTACGGTAGTGAAAGTGCTGTTTGGTCCAATAGCAACGTTATCGCCGATTCGAATAACCGACCAGTCCAAAAAAGTACAGTTAAAGTTGCAGTAGAAGTTCTTGCCCACGGAAATGTTGTACCCGAAGTTCACGTACACTGGAGCCTCGACGTTGTTGACGTCAGGAGCGTTTCCAAACAAGTGAGTTCGCACAAACTTCCTTCGAGCGGCGAAAAAGTCCTCAATGTCTTCGAAGTGGTGCATGCTAATCTCGTTGTAGTCGCGAGCTTTCTGCTTCATTACCGTCTCGTAGATCATAGACTCCCGACCCGCTTTCACCAGCATACCGCTGATTTTCTGGTCGTAAAAATCACCTTCGTTTTGGGGGATTTTGGGAAGGTTTGCTCGTGCCCATTGCACTAACTCAGTGTCGATCTCGGATGCAGGCTTCATAATTACTAATTTTTTTTCGATGCAATAAGTACATAATGCTAAATACGCCAAAATACTTTTTATTTACTCATCTCCTTCTTCAATGTTCTCAATTCGTAAACCTCGCCACCTTGAAATTGGTGTTACTGGCATTGACGAGGCAAACCGTTTCTGCTGGCGGTCAGTAACTGGGGAATCCATTGTGACCTCTGCAGACGATTGGGAGAGCTGAGACAACTGGGAGACCTGGGAATACGTCGACATTGGCCGACTCATCTGCCCTTCGACTTTTTTTACGGGCTCTTTACACTCTTCCTCCTCTTCCTCGTAGTATGCCATTAAAGATGGCTTCGGTTTGATCCTCAAAGCCGTGAAAAGACGGTCAAAGGTGCCTTTGCGTTTCTCATCGGCTTTGTCTTTTTCCTTGAACGGATCCGAGTCTTCGATTTTCACCTCGCTAAGCTCCTTCCGCTCTTTGCGTGCTTTAGGGCTCTCACTGAGCCGTTTCAATGCCGGACTCTCTTGTTCGTGGCCATCAAGGGGCTGGTGGATTCTTCTCTGTAACTTCCGCGAGTCCAGCGCGGTGTACCACAGTCCATGCAGCGGATCGCACTTGTGGTGGGCCACGGAACCCGCCATGGCATGTAAATCGACTGATAAGGCCTTCAGCCCTTTCAAAATCGTTCTTTCGTCACGAGTAGCGAACATAGAGGCCCGCTCTGCGATTGCAAGCTGTTGGGACAGGTTGTGCTTTTGAAGACGTCCTTGCTCGCCCAAATAATCGAGTGCCTCAGCGGCTCGCGGACGACTGTGGGGTGTTTTGTGAAGCATTCGTTTCAACAGAGACACTAATTGGTCGTCTCCTTCAACAGCATCAAAAGGAGGATCAGTTTCAACGATCATTCGCACGGTTTGCGCGCTGCTGTCTTCGTCAAATGGCAGTTTTCGGTACAACAATGCATACAAAATGACTCCTAATGACCAAACATCGGCAGCCTCTGGTGCATACTTTTTTCTCAAAATCAGCTCCGGTGCCATGTAGCTTTCGGTTCCGCACACAGTTTCTAGAAGTGTTCGGGGAACATACGCTCTGGTGAACCCAAAATCGCCCAGCTTGACGTTACCAAAAGCATCAAGGAACACATTTTCCAGCTTTAAATCACGGTGTGCACAGTTGAATGAGTGTGCATAGGCCAAAGCACCAACCAACTGGGCAAATATGCGTTTTGTGGTTCGCAAATCGAGTGCTCGGGAGGCCAGCAGCCTCAAAAGGTCGTCTCCGTTGCAGTACTCCAAAACCATCCACACCTGCTCGGGCATCACGATGTACTCGTACAGTCTGACAATGTGGGGGTGCGCTAACCTGCTCATATTTGCAATTTCCGCGGCCAAATTAGACTGGGCCTTCGCTGCACTCTTCAAAACAACCTCGTGCCTTGTGAGAACATGGACGGCAAGGTAAACGCTGCCAAACGATCCTTCGCCAATTTTTCGAACAATTTCATAGTTTCCAATAACAGGCTGTTTGAAGAAGCTCCGTTGAACGCGTTGCTGGACTACATACGCTTCCTCTCGCATGATGCGATTGGCATGTAATTTAGATTCGTGGGGTTCTGGGCAGGGGACATGCTCGAGTCTTCCCGGCTCGTGCAAATTCACAATGTGGACGGGCAAGTGTATCGCGTGTATGCACGCTCGGTTTGCTGGAAAGGATTCATTATTTACCGTTCTGAAAATGAAATTCGCGGTTCGTGTGTTTGTAATAAGAAAATACTTCTCGCGGAGAATCGGATCGTGCTGCTGAGCCTGGATGGCACGTCCAGGAAACTGTGGAAATGCTTTGACGGCACTTTAACTTCGTCAACAACCCATTTTGTGTACCGAATTACTTCGACTGCGGTAAAATTGGTGGAATTGGCTTCAATGAAGCAGAAATGGACGGTTGATGCAATGCACTCAAAATCGAAGCTGCAGCTCGCAAATTATCTATGGGAGCTTTATAGCACCCAGGAGTCGGTCATGATGTCTTTATGGGATTTGGATGGGAAGAGAATTGCTGATTTTCCGGTGGCCAAGGCTCAGAGTGGCTCTTCAACTGCTGCTCAGCTAGTGGCAACTAACGAGGGAGCTGTGGTGTCTTTGTCGAGCTCAATGGTATTTGTTAGCTTGAAATCAGTGCTGATCGGAGACATATCCAACGGAATCATTCCGCTTAATTCTAAGTCTTTGCAACTCGCTTTTAATCAGTCAATGGTGTACTCCTGGGACCGTGAAAATAGACAGATAATGCAGCTTGAGGGAACAAAATTCACGCCGGTACGGGGTATTTTGGTACCGCCAGTGACTTCACGAGTGCTTTTTGCCGTTAGTGGTAAGAAATTAGAGTTTTCTCCTAAATCACTGGGGAAAACTGTGGGGTTTGCGGTGGATCTCCGCAAAAATCCGCAAAAATTTGTATTTTTGGATAAGAACCAGATAAGGATTTCTGTGAATGCGGAGAAGGTTAAATATCTGGGAAAGCTGGAGCATCAAAGGATTTTGAGTGTTCACCGGGTTCCGGAAATTTCTCTTACGGTTTTCTCAACTGAAAATGGCATTTTGTGTTCTGGCGAACCTTTAATACCCCTTGAACCTGATCTAATTTCATGTGGAATGCTTAATGGCGAGTTTATAGCCGTTTATCCAACCGAGATTGTGATGCACAATCGAAAGGTGGCTACGGATCTAATTCTCGAGGCTTCAATATCAAGTTCGTTTGTGGTTTTACGGCATATTGACTCAATTCGTGTTTGGAAAAGTTTTGAGGGAGACTTCGACCAGGAATTCCACGGAACTAGCACATTCATACACCTGCATAACTCTAGACTTGTGATGGGATTCTACGGATCCGGTGAAGACATGACTAGATACAAGATCCCTGGTCCACAAATAATGCATACCACAGTTACATCCGTTGATTTAAACAGCAACAAAACCACAAAAATGACATTCAACCAGGTAGTAACTTCGGTCCACTTTTTCAACAACGATTCTTTCATAGCCATCTTCAACGGTGAAGGTCCGGTTTACGCATTTAATAACGGGAAATACATTTTGCGTGAAATTTCGGGGCCACTGAAGATTGGATTTACGTGCGGTGACGTTGCCGTTTTGATAGGGAACGGTGTGTTTGCTGCAACCACTCAACAATGCATTCGGCTCTATGATAGCCAAGAGAAGATGCGAAGTTATGTCTCAAGTGCATGTCACTTTGAAAAGGGCATCTTTGCTTGTGTCTGTAACCAGAGTTTACGTTACTTTTCCACTCCACTCCTGGGCTTTTCACAACTTCCCATTACACTCAAATCCATTGACTTGCCTTCAATTGACCGTAATACTTTTGAGTCTGATTATCATATGTGTATTGTGCCTTCTAAGCGACTTCTTATTCTCTACTCAGGTACCGTGTGCAATTTTTATGACAGTACTACTCTTGAGCCTTTGCTAGTTAGTGGTCTGCACATTCAGTGGTGCAGCTGCATTGTTGTTTGGGAATTTTTGGAATTTGAGCACATTATATTTGCAGACGGTCTTGGGTCTTTGCAGTCGTATGTCTTAAAGCGGCACGGGCAAAAGGTTGACTGTTCTATAAAGTATCGTGCTTCGGCTTTTGCGGTGCAGGAACATACTCCACAGCCTGAGACCCTCCTAACTGCCAATGAAAATGTTTATTTTATTCGAAGGCATCAACTTGCACGTCTGGTTCCAGCCTTTGGTCTAGTTCAAAATCAAATCACCTTAAGCGGAATAACCGGGGCCTGCTGTGTTTTGTCGAAATTCATTGTGGTTGGGCATGGAGATTCGGTTACACTACTTAGCGACAGTCTATCTGGGCTTAAAAGTTTCAGTTTGCGTCCGTTTAATGTCACCGTTTTAGCTGCTAGTGCAATTAAGGGTCCGGAAATTATTATTATATGTCGTGTGGAACGCAAAGACTACAATATTGCGTCGCACGCATTAATCTTTTACGATATTGAGACTGAAAAGCACCGTGTTGTTTATCCACAATTCAAGCAAATACGCAACAACGATTTGGCAATACGATCGGTGCAGATCTCACCAGGTTATGAAGACAAGAACTGGGAAAAGAACGATTTCATCAAGGCATATTGTTTGATGAATGATTACCGGGTCGAAGAAAGAGTTTTTAAAAGCTCAGAGCCCCAAAACTTTTCAATGGTTCTTTACAAAAAGTAGTTAATTAAATAACACTCTTGCATATAGGGCAAGGACAATGATCTCCCCAAACAAGTTTGACCTCAAGCAGCTCTCATGGGATGGTAAAGTGTGTTTGTGCATTGAAGTGTGTGACCCCGTATCAATTGGTACACATAAGTATTTACTTGCTATTCCCAGAGTAACATATCTTTATCTATACCTTCCCAAAATCCTAAAATTCTTCGACCAATACCTTGATCATGCATACTCAGGCGACTGGTGGTTTAGTTGGAATGGTATTAACTTATCTCCCAGCAAGCCAATCGGTGTGCTTGTAGATATGTACACTGAAGGGAGCAGTGAGAAAGATGAGCTATTGCCTATTCAATTGCACCGTGGAGTGTATCCTTCAAATGAGATTATGCAGCTTTCAAACGACAAAGAGTTAAAAGGTATCTGGAGTAGTCAGCTCAAGGAAAGCTGTTATATCAACAATGGAAACTCTAGAGCAGTGATGTCAATGTCTCAGAGCAACCATGAGCTTTTGTGGGAGTCAATTGTTCATGCTGATAGAGAAAATGCTTCTAAAAACTTCTGGTCAACGGCAGATGCTTTTTTAAAACCAAACCTCAAGGTTCCAATAAAGGTTTACCAGCAGATAGATGGTAAATGGAAAATGAAGTCATATCCATGGAATTGGGAATCAGAACTGGGTGAATATTTAGAGGAGGATCTGGCGAAAGACTTCAATTTCGTGACGCATGGTATTCAACTATTAAGTGATTTTGAAACCAAGATTGTCTACAACGCTTTTGCCTATCCTGACGGTTTTTTGCATCTAGTTATGAAAAATAAATAAATAAATATTGGGTGTGGATCTCCCTGGCCCTGGAAATGAAAGACTACAAGAATGCAGTACGCTGCTTAAACAATCTACAAACAAATTTCAGTGTTATTGAGGGAATTCATAAACAATGGATGCAAAATAAGCCCTCAAATTCCGACTTAATACCCGAAATGCTGGACTGGATGCACCGAATAGACCTCACACCGAGTCAATTAAACAAACTAAGGCCGATCCACATAACAGGCACTAAAGGCAAAGGATCGACGGCTGCATTTGTTCAATCTATCCTTTTACAGTACCAAAACTCTCTGAAAGTAGGTTTGTACACTAGTCCTCACCTAAAAAGCGTGCGAGAGAGAATCATGGTTGATGGAGAGCCATTGAGTGAAGAAAAGTTCGCTAAATACTTTTTTGAGGTTTATGACAAATTAGAAACCACTCAAAGCGACCTTTCTCGGTTTCCAAAGCATGTGAATGGTGTCAAACCAATGTACTTCCGATTCCTTACTCTCTGCTCGTTTCATGCCATGTTGGCTGAAAAGGTAGATGCAGCTATATATGAAGTGGGTATTGGAGGAGAATATGATTCTACAAATGTTTTTGAAAAGCCGACAGCCTGTGGAATAACCTCATTGGGAATTGACCATACTCAAGTACTGGGAAACACCATTCAAGAAATTGCGTGGAACAAATCCGGGATATTTAAGCAAGGTGTACCCGCCTTTACAGTTGCTGGACAGGATCCTAAGGCATTGGAGGTTTTAAAAAAGCGCGCTTTGGAAAAGAAGGTTTCACGCTTTGAGGTGGTTGAGGTTCATCCTTCGGTATCGAGCTGCAAACTGGGTCTATTGGGGTCTTTTCAACAGAAGAATGCCACACTTGCCTGTTACCTCGCCGCTGAAAGGCTAAAAATCCAAATAAGCCACAATCAGCCTCTTCCAAAAGAATTTGTGGCCGGGTTGGAACTCGCGACTTGGCCAGGACGGTGTCAAACACTCAGAACTGGCCAGGCAAATTGGTTTATTGACGGTGCACATACAGTTGAAAGCCTTGAGGTTGCTGCAAAATGGCTTGGAGGGTCAATTAATAGGAATGAGCCAGTGAGCTTGGTATTCAACCAACAAAAAAGAGACAATGTCGATGAACTATTGACAGGGCTGTTTCGCGAACTAAAAAAATGCGATATTACTATAAATAGGGCCTATTTTACCACAAATCAAACGCATGACTGGGGGTTTGAAGCGGATATGATAAGCCATAATGTTTCAAAAGAGTCGGTGGAGAAGCTCACCATCCAAAAGCAGCTCGCCAATGTGTGGTCTAAACTCGACCCAGATTGTGAGGTTACTGTTTGCTCAAATCTGGAGCAAGTGGTAAAGCAAGCAAAAGGCCAAGTGTTTGCGACTGGATCGCTGCTAATGATTGGAGGCCTGTTGGTACTTTTAGAATGAGTTAAGTTAAATAAATATTTATGTTGAAGGAACCACAAATGTTCCTTGAAGCCAAACACGGTACATTTTTAATTTTCGCTGACGGTTGACAATCAGCCTCCGGTCGGCTGCAACCTTCACGTCGTTAAAGTCTTTGAAAATGTCCTTGATTTCCTCCTCGGTGAAAAAGTATACCCGTGTGCCATCCCCACGAATGTAGAAGTTCTCATCAAGCAATCTTCCTTTCTTAAATCTAATTTGAGTGAGGTCGTAGCGACCATAGTCTCGGAAAAGGATTTTTGCCCCAGGTTTGGCCATCTTTTTGAGATTCGTAACTGCAGTCTTCCATTGGTCCGGACTGAGTGCACTTAGAACAAAAATAAGAACAATAACATCGGCTGAGTGGGGTTCAACGCCCTCTGGCATGGCATTTTCCTCATTTGCAAGGTCCCACACTGCTGCATGTGCTTGTGGAAGTTTGTACATTTCGTTACTCTTCACGATCTCCACCGCCTTTGAACTGTAATCAACACCGACAACCGTCAATTCGGGGTTCTTATTGTTCTCTAAAACAGGATACATGGTGTTTCCAGCCCCACATCCAACTTCCACTACAGTTTTGGTACCTGCACCAGGTTCGGTAAGTGCAAACAAGTCTGGGAATTCAATACTTAGCCATTTGCGGTCCTTGAAAAATTTCTCTTTGTTATTACTGTAAAAGTTGTTCCAATACTTAGCCGGGTTCGAATTATAGAGCTTCTTATCGAAATCTGACACTGGGGTCTGCTTCTGGGCAGCCAACTGCTCTTCGGCCTGTTGGCGTTGCTCATCGCCCCATTCAACATGGTCCCAGGCATTGTGTTTCCAGACATCATCCTCCTCGGTTAAAAAACGCTGACCGAACTGAAACGGACTGTCCCGATTTCGTGACATTTTTTTTGTGGATTGAAAAAAATTCCCTGCCCTTGAAATTTAGACCAAATGGCAAAGAAAAATGACAAGGCTGCCAAAGCTGCCAAAAGGCTGCGAGGTATGCAAAAGCAGATGAAAAACGAGAAGAAGAGTGAGAGTAAAAGCAAGAAAGTGAATGCTAAACTCAACAGCGAAGACGAGGACACGATGGACATCGATGCCATGCTGGCTGAAATGGCTGCCAAACAAGCTGAGTTCGAGAAAGTCGACATTGAGGTTTGTGATCGGCCTTCCAGACGTCAAAATGGCGGTTTGGTGTCTAACCCTGCTAACCGACGTGAACTCTTGTTGTTCGGAGGTGAAACTATGTCCAGTGATCAACAAGCACTCTTCTACAACGACTTGTTCATCTACAATACACACACTGACGTTTGGCGAATTGCACGTTCGGCAAACACTCCTCTCCCACGCTCGAGCCATGCCATGTGCAGTCACCCATCAGGAATTGTTGTGCTTCACGGAGGTGAATTCAGCAGTCCCAAGCAAACTACTTTCCATCATTACGGTGATACATGGGTCTTAGATGGAGAACAGAAGGAATGGACTAAGATTGAGCCTCGTGGAGGACAACCAGCACCTCAGGCACGTAGTGGGCACCGAATGTGTGTGTGGAAGAACTACGTGCTGCTCTTTGGCGGTTTCCGTGATCTCAGTGCCTCCACTCAATATCTCAATGATTTGTGGGCTTTTGATGTAAGCGACTATAAGTGGCACCGAATTGAGATGCCACCAACGCTTGCTGCTCCGGATGCTCGTTCCGGTCATTCTCTGCTTCCTACACCGGAAGGAGCAGTTTTGGTTGGTGGGTACACCAAGGTGAAGGCTGGTAAAGGTCAGCAAAAAGGAAAGGTTTTGCAGGATTCCTGGGTGTTACACATGCGACCTGACCTCAAAGATGTCAAGTGGGAAAGACGCAAGAAGGGATCATTTGCTCCTTCGCCTCGGACAGGCTGCCATTTGGTGCCCCACAGACTCGGAAATGGACGAGGTGTTATGTTTGGTGGTGTTTATGACACTGAAGAGACTGAGGAGTCTTTGGTTTCCGTGTTTTATAATTCTATTTTCTCCTACCAGGCCGAATCGAACCGCTGGCACAATTTAAAGATCCGTCAGGTACGGAAACGAGCACCAATTCAAAGCAAGCAGGTTTCTAAAGATGATGATCTTGAACGTAACTTATCGGAAGTGCTCAAGAATCTTAATATTAATATTGACGATATGCTTGAAGAGGAGAAACAAACTAAGGAGGAGGAGGAAGATGACGAGGAGGCCTCTAAGAAGGAATACCCGGTGGTCAGTTCGCCTCCACACCCTCGTTACAATGCAACGTTGTGTGTAAACGATGATACGCTGTATATTCTAAATGGAACCTGGGAAGACGGTGAACGTGAGGTCGAGTTTGATAGTTTCTACGCTGTGGATATCAGTAAACTTGATGGTATTAAGATTTTCTGGGAAAACCTGAATCTGAATGAAAATGAGGAGGAGGAGGAGGATGAGGATGATGAGGACGATGATGACGAGGGTGACGAGATTCATGATAAGGTGTTAGTTGCTGAGGAGGAGGAGGAAGAAGAGGAAGAGCAGGAGGTTGATGAGGCAGTTAAAGATCCTCAGCCATGGCTCCCACACCCCAAGCCTTTCGAACCTGTTCGTCTCTTCTACACGAAATATGTTAACACATGGGTGGAATGGGCTCTTAAACAAGAGCCCGATGCCAGAGGCAAAGCTTTGCGTACCCATGCATTTGAGCTTGCTGAGTCTCGGTGGTGGGAACGTAGAGATGTGGTTCAGGTCACTGAAGAGCAGCTAGAAGAAATGGGCGGAGTTGAAGATGTAATTGAGCGAAAAGTGAAGACAGGTAGGCGTTAGAATGCTTATATATAAAGTGATTTTGAACCATGATTTTATTATATATCAAGTAAACAAAATATAGATCGTAGTACTAAATTCAGAAAGCGATCGCCATAATACCAACAAGGAGCATTAACTTGCTAGGAGCGAATAATGCAGCTTTGTTGACTGAAGCAGGACTGGAGTTAGTTGAGGATGGTGCTGGTCCAGCCAACGAGCTGGCGGCATTACCGGTTTGAGTACCAGTTGCAGCTGATCCAGCGGCTCCTTTACTACTAGTAGAAAGGGAATTAAGTCCAGCATTTGACCCTGATGGGGTAGTTGCAGGGAATTCAGACTCCACAGAAGAAGCGGTACTTGATGCACTGCCTGAATCCTTAGTAGGAGTAGCCACACCTGATTGGGGTGTGGTATCAGTAAGTTGCGATTTGGTTGAGGCAGTGTGCTGAACGGTAGCACTTCCACTGTTAGGTGCAGTAGTTAAATCAGTAGTCGTACCTTGAGATGCACTAGAAGAAGTGGTCGGTACGCCAGTTGGTAACTCACTAGTCTCTCCAGTGGAGATTTTAGTAGAGTGTTTAATTGTCTCACTAGAAGAGGCAGGAGTAAGCGTTTGGCCTGTTGTGGTGGCAGTCTCGGTAGAGGCTCCAGAGGAGTATTTACCAGTTTCACTGGTGTTTGACAGACTAGTAGAAGGCTCAGAAGCAGTGGTTGACACACTAGTAGATGAAACAGACTCACCGGTAGTGGTAGATGAAGAGCTAGCAATCTCCTTAGTAGAAGATGTACCGACTGTGGGCCCAGAAGAAGCAGTGGTTGATGGCAAAGTAGTTTCACTAGTTGAAGCAGGAGCCTCGCTTGGAGTACTAGACGAAGAGCTGGCAATCTCACCACTGGTTGTTGTGCTAGCAGAAGGCTCAGAAGTCGAAGTACTAATAAAAGAGGTAGTACTGGAAGCACCGGTATAAGTGGTTTCGCTTGTAGTTGCTGAAGCCTTGCTAAAAGTACTAGACGAAGAGCTAGCAATCTCACTAGCAGATGATGTACTGGTAGAAGCACTAGTGGAAGCACTGGTAGAAGTGGTTTCACTTGTTGAAGCAGGAGCCTGGCTTGAAGAAGAGCTAGAGGCTTCACTGGTGTTCGATGTGTTAGAAGGCTCAGAAGAACTGGTAGAAGCACTAGTGGAAACACTGGTAGACGCACCGGTAGAAGTGGTTTCACTGGTTAAAGCTGGAGCCTGGCTTGAAGAAGAGCTAGAGGCTTCACTAGTAGCAGATGTGCTTGAAGACTCAGAAGAACTTGTAGAAGCACTAGTGGAAACACTGGTAGACGCACCGGTAGAAGTGGTTTCACTGGTTAAAGCTGGAGCCTGGCTTGAAGAAGAGCTAGAGGCTTCACTAGTAGCAGATGTGCTTGAAGACTCAGAAGAACTGGTAGAAGCACTGGTAGAAGTGGTTGAAGCTGGAGCCTGGCTTGAAGAGCTAGAAACCTCACTAGTAGCAGATGTGCTAGAGGGCTCAGAAGAACTGGTTGAAGCACTGGTAGAAATACTGGTAGAAGCACTAGTAGAAGCACTGGTAGAAGCACTGGTAGAAGTGGTTGAGGCACGAGCCTGACTTGAAGAAGAGCTAGAGACCTCACTAGTGTTTGATGTGCTTGAAGGCTCAGAAGAACTGGAGGAAGCACTACTGGAAGTTGAAGCCTGGTTTGAAGAAGAGCTAGAAACCTCACTGGAAGCTGGAGTGCTAGAAGGCTCAGAAGAACTGGCTGAAGCACTAGAAGAGGCAGTGATGGAAGCACTTCCACTCGTTGAAGCTGAAGCCTGGCTTGAAGAGCTAGAAACCTCACTGGAAGCTGGAGTGCTAGAAGGCTCAGAGGAACTGGCTGAAGCACTAGAAGAGGCAGTGATGGAAGCACTTCCACTCGTTGAAGCTGAAGCCTGGCTTGAAGAGCTAGAAACCTCACTGGAAGCTGGAGTGCTAGAAGGCTCAGAGGAACTGGCTGAAGCACTAGAAGAGGCAGAAGTCAAACTTGTGGAAGGTGAACCACTAGTCGAAGAAACGATCTCACTAGAAGAAGAAGCAGAACTAGCGCTTGGTTCAATAGTGCTTGAAGCAGACACTCCACCTGATGAAGCACTAGAGCTGATGATACCAGACGACGAACTAGCACTTGATGATTGGAAAGAAGGTAAAGGTATTTCAGGTGTACTAACTGCTGATGAGCTGGTGAGTACAGAGTCGCTAGAAGCAGCAGTTGAAGACCCACTACTTGAACTGAGAGAGCTGAAAGAGGTTTGAGAGGAAGAGCTCGGAGTTCCATTACTGGAAATACTAGGGACACTTGTAGAAGAACTGCTGCTTGAAATATCACTAGACTGGGGAACAGAACTCGAAAGAATAGTGCTTGAAGATGACGCCAAATTCGAGCTAAGAGAGGAGGTTTCTGAACTTAAAGCACTGCTTGAGGTGTTAAAGTAGCTTGATGGTGCACTGAAGCTCGAACTAACAGCACTAGAAGACTCTGATGAAGAAGCCGAGGATGAGATAGAAGACTGGTTCGAAACCGTAGGTATACTGCTTGAAGAAGTAAAGGAAGCACTCGAAGACAAGTCGAAACTTGACGAAGCACTAGAACTAGCACTTGCAGAAGCAGAAGATGATGAATTTGAGAATGACGATAAGCTTGAAGAGCTCAAGCTGAATATAGTTGTCGATCCTGTGAAGGCACTCGAGGAAGAAACGGTCGAGCTTGACAAAGAGGTAGAGCTCATTGATGAACTGGAAGAGAGAGATGTAGCTTCGCTTGAAGAACTCATTTCAGAAGAGGAAGTAATTGAAGCACTACTACTGCTGCTAATTGAAGAACTTTTAGGTGGTTCAACGCAGTAGTTAGGATAAGGTTGGAAAGTATCTCCGCCGAGATCATTAGTGACACTACCATCGGGTAATGTTGCTTTAAGTTGTAATAAGGCACTACCTTGCGTGTTAGTATACACTATACGCATGGGATACATTCCCTCACTGAGTTGAGCTGTAACACTAAGGCTTGAAGTTCCAATAGAAGTGTCATTGGTAATAATGTTTGAATCAAAGTCTCCGCAACAGTTGTTACCTTGTCCGATCTGGAAGCTCATAGCACCATCAGTAGTAAAATCAAAAGTATAAGATCCGCTCTGAGATGCAACGAAGTATGCAGTATACTCGACAGTAAAATTTGTGGTTGTGAAAAAGAAATTGTCATAATTTCCGTAGAGAACAGTGTCAGATGAGTGTGAACCAGCTGGGTAATCAAGCTCTGGACCGAACGAAGTACCCATATAATCTGTGTCAAATCGACCACCGAAATATTTGTACCCATCCTTAAAGAAGCTCTCACCTCCGGTGAGAGCAGCATTATTGCCTAGTGGGTATTTCCAGAATGCCGTAGCAAAACCATACAAAAACAGGGTCTTCACAGAGTTGGTGAGACATGACTGGTCAACCTTAGCAAGAGAGGTCGAAAATGACGATGGAACATGAGTGGTAGTAGTTTGAATGTAGGTTCCAGATGGTGTGTTTGCATATACCGATGGTATAACGGCAGGTGTAATCGAGGACTCGAAAATAGAGGAAGCTGTGCTAATAGGCGAGCAATTATCGGTGTCTGAAACTGTTTGGAATAAATTCCAGAAAATTGAGTTCTGTTGGTAACCACTAGGGCCGGTAAAGGAGGTATCGAAGTAAGCAGGGCCATTGCTGTTAACATAAACGATTCTAATAGGATAATACTTGAGGTAGTCAAGCTGAACAGTGATTTGAGCCGACTGAGTATTACCTGTATCCTTGAAAACGTATGAGTCGCCAGTAATAACATTGCTGTCAAAATCTCCACAACAATTAGATGATGAACCAAGCTGTACACTAAGGCCACCTTTGAAGTTAAAGGTAAAAGTATAGATACCTGAACTGTAGGGCATCCAAATATATCCAGTATATTCGGCAGTGAAATTGGTGTAGGTGATAGTTTTACCATACAAGGTCATAGTCTTGGACTCAGTTTCACTTACGACTTCTTCAGGATTGAAAGGAGTGTAAGTTGGGGAAACGAAATTTGCCATAATAATATCGGAAGCATTCACAAAGTTACCACCGTAGTTTCTGTAACCAGATGTAAAGAAGCTCTTGTCGCCTATTGTACCTGCTGTCTCACCGAGTGGATAGCTATAGAATCGCACAAACGCACCAGTAACACCACTGGCATGAATATTACAAGCCTCCACAGTTCCCATAGAAATAGAGGCTGGAACAGGAGTAGGCACATTTCCGTAATAATTTTGCGGGGCTAACTCACTTGCAGCGGTGGGTGTGGCATTTGGTGCATATGATGTTGTGTTCAGTGTACTAGTGGAATTTGTTTTTTCTTCATTACAGGAATATCCCCAAGGTTGAGACATGTAATACTCTAGATCCTGACGTCTAGTGCCATCTGGGAAGTTAACAACGCTTGTAAAAGCACCTTGGCCACCAGTAGCTGCAGTGTACACAATCCTAATTGGGTATTCACCAGCACTAAGACGAACATTGAGACTAAGACGCTGGGTACCAATGTACATCTTGGGCGTGATAATTTCATCAAATGGTCCACAGCATCGCGATGAAGCCTGACCAAGCTGAATGCTGAAAGCTCCGTTCAAGCTAACAAGATCAAAAACGTAAGTTCCGCTGTCAGGAGCATTGAAATATCCTGTCAACTCCATGGTGAAGTTTGTGGTTGTAATGGGGGTATAGGAGTTAAATGTACCATAGGTCAAGCCGGACGCTCCAAGTATGCTATATTGCACCAATGGACCAGAAACCAATCCGTTAGTGGTGAAGTCGTCAAATCTGCCACCCATTAATTTATAGCCCTCTTTAAAAAAGCTTTCTCCCCCAATAATGGCTGAGTTATCGTTATACGGATACCTCCAGAGTGCTGTCGCCCAACCGATGTTATTTCCAAAGGAAGAAGAGGTCAAACATGATTTAATTGGGCTTCCTCCCTGATACTGGAGATATTGAGGAATGCTAGTAGGACTGGATACAGAGTATGTTCCTGCAGGTGTTGAAGCCAATGCGCTATCAATTAAAGCGGGAACTGTTGAAGTTTGAAATGGAACAGACTCTGTTGCGGTCTTGATGCTACAGTCAGGAAGAGAAGAAGCACCAAATGCAAACACGAAAAGTGTATAAATATTGCTATTCGGTCCTGAAACAGAATTGTGGAACGATGCTACACCCTCCGGGTTAGTATACACAATTTTGAAAGGATAGTATTTGCCAGCCTCAAGCGTTACATTCAAAGTAGCAGTAAAGCCAGTATAAGGGGTATCAGGATTTTGGCCGAAAATATGCATATCGCTAGTAATAATATCTGAGTCGAAATCACCACAGCAAGACTTTCCAGCGCCAATTTGAACACTCATTCCTCCTTTACCTTCGAAGTTAATAGTATAATCACCGCCAACGGAAGGCATCCATAGATAACCAGTGTAAACAGCAGTAAAGTTTGTGTAAGTAACTGTTTGTCCATAAATTGTCGATTCGTCCGATTGATCCAAAGGAATAGCAAGCGAAGTATATCCTGGAGTGTTCTGAGTACTCCATGGGTTTGCAAAAGGGGGTAATTGGATATCAGCAATCACAATATCCGAGGCGCTAGCAAATTGGCCACCAAAATTCTTGTACCCAGACGTGAAAAAGTCCGCATTATTTGAAATCGCAGCTTTGTCATTTAAAGGATAATTGTAGAAAGCAACATCAACGCCAATATTAGGCTTCGCATTAATGGAACAGTAGTTTGGTGCTCCAAAACTCACAGACTCAGGAACATATACAGGAGGTTGTGCATTATAGAATACCGTATCTGCGCTCACGCAGCTAAGGAATCCTACACCTAGGCTCAGCATATTCCGTGTAGTTAATTTGTTTGAATTTTTTTATAAAACTAGGATCACATGCGGTTATATATTCGGAGTTAGAGGATAAACGAGAAGTATTCTTCATGTGCTTATTAATGGGGTTCTCTTTTTTATGCAGGGCTGTTTTGGAATTGCCCTATCCCTTAGATGGTAGACTAAACCGTCCAAACAAGCATTTCAAAGTTAATATTAATTCATTTACTAATCACCAAATACTACCATTGAAAATAAATAGGGTAGGAGTTACTGATTTAATCTTATAGAGGTTTTGATGATGGTGGACCGCAATAAGTCGCAATCATTGCTATGCATATTATGTAAGAATGTGAACGAACATCAAACTTTTCTGCATGCAAGCCTCATAGTCATATTACCCTTGCGGATCAACATTTATGTTCCCGAATTTTTGCTAATCCTACCAATAAATACGAAGTGGTTTATATTATGGCGATAGAATTTGCATCGTATAATTATATTTTTCGTACGCTCGAATTTGTTTACGATGAAAAAAAATTACGGCGGCTAAATTTCCAGGCATGCATATATTACTAATAAATATGCAGTATTTTTGATCGCTGTGGCCTAAAGGAGCTGCGGATGTGATTTGAGGTCAATTCGTTAAAAAAAGAGTCAATGTCAGCTATAGATCCCAGATCGTGAACCATAAACATGAAGCAAACTCAACAGTTACATTACTCATTATATAGATCAAATTGATACGCGACGGTTATGCAAAATAATTAGGAATGGCACTCCAGTTGCCTTTTTGTCGCAACTCCCAGTAGTTACGCTCTCCCTGTCTCAATACATAATGTCCATTAGCATCCTTGGTCTTTTTAAAGAAGAATGGCTCATGCTGACGATTTTGCTGTTCGAGTTCTGCCCGGCGTTCACGTTGGTGCTGTTCCAAGTCAAGCTTGATCTGTTCCGCTTTTTCGTTGTCCGTCTGCTTTTCGTAAAGCAAAAGGTCAGGACGAAGTCTGCTATCGTTAGGAGGAAGTTGACCCTGCTCGATATCAGTGGTCTCGTTAAGTTGGGCACAAAACTCGGTCCAACCATAGTGATGGTGGGCATCATTCACGGTCGGCTTTGCACGCCAAACAGTTTGGTTTCCGTTCTTAAGTGATTCAGTCCACTTTCCTTCATAAACGACCTTTCCTGAAGTAACTGTTACCTCTTCTGAACGACCACTGAACATCCCCCCACTCTTATACTCAACCGTTGCTTGGGTTCCCATACTCGACTCAACAGTAACCGTTCCAGTAGGCTCGACGTACCTCTCACCAGCAATTAGGTTGCGAATGAACATCTCTGGGCTAATAAAAGAAATCTTTTCACCATCGCTGAAGACAACACAAAAAGTGCCCACATCGGTAAGTTGAGCAGACTTCGCCCACATCTTTGTGTGGGGTCGGGAAGTAAAGTGTACCGTCCAGTTCTTCGATTCTGCCTGACTTGCAATGACCTCTGGTTTGTGCATAACCTTCTCAGAAACAAACCTGAATCCGCGATCCTCACGAACGCACTCGTAACTCTCCCCGAGCAAAGGGGTAAATGGCTTGCGCATGCTCCTTTCCTTTATACGCGCTGACGAAAGTCTAGCAACAGTGAAAGCGGCAACTAGCATGATACGGTCGGTAGACTTCGGGGCCGCAGCACTTGCTTGATCGAGCAAATCACTGTTCTCGAAAAACTCCGCAATTGTTTGAACACCGCTCATGGGCTCATTTGCAGTAATTGGTGCACCCATATTACCGTTCTGTTTCGCCTTTTTAAGCATAGAGATCAGGTTAGGAGGGGCCTCGCTAGGAGACGGGACATTTTCACGGCGATGTACCGGGGAGTGAGGCAAAGGTGCTAGTGCAGAACCAAGTTTAGGAGCCACCACAACCTGGTTAGGTGTGCTGTCTTCATCATCGCTGTCACTAACGTCGAACTCACTTTCGTCATCATCCTCTTTCTCGGTGGCTGTCTGCTCCAGTTCCTTAACGACCTCTTGAACCGCCATTTGAGCATCATTAATGTCATTTTGGAACTCCCTGATGTATGCTTTGGTCATCTGTTCCGGTGGTACAAACGAAACAAGGCGACCTACAATGGCGAAACTAGTAATACAAACGAACAGGACCGTGGCTTTGAACCCAAAAACAATGCTAGAGATAAGCGAGATCCCACTCAATAGACTGAAGTTATTACTAGTCAGCTGCTGTCGCAAGTAGTCCACCGTGGTCAACGAGAAGTCGTGGGCGCAGTCTGCAGGAACCAGATTTTTCGGGTCAAAAGAAGCAAATGCAGATTTGGACTCCTTCAAAAGCTGAAGATAGACAGCGTTAAGTTCAGAAGAAGTTATGTGTCGTTGCTGCAACAGGTGATGGGCCTTACCAAGGGACGGAAGGTACTTGATGATGTCCTGAGGAGGCTCCGGAAGGCTTCCAGTTGATGGCTTGCTGCTTGTAGAAGCTGCATATCCCGATTCAGCAATGGAGTTTGACCTAGAAAGGGTTGATTTGGACTGCAATTCGGCTAACTCCGGGTCACTCTCGTCTGGGTGGTTGGTCGAACGCAGCTGTTCTATCTGATCGAACCACGAATCGAAACAAGAGGCATCATGGGCCTTCAACGTCCACCTTTCCATGCCTGAGTTAAGTGTGAGCTGCAAATTGCGACGGTCTGCATTCAAGTCAACAATCTTCACCGGCATCACGCCTCGAAGACTGCTAGAGCGTGAATTTAGGTAGTAATTCAGCAATCCCTTTTGTTTGTCGAGGCAGAAATACCGGCGAGCAAAACCTTGGAAGTTCTTCCGACGCTTCTTCTGAAGATAGCCTGTAGCAAATCGCCCATCAGCACTCAATTTAACCTCGCTTTCACCAGTTGTGGAAAGCGAAGTGTTACGACGTCCAGGAGCCGTAGGATGAACAGAAAGTGAAGCTGTAGCAGCTGTAGTGGTTGAAGATGCCGAAACAGTCTTCCTTATCTCTGGAAACGTTTCAGCAACCGGATCAGTGAGGGTCGGTGGTGATGTAGTCTCAACAATGACCTCAGGCTCGTTGGCAATTGAATCAGCGGTGTCCAATCGGATACTGCTGAACGAAAAGTGGACGTGTTTGCTTTGCGAGATTGAAAACGTGTTGTCAAACACAAACGCAAGCATGATCGGACGGTCAATCTTTGCCGATCCAGAGTTGGTCTCTTTTCCTTCGATTCTGATCAGTCCATCGGGCAAAAGCTGGCGGAATCCACTCTGTTCGAGCTTCTCTTTCACACTGCCAGTGCTACTGGCCAATCGTAACCCAGCAGCACGTTCCTCGTCATGAACGTATACGCCAAAATTGATTGAGCGTTTATCGGGAGAAACACGCCACTGTACTTCTGTGTTGGCTTCCGCTTGTAACCACCTCACCAGGTAGTTCTTAGAGTGCACTTCCACAGTCTCCATGTCTAGGTGTTAATTGGGACAGATTGCGGGGCAAGGAGAGGTGGGTTTGGCAGCTTAGTGTTGTTCAACGGTTATCAAACCCAACCTGCCCGCTTAAACAAGATTGCTGTTTGCGGTGCAAATCGGATCAAATAATAATTTGTAAGTGTAGAAGTACATGATTTTAGTCTTTATTTGTTGATTAGATGATGGAGCCTTGTATTAATATCTTTTAGTTGAGCTCGCGTCTGCTTAAGATTCAATTGGGCTTGCTTGATATCGGAGCAAGGTTCCAAAGCAATTTTTATAGTTTCAAGACGCTTCTCTAATGAATCTATGTAGACAGTGAGTTGGCTCTGGCTCTGCTGGAGGCACTTCAGACGCCAGTTTGTAAATACCAGGTTGGACTCAACCAGATCCGACACGACCTCGTCCATGATTACAAACGGTTTCAGGTACCTAATATCTAAACTCCATATTTAGACTTCCATGTGTAATCGTGCGTGCTCATTGAGACTCTCCACAATCTCGTCGAACCTCGAGCCTCCTTCCATAACTTCGTTTAAATGATGTAGTGTAATGCCCGATCGGTGATCAGTAATTCTATTTTGGGGGTAGTTGTATGTGCGGCACTTATCGCTGCGATCAGCACTCGAGACCTGACTCAAACGGTCTTCACGGTCCTGTTGCTGCTTTTTCTGCCGGTCAAGCTCAGCAAGACGCGAATGCAGTACTTTCATGGCTTTCGCTTTGTTCTTGTGCTGCGATCGTTCATCCTGGCACGTCACCACCAGGTTCGTGGGGAGATGCACTATTCTCACTGCACTCTCGGTGGTATTAACGTGTTGTCCTCCACTTCCGCTGGCTCGCATGACGTCTATTCTCAGGTCTTGGGAGTTGATCTGCTCCTCCAAGTTGTCTCCAAGGTCGGGTAAGACTACAACCGCTGCAGTTGAGGTGTGCACCCGTCCTTTGGTTTCTGTGTCTGGAACACGCTGAACACGGTGGACTCCACCTTCATATTGGAATGTTTCGTAAGCCATTGGCTCCTTGACGTTTAGAATCACTTCGCCAATGCCTCCGTTAGGCTGCTCATGTATGCTCATAATCTCACAGGGCCATTTTCTTCGCAAGCAGTAATTTTGATACATTCGCATGAGGTCTGCGGCAAATAAAGAAGCTTCACTGCCTCCAATCCCTGGTCGGATCTCCAGTAAACAGGGTTTATCAGCAAATGGATGTGGTGGAATCAAAGATCGCTCAAGCTCCTTTTCAAGCTCAAGTATGCGAGTTTGAGTCTCTTTCAGTTCTACTATGGCTTCTTTGCCGAGTTGTGGATCACTGCACAGCTCATGAAGTTCATTTATTTCTTTTTCACACTTTTCAAACTCCGAAAACTGGTCAACTACGAGTTGCAATTTAGACAGCTTTATCGCAGTGTCATTAGAGTATTGCTGGGCTAATTCTTCATTAAGTTTGGTGAATTCCTGCTGTTGCTGCAACGCTCTAGAGCGCAAACTAGGCTTCAAAGAGTAAAAACGCAGTCCCAAGCGGACTCTACGCATTGATATTTAGAAAATTTCAGGGCACGGTCGATGCCTAAGTTTGACTAGGCATGCAACCCCACACCTTAGAGACAATCACGGCGAGACTAATTGAACGCAACGAAAAGAATAAATGGTTAGAGGAAATCTGTAGAATATTTGCTGCTTCGGCCGATCGACTAGATAATGGACCCCAAAATGACTCGGAAATGGTCAATCGGCTGCATGAGAACCGCAAGGCGCTTCAATCAGAGCTTAAACGAACCCAAGAGCAATTAAATGAGGCTCAAAGCCGGGCACGAGCCGTAGCAGAGGAGCAATACTTGAAAACCCACGTTGTTCAAGGCTTGAATGATGAGATATTATCGCTAACCATGCAACTTACCTTAAGCGAAGAAAAACGCAAAAAGCTGCAAGAAGAATTAGGAAGATGAAATGAGGTGTTTTATTTATTTTATTTATTGCTAGATGTGAAAATGAAGCCTTAGTGTCTGAATAGCTGAGGTTGCTCTATTAATAATGGCAGCTAGTTTTTATGTAGCACTGGTGTTCCGTCTTGCTTGCGCGTTCACTCAGGCTACATTCTTCCAGCCAGACGAATATTTCCAGGCATGGGAGGTTGCATACTCTGATGTTTTCGGTGACGGGTTTCGTTCGTGGGAATGGCTTGCTGGAATCCGCACGTCTCTGGTTCCGCGACTGTTTGCTGTCCTGATTCGAATTGGAATCGCAACACATATCAACTACCTGGTGATATCAAAGGTTTTAATGGCATTTGTTGCTGCAACAGCGGACGTGTATGCGGCTAAAGTCTCTGATTTGGTGTTTCCTGGTACTGGAAAATCTGCATTTTTCCTGTCCTTGTTTTCTATGTTTAACTGGTATGTTTCAACTAGGCCTTTCAGTAATACTCTTGAAATGATGTTAATTACTGTAGCACTGTTTTACTGGTTGAGGAATCGGGGTTTAGTAGATATGGTTTCTGCTCAGGTATTAGCCCAAATTTCCATCGCTTTAAGGCCAAATGCCGGGGTGTTTTGGATGGTATTAGGAATTGACACCCTTTTGAGGTCGGGAAAAAAAATAAAACTGGTAGTAACAAGTGTTTTAGTTGCTGTTGTCGTGCAGGGTGCTACCACATATTTGGACTTCCAGTACTACAACTCGGCAAAACTTCCTTTGTTAGAGTTTGCGAAGCTCAACTTTGGCACTGGCATTAGTGAAATATATGGAGTCATGCCGTGGCATTGGTATATCTCCCAAGGTGTACCCCTTCTGCTGCTGGGGTACATACCATTCTTTTTGGTTGGATGGTACCGGGCCAGTAAACGTTGGAAATTGATTTTAACGCTGAATCTGGTTTGTTTCTCGCTTATTTCTCACAAAGAGTTCCGTTTCATATACTTTTTACTGCCATTGATGCATGCATTTTCAGTATTGGGTCTCTCGAAGTTCCCAAGGTGGTTCAGGAGAGTAGCGTGCTTAGTGAATGTACTGGTTGCAATTTATTTCAGTGTTTTTCATCAACGAGGGGTTGTTGATGTGGTAAACTATATTAAGCAAGAAAAAGACATTTCCGACGTTACATTTCTGATGCCTTGCCACTCCACGCCTTGGTTCGCTCACTTCCAGCGGCACGATCCAGCGTTCCAGCCTACTTTTTTAACTTGTAACCCTCCCTGGAATGTTTCAAGTGCTGGGTACATTGATGAAGCTGATCGGTTCTATTTGAATCCTATGGAATATATCGAATCCAAACCTGAACTTCTAACGAAAACTATAGTGGTATTTGAACCTTTGAAAAATCTTATGGAGGGCTATAACTACACAGTGAAGCAGCAGTTTTTTAATGGGCTGTTCAATGACGATGACAGACGAAAGGGGGATGTTCTTTTGATGCAGGCTATATAGCCACATAATTTGTACATAAATTAAGGTATATTATTACATATGACTTTGCCTGAGTCACCCATTATCGGTGGGCTGATTACCCACTTCGTTTAACTCCTTTGTCGGGACTAATTGGGAAAATACGGACGTACATTAAATGAGCTGATAAATTAAACGCGTGTGTCACCCTTACCTTTAATTTAACTCTCGCGTCGAAACACGCGTCGAGAAACTCCTGAATTGATCATATTTTAAGACTTTTTTCACTTAATTCTACTTTTTGTAGTTGATAAATATGTCTAAATGTAATGATTCTCAATATTATTATTTTCTAGCCGTATTTTTGAATCGCCAACTATTGGTGGTCACGTGTTACTTTTATTCGTAGCAGCGCTAAACCTCTTTGTTTTGGGAGTTATGCAGCTAAGGTGGGCATTGTGCTTTGACCCTCCTAGTTAGGCCGTAAGAGCAAAACCGAAGACAATAATTGTAGCAAAAAATTTAGGAAAAGTATTAAGGTATAGATATGGTGAAATTAACGACCAATTTTGATGATTAGTTTATTGCAAATGGTATTAGATGTATGCATAGTTGTAGGCACTGGAAAGCTCGTTTCGTGATCTGTGTATTACGTTTAAAGCATTCTCCAACACTCTCAGTCTTTCTTCAGGAGTATGCAAGTCGGAGGAAATCACTGAAGAATCACTAGACGTGGTGGAGGCACTCGACGAGCGGTTTCGGGTTTTTTCAAGTTCAGACTCCAGTCTTGTTGCCCTTTCGATTGCTTCGGCAGCAGCCTGTGACATGATTCGCAACTGGGACTCAAGCTGCTCTACTTCACCTTCACGAGTAGTGGTGGTCGCTGATCTATGCATTTTTGAAGTTTGGGTCCAGAAGGTATAATGTGAAGTTAAGTATCAACGCACCATACAGCAGGGGTACCGGTGGGTAAACCCTTGGAGATATTTCCCGCATGCTATACACCTAACCCTTATATGCATAATGCGGTTCGCTTCGAACAGACGCGTTCAAATAGGAGTTCGGGAAAGATAATTTCAACGATACACAAAGTGTAGGGGTAGTTACGACGAATAATTACGTATTTGTAGCTTTAATCGGTATGGCAAGCGGATCAACTATAATCAGAAGCATCTTACTAGGAGGTGTGGTAAGCGGCATTTTGCTTGACATTCCATGCAACCGCCCGAACACTAGGTAAACAAACAAGCAGGACATGCATAAACTCTTAAACGCTGATAATTTCACAAATATTCGAACTACACGAAAAAATATAGGTATTTTTTTAATTTCTTTAGCTATGTTTCACTTTTTCATAAAAAATATTTTTCCCGGTTTCACCTTGGAATTCCCGTTTCACACGCCAAAGTCGTGTAATTTTTTAGTTTTCAAAAAAATATTATTTGAGAAGTGTGAAACGCAAAAACCCGAACTGTTCCTTACCCTATTTTGGTTACTCAGCTTCAAAACAAGCCCGTAATGTCGTTGGCGACCAAAGAAAACTCGGATATTGTCACCAACGGCAAAGCACAATCGGTAATAAATGCTGAAGTTAATCGTAAGGTTCTTGGAGCAAAATCGATAAACTCAGGAGTTGTCCCTGCCTCCCGACTCGAGTCCTTCGGTCCCTCGGGGTCCCCAAAAGACCGTAAACGGCCATTGACGGCTGGTTCGCTGAGCTTCGGGCCTGATAATCAAGTTCAATTCGACGTTAAAAGGCCAAAGGTTCGTGACCGAATCCAATTGGATGATAACGAAGAGTTTGAGAGTGATGAAGCTGAAGATGAAGCAACCGATGATGATAATGACTGTAACGATCCCGAAAAAAAAGCTATAAGGCCGGTTCCTATGGCTACATTCCCTTTAAAATATCCTGTTTCATCTGTTCTGAAACGCAAAATATATGTTCGTCCCAGCATTGTCGACATGGACGAGCTTGACTTCCCAGTGGCTCCACAACGGCCTCTGTCAGCAATTGAGGAAGATTTGTTTATTGATATGCCTGCAAAGATATCAATTGCACCTTCTAAATACATTCCCAAGTTTATGGAGATGTATAATAAATGGAAAGACACTGATGTGAGTAGCCTTCCTGATCTCGATTTGGAATCCTCAGACGACAATGTTTCTTCCGAGCTGTTGAAGACGCCAAAGTGAAGTTTGTTTTATATTATTATTATTTTATTTTATTTATTTATACTATCGTATTAAAATGGAATGGAAATAAGAGAAATTTCATGAATATAATACATAATAAATAGATTGTGTCGGTTATTTGCTGGCCAAAAGTGCAGAGAATGCCAAGTACCATGACCTAGAAGCACCACCATCAAGGTAAGATGCCTGGAAACTGTCAGCTGCAAACCAGTTGTATGCGGTGTCGGCATCGAACAATGCCTGGTTGGCACGGAGAATGCCGGACCATCCGCTCTGAACATTGTTAACAATGGGAGAGATCAATGAGTTCCACTCCTGTTGAACGAAGTCACTCTGGCGAATGAGCACAGAGGCTGGGGTCAAAGGAATCATGTGGATTCCCTGAATGTACTCAAGGTTAGTACCGAAGTAAGTAGTATGATCAAGTTTGTTCTCAAAGGTGATTCCGGCCACACGGTTAGCCAAAATATTGCTGGGCTGAATCTTGTTATCATCCTTGAAGTAGAAGTAGTCGTTCATTGAACGCTTAAGAATGGAAAGCATGAGATTACCACGAGCCTCCATCATACTGTCGCCACTAACTTGACCCCAGAGCTTCATACCATAGGCAAAGTTGTAGTCTTCACTGGTACTCTCTTCATCCTTACCATCACCACTGGCGAACATGCCATGGGCCCACGAGTGGCCAGAGTAGAAGTCGAACATACGCGAGACAGGGAAGTAGGGGTCCTCCTCAGATGGATTAGCAACATCGCGAATGAGGGAGTTCACCCAATCCTTGTGCTGAGCAACCCACTGGCCATCGCCAACCTTCTGATCTAATAGACCAATAACTGCAGCAGCGTGAACATAGTATCCATAGTGGAAGTGGTGATCGTTGTAGAAAGGAGCTCCAAAGTCGTCCATAGCACTTCCACCATTCTGAGCGGCAGAGGAGGTAACGCCCTTGCACAAAGTATCGTAGATGAAAGGTGTAGGTTGGGAGTTGCTGAGCCAAGGATCAAGAGCAGCCTTGAGTCTGTCAAGACCCTCCTTGGTGGCAGTGTCGTCCTTCAAGATTTCTGAAGCAACCAAGAGAATGTAAGCAAATTTATCAAACGATTTTCCGGCAGTGTAAGTCGAGGCAGTGTTAACTTGTCCGTGAATATCTTCGGAGAGCTCCTCGTTGACAGTTTGAGCAAGCAGCTTCATAGTGTCAGCGGTAAGAACCGAAGTATCGCCAATAAGCCAGCCAGGAACATCTGAGACATCTTCGACCATTTCAAGTGTGTTTGCGAGAACACCAGTCAAATAGCCCTTGTTACTAGCGTTGAGGATAAGACCATTAACAATGGCTTGGCTAGTAGTTCCACTGAAAGACTCAACATGGTGAGGCAAAGCATAGAGCAAGGTAGTTCCACTCTTCGAGGTACCGCGAACATCATAAGCAATGCGATAGGTAGCAGCAGATCCGCTTGTCTCACCGTCAATCTCAGCACCGACTGGGAAAGCACCGGCAGCAGAGTCAATAGCAGCCTCCTGACCGGTAACAACAGCAACCTGAACAAGGATTGAATCAGCGCCTGAAGCAGCAAGATTTCCCATAACTTCGTAGTCGCTAACAGCCTTGAACTCAAATCCTGAAGGTGCAGTAACGTAAACATTCCATTGAACACCATTCATGAGTGAAACAACATACTTTTGAATACCAGAAGCACAGTTGGAAGAAGTTGTCTTGACGATCTGCTCAATACCAATCTGCGAAAAGAGACGAGGGGTGTAGCCATCATAGATAGCAGTAACAAAGCCCATACCGATTGAAATTGGCACAGTAACGGCTTGGTTAGGCCACTTGTTCTCGGTGCCAAGAGTTACGTTAACACTGAAGGGGCCCATATCAGTAACAGTGGGGTTGGTCATACCTTGAGGAGAGAACTCCTTTGCCGATAGTACCAGTGACTTAAGCTGCAAGGGGTTGGTGTAGTATTCGACAGGGTTGGCACTGGCATCAGGACCAAAGACACGCTCACTGGCGGATGTATAAGAAATTCCAAGACCGTAGTAGTTCTGGTCGGTAGAATAGAAGACACCGTAGGGCTGAGCAAACATATTGAGGTCCTGGTTTCCTAGAAGAATGTTTCCATAGAATTTGTTGGTCTGGACGACCTGGCTAGTGTCGAAACCGTTGGGCATACTAAGAGGAATTGACTCACGAGCAAACATTCCAAGAGGAGACTCGGTAGAAATCGGATCAAAAATGGGGCCAGTGTAGACAGAAGATGGTGCCACCGGTGCAACAGAGCTTGTGCTAGCTGGGGATGTAGAAGATGTAGACACAGTAGAACTGGTGGAAGTAGAGCTTGAACTAGACCATTCAGAACTAGACCATTCAGAACTAGTAGTAGTGCTGAGGCTTTCACTGGTAGAAGTTGAAGATGAAGAAAGAGGTGTGGAAGTAACCCCGAGAGTAGTAGACGAGGTCTCCACTGCTGAAGAGATCAATGATGAAGTACCATATTCTGACGACTCAGATGTTTGAAGTGGGGTAGAAACAGAAGTTTCCGAAGCTGTTGTTGCTGAGGCTGCAGTAGATCCAATAGTGGATGATGCAGTAACGGGATTCTGTTGAGTAGTTCCTGTGGGGTTTACGATAGTGAAACTACTACTAGTAAAGGTAGAAGGATCAATTGTATATGATAGTTGACTAGTTGAGTAGGTGCTAGTCTGAGAAACTGGATTTGATTTAGATGAGAGAGGTTCAGTGTTAATCACACCAGTAGGGATGGTGGTAACGATTGTAGAAGCTTTGAAAATTGTCTCAGAAACCCATTCAGTTTGCTGGTTTGTGACAATTTCAGGTGCCTGGCTCGTAACAATAGTAGTTGGGGCGGCGGTGGTAGTTTGGTGGATGGTCACTACTCGTGCGTCAGCTCCACTGAGTAGAGCTAAAGCCAATGTAAAGAATGTAGAAGACATCACTTAATCAATAAAAGAATGTATTCGTTGGGATAATTCAGTATTGTAGACTAAGATTGGCCAGGCGAACCTGATGGCTTTTATGTGGTACGATGGAGGGTCAACCACATAGGGTTGAGAACTATTCCAGCCTCCTGGTATTTTGCCCTGCATATTCGAAAAACTAAGCGAGTGAAAAGTTGCCAGAATGCCCAGCTCTAGGTGCTTTTAATTTTTTTTAAAAAAAAAATAACTACAACTTATAGAAAGAAAAGAAATGCGCAGCATGTGCACAAGATTAACTCCCATCGTAATAATGATTTCATCGGTTGGTGATTAAATACATCTAAATAGTTCCCTACCCTATTTCTTCTATAGTCTGTGCATGCCCATGCTCAATGACCGAAACAAGAGAAAGTTTCGAATGAGAAGCATGTTTGAGAATGATTTAAAAAAATACAGAGTGTACCTCGAAAGTAAAGTATTCTATATTTAATTTATCTTTGTATATCTCCCATTGATTCGTTGGTTCTTAAGAAAAAGAGGCTGTGCTGTTCGGTTAAAATTAGATGGCTGTACGAACGAATTAGTGGTCATGCATACCCAGCCTTTCCTTAAGCACAAGCAGTACCGTGCTTATATTACACGTAATATTCTGAGAAAGGAAGTGTTTCCTAACCCTAGTTCCTATTTGCGAACGAAGGCAAAGACAGGCTCTAGACCTTCTTTTAGTTTTGTGTAGTTATAGAAAATGTCAAATAAGTTAAATAAGTTAATGATTATCTACGTATTCACCGACACGGTGTAGTAGGGTGTTGAGATCGTCTTTTTCGTTAGGATCCTCAAAAATGTTATCGAACTTTTCCTCAGGCTTCTCGGCTTCTGCTGAAGGACCTGCCTTCTCCTCCTGAGTGTCTTGTTCCTTAGAATTTTCTTCTGCTATTTGTTGTTCATTGGGTTTTGAATGTGTGTCTAGGTTTGAAGACACTACGGATGTTGTATCAGAAGCACTCACTACAACAGATGCATTAGTTTGAGGTTCTTGATCTGTAGAATTGGGCTCTGTGGTAACTTGATTTTCTTTTGAGGGTGACTGGGTCGACTCTGGCACTGATTCATTTTGAGTCTCTGAGGGCTGTGTACCTACAGCTCGGGGGGGTGCCTGTACGGGTGCCTGGGATGGTACCTGGGATGGGCCTTGTACTGGAGCCTTGGAGATTTGGTCCTGAGCTTGAGTTGGGGCTTGAGGTAAAGCCTGAGGGGCCTGAGCCATAACTTGGCCTGGTTGAGTAGGTTGCGGAGTTTGTGCACTCTGTTGCCTTCGGTCCCTAAGCCTCCTTCCTGACGAGCGACGTGTTTCGTAGTCTCCGGTAACGTACTGAAACACGGCAGGAATTGGTAGACCAAGTCGTACAAAGAACATTTTCAGGTTTCTTGCCTTGTCCTTTAATTGAACTTGAGACCTATCCTTCAAAACCTCACTAATCTTGCCACCAGGTCCATAAAGCTCGAGAATTTGAGCCCAATATGGTCCTTGAACGCGGTCCATTCCCTTCAAGAGCGCCTCTTCTTCTTGCTTAGTCCAAGTACGTCGAGTAGTAAATACTGTACTCTTTGGACGGACTGCATCTGTCCCCTCAGCACTGGCCTTGGCAGCTTCATATGCTGCCAAAGTGTCCAAAGGTTTCCCTGGTGGTGCCAATTCCTGATTAGCCTTGGGTCCAGGGCGTCTAATGCGTTCAGTCTCTGTAACAACTGGAACTGGAACTGGAACTGGAACTGGAGTGTTTGCTCCAGACAGCGAAGGTGGAGGTAAAACCTGTCTTGGTAGAGGTGGGAACAATGGGTGCCCCTCTGAAGGGATAGAAGGGATACCAGAGGAAGAGGAAGACTGACCAGCGGTATCTGAGGATTTGTCTTCATGAATGTCGTTCGTGTTACCATCCGAACTCTTGTCCTTAGATTCTTCATCAAGTTTATCTGCAGAGTCTGTGATCTCAATTTTAGGAGTTTTCTTCACTGCAGTAACTTCGACTTCTTCCTTTTTGTCTTCAGCTACAACCGAAGAAGCTCTAGATGAAGGCGCAGGTGCTTGTCGGCGAGGAACAGGGTAGTTGCGAGGTACAGATGGTGTTTGTGAGATTGATGACATGTTTGAGAGGCCATCTGGCTCCCCCACAAGCATGGTTTGCTTCCTTGGTGGCAGCAAAGTCAAATGATTTCGGGAGACATAGTCACTAACTTCACGTAAAAAAGGAACCCAGTGATACTTTGTAGGTAGGTCCTCAGGCTTTTCTGAGAGTATATTGTCCTTGCGACGATGGCACTTGGCGACAAAGTCTCGTTCAGTTGGGGCGAGATGCACCCTCACCTCTAACAAAAACTTTAATTTTGCCTCCAAATCAGCAGGAAAAAGGTGCTCTAAAGCCTGCTTGTGTACATCTTTATCGTCCGTGCTTTCCACTGCCGAAATATATGCCTGAGTTTTCAAATCCAAGTAAATATTAGCTTGTTGCTTTAGCAAACGCCCTCCCTCAGTCACAAACACCCGAACAAACCACTCATCTAGCTCCCAAAACCCGATTTCTATGCTACCAAAGAGTGCAGCCATAAATGTGGCCATATTTACTCTTTGAATAGTGATCAAGTTATCACGCGTTGGGTCAACGCCCGGTAAGTCGTGAGGAATAAACGGACGGACACCCTGTGGTTTTGGCTGGGAAGACAGTCGCGAACTCTGTGTTTCCCACTTAAAATAGATTCGCTTTAAATCCTCAAAAGCATCAAGTAAGATACGATATAAAATGCCACGCTCACTCTCTGGTTGCATGACTGTGGAAAGTGTTTCCTGGTAATGGCTCGAGCTCAAAGTCTCCAGTACCTGGCACGCAAGAGAGTCTAGCAGGAGGATTGACCGTGTGCGGGCCTGTGTTACGGCTTTAATATCGTTCAAAAATTGCGGTAGTGGCAGTTGGCCCTCCCTCCCCGCTTCGTCTTCTTCAACCTGCTCGATCTGTTCCATAAGAGACTTCTCGTAATTTTCCGACAACGGAGCTGGAGGCTCGCTAAATTGAGGAGCCTTTGCAATGGGTCGTTTTGTACTTACAGCATCAGTGTCGGTTTCAGTGGGCGGTGGAAGAGCGAAAGGAGCAACAGGACTGGTAAATGCAGCCGGAGGTGGTGGCATTGGCGGTAGATGGCCATGCACAACCGGAGGTGGTGGCATTTGAGAAGCCAATGCCTCCTTTCTTGGCACAGAGCTGCTATCTTCTGGCTTCTCAATGGATGATTCCGGTTCATCAACAGCTTTCTCCTCATTTTGTCGGGTTTCAGGCTCTTTGTCATTATTTTTTTCGTCATTAAGTTCTTTGTCTTTCGGTTTAAGCATTTGTGAAAGCTGATCCAGTCCGATATCATCGTCAAACTCGAGCGAGGATAGTGCACCTTTTAATTGTTGTTCAATTGAGAGCTCAGCATCCATATGAAATGTCTGCTGCGGTTGCTGGTCCCCAGACTCGGTATTACAGGCCGAAACCTTCTCGGAATTGGCTGTTTCAAGCCCTTGAGTGTCTGTAGATTCAATTGTGGGAGGTTCCATCGAAGCTCGCTCGGTATGCTGTTGGAGTTGTGCCATTAGTGCATCTAAGTCAAGCTCGTCCGGTTCCTCAGGATCAGAAACCACATTCGGCTTCTTAGAAGCAGGTTCAGATCCAAGTTCGTCTGTTTGAGCACGTTTAGGCGCGGTGAGCGCGTCTAGAACTGGTTGGTTGGGCTCAGATGTATCATTTACTTGGTTAGACGCGTTACCGCGTTGTGGATTCTGCGATTCATCCATGGAAACGCAGGTCACTATTCAGACGTAATCACTAAATGGGGCCCAGGGCTCTATTTGATTTTTGACCTGATCAAAGTGATCAATCACGTAATCTAGAAAAACAGAGACTGGGTACGGTTTATAGAATTTCATCAAGCTGGCAAATTAGGTGAGAATGAGAAGCTGAATAGAGAAAATTGAACTAAAAAAAAAAAATGCGGATTTTTCTCGTAAACCAGCCACGTAATGCGAATAATAATAAAAAAAAACTTGTGAGGCAAATTTGATGCATTTAGTCGAAGTAATTAAATATGTTAACTTAATTGTGGAATTGTCCGTATCAGGTACACCTTGAGGCTGCACTGTTCCACCGGCGATCTATGTACTACATAAAGCGGGCCATTTACGGCCCAGATCCCCGTGAACAGAAACGTGCAGTGGAATCTTTGATTCGAAAGAACCAGAGGGAGCTAGATAAGCAGATCAATGGGCTGAAAACAACCGAAAGCAAGACCAAGACTCTGATCAAGCAAAGTGCCGCACGAAACGACATGAAGAGTGCGAGAATGTTGGCCAAAGAGGTTTACCGAGCCGAAAAACACCGTGACCGGCTTGTTTTGTCAAAAGCTCAGCTCAATTCTGTACGCCTCCAGGTAAACGAGTCGTTTGCACTACTGAAAGTGCAAGGATCCATGCGGTCATCAACAGCGGTTATGAAAGAGGTCAATCAGCTCGTTAGACTGCCTGAAATCTCGGCCACAATGAGCCAGCTCAGCCAGGAACTAATGAAAGCTGGAATCATAGATGAGATGGTTACTGATGCATTGGAGAGCATGGATGCAACCGACGATCTAATGCTGGACGAAGAAGACCAGCAAGTGGACCATATTCTCGACGAGGTGCTCAATCCCCCCCAAAGACAGCGTGTACAGCCTCAAAGGCCTTTGGAAGTGGAGGAAGAGGAACCGGAGGATTTAGAGGAAATAAACGATATGCGCGAGAGGCTAAAAGCCCTCCAGAGTTGAGGTTCGATATAAGTATTAAATGTATAAGCTATGATAAATCCTAATGTTTGACTCATTCAAGTCAACTGGTTATTGACTGCATGCAGTGACTGCAGGGATTTTGTGGTGGGTGTGGCGAGATTTGATAATATAAATATAGGGTTCAATTTTTCACCTTCCACATAAACCATGACTGTTACTGTGTTCACCCGCTCTCCCATGAGCATCTACGCTACTTCCACCGAGGCTTTGCTCAAGTACCTCGGTGTTGAGGCCAAGCTCGAGTTCCTTGTCCCCGGTAAGCCCAACCAGCAGCTCTTAGAGCACTTCGGCCAGAGCAACTGCTTCACTCCTGCTGTTATTGACAGCGAGAAGGGCCTTGCTCTCAACCAGCAGGTTGCTGTTAACCGCTACCTCCTTTCTCTTGCTAAGGACAACAAGGGTCTTTACGGTAAGGAGCCCCAGCAAGAGTATGAGACTCTTATGTGGACCAACCGTGTCGACAGCGACATCATTCAGAAGGTTATCGGCAAGTACTTCGCCATCGTTTTGAACGAGGACCTCACCCAGGAGCAGGTGAATGCTGCTGTTGCTGAGGGCAACCGTGGCTTCGAGATCCTTGAGGAGCACCTCGTTAAGCACACCTACCTCGTGGGTGAGCAGCTCACCATTGCTGATATTGAGGCTGCTGGTCTTCTCTACTTCCTTTTCTTCTTCCTTGTTGGCGCTGAGTGGCAGAAGAGCCACCCTGCCACCGTTCGTTGGGCTAAGACCATTCTCAACGGCCCTGCCTACCAGAAGAAGTTCAACGGCAAGTTCAACTTCAGCAAGGACGGAAACTTGCCCGGTGGTGTCCGCATGGTCAAGCAGGTTTTGGGCATGATCAAGCCTGAGGAGAAGAAGGAGAAGAAGGCTCCTAAGCCTGCTCAGCCCCAGGCCGAGCCTGCCCAGGCTCCCAAGCCCAAGCACCCCCTGGAGGCCCTTGGTAAGCCCAGCATCCCCATTGATGAGCTGAAGCGTACCTACTCCAACAAGGAGACTCGCGAGGAGGCCCTTCCCTGGTTCTGGAACACCTTCTACAACGACGAGGAGTGGTCCATCTGGAGGGTCGACTACAAGTACAACGACGAGTTGAAGCTCACCTTCATGTCCAACAACCTCATTGGTGGCTTCTTCAGTCGTTTGACTGGCTCGATTAAGTACATGTTCGGTGCTGCTGTCGTTTTTGGCGAGAACAACAACAACGGTATTCGTGGTGCCTTCGTCATTCGTGGCCACGACTTCATGACTGCCTTCGATGTTGCTCCCGACTGGGAGTCTTTCGAGTTCACTCGTCTTGACGCCAAGAACCCGGAGCACGTTGAGGAGCTCAACAACCTCTGGGCCTGGGACAAGCCTGTTATTTACAAGGGCGAGCCCCGCGAGATCGCCGACGGTAAGGTCCTTAAATAAACTATGTAGGTATTCAATTATCTTCCTCTTTCTTAATTGTCTGTTCCTCAGGAATTTCATCGAACACACACAGCACTTCGTCGTAGCCAGCCGAGTCTACAAGATCAGGATTGGGAAGCGTCTTGAAAACAAGCTGCTTATTTTGGTAATCGTTTTGTTTTACAAGCCCTGCTAAAAACTGGCGGCCTCTTTTGAGCTGTATTACGTCTCCGGGGAGTGCATACGCTGCCTGGGGGGTGGGTTCTAACTCACCGCGGTGGAATCTACACAGCGGAGACGACGGTAAACGGTAGTCAACTCCTGCAGCAGCAGCACAGGTTCCATGGTATGCTCTAGTGCACTCTGGCAGTGAGCACTGGAAACAACTTCCGTGTTTTTTCTTGCAGTGGGCACAACGCAGTTCAAACCGGTCGAAAACGATGTCTTCGAGGCCCAGAATGGTGGTTTTGTCACTTGAAAAGTATGTTTCGGGGGTTAAGTTGACACAAGCAACATGGGCCAACAAAGATTTGTCCTGGTTGACTTTGTATTCATTGTTGTATATGTTGGGACACAGAACACACCGGCCCAGTTGCATGGAGGGTGCGTCTTTGATATGGTAGGTGTGGTGCAATTTGACTGGTTTAGAAGCAGCAGTTGAGGTCCTGTGCCGCTTTTTGGGGGGCGGTTGTTGGGCCTCCACAGCGAGGGCTTCAGCCTTTTCGGGGTTGTCAATAAGCTCAGCCATCAATTCAACGTCTAAGCCAACAGAGTGGGACACGCAGTTGCACTTCTTAGATTGCTTTCCTATATCAATCCATCTTTCGCTCGCAAAATTAACTGATTCAGCAACGTTGAACCCGTAGTTGAATCCAGCATGATAGCCATACGGGAAGGTTATCACGAACTCATTCTGGTAATGCACAACTTTGTTCACCGGTATTCCATGCTTTTCAATAAGAACAGGATCGACTAAAAACGTCTTATGGCGAAGAAATTCGGAGCACTTCTCTTGTTCTTCGGGCCAGATAGCAGACATCATGTTGTAGAATTGCTCATGGTATTTTTGGGGTACACTGTACCATTGTTTGGGGGCTCCAAAATGTATGTAGTTGATTGATGGCAGGTCCACATCCTCTAAATGCCAGGAGAATGTGGCTCTCCACATGCCACAATATAAATAAGCATCAGTGACACCAGGAATGTGGCCAGGAAACAGTTTTAAAACTGAATCTAGCTTTGCAACGTTCCATTCAGTGACTCTATCATCAAATAAAGAACCAGGAAGATCTGCACCATACATTGGTGAGCCGCCATATGCTAAACTCTTCCAGTACTTAGCAGCAATATCAGCTGTTAGCTCGGGGTCTCGGAAGTCGCTATCATCATAATCCACAAAGCCACCTTCAGGTGCAGCAAATTTCCCGAGTATACGTTGCTTTTCACCTCGCTTTGCGGGGGGTTGGTTGTGCAATTGATCACACTCAGAAACCCACTGCTTGAGGCTGTATTTTCGGCGTTTCTCAACATTGTCGACCCCAAAAATCCCTCTACCTCCATTCACAGTGAAATTTTGTATAATTGGATTCCGAATTTCAACGCTATCCGTACTTGCAGTGGGAATTTTCGGGAGCTGGCTGATCCACTCCTTGGGGGGTATAACTTTCACGATACCAGTTTCCATCCCTATCGGCTCGATGGCTTTGACGAACTGTCTGAAATCACGAAAATCTTCATAATTAGGCTGGAAAACCGCTACACCACCCACATATTCGGGCTCAAATGAACTTTTGGCCATTAAATCCGGTCTGATCTCTGATCAAGCAATGACCCCTTGATACCGTTTAATTTTCCGAGTTCCTGAAGCTCTTCAAGCATTAGATGGCTGATGATGGGGAAATTATTTGTCCAATATGCAGTGTAAACTTACAATTCTTACCTGAAATTAAACGAGATGAGCACTGTGATACATGTTTAGATACTGCTGATTTCTTAGAAGTACGACAACCTAAGAGACCCGCCACTCTCGAGAATTCATCGTTCAATAAACTGATGAAGGTCAATCAAGAACCAATCAAAAGGACATTTTTAGAACCAAAAAAGGAGCCTGGTCCACCAAAAGTCTCAAAGCGCTTGACTAAAATGCCATTCTACAAAACAATAGATGTAGGATCAGCTACATTTGCCGTAGATGCTTTTAGTTATGGGCCAATACCGCATGTAAACTGTTACTTTCTGTCTCATTTTCACTCTGATCACTATGGCGGTCTTACAAAAGCTTGGAAAAATGGGCCAATCTACTGCTCCCCAGCAACTGCTCGATTGGTCAACCTTAAACTTGGAGTATCTTGGGAATATCTAAGGCCACTTAGTATTGAAGAAAAACACACTATTGAAGATGTGGATGTGAAACTTTTTGATGCTAATCACTGTCCAGGGGCAGTGGTATTCCTCTTCGATCGAAGAATTCTTCATACTGGTGACTTCAGGGCCACCAAATCTCTCACCAACACTCTTCTAAACTACGCTTCTAGTTTGGATGCAATTTATTTGGACACTACATACCTGGACCCCGACCGGGCATTTCCCGACCAGGATGCGGTAGTTGATTCGTGTGCACAATTTGTCGAAAAATTCCAATCCAAGCCAATGCCTCCCAGCTACTTTACAACGCAACCAGCACAGCGAAAGGTGTTAGTTTGCGTTGGTACATATACTATTGGCAAGGAGAAACTGGCGGTTTCTATCGCCAATAAACTTAACCAGAAAATATGGGCACCGCCTGCAAAGCTTAACGTTTTGCGAGCGATTGGAGACCCAGAGTTAGACAATTTTTTGAGTGAAGATGGAACCGTAGCCCAGGTTCATTTAATGCAAATGCACGAAGTCAACATGAACACCCTAGAGAAAAAGTGGAAGGTTCTGAAAAGACATTTTACACACTTGATCGCATTTGTACCCACTGGATGGACGTGGAAATCATCCGATACTACATTCACAGTAAAAAATTTAGAATCTTCTTCAAGTACGAATGTGAAGAATAACGAAATACTTCGTGTTTGCCGTGTTCCATACAGCGAACACTCAAGTTACTCCGAATTAGAACAATTTTGTAAACAAGTTTCTTGCAGGAAACTTATTTCAACTGTCCACACTAAAAGGTACGATATTTTACGTATGTGGGAAAAAGGCAAAACTTATTAGAAGTTCATAGTAAAGTTAAAAACAAATCCTGAGTAAAAAAAGTAAGAAGAAAAAAGTAATGGTCACGGCCGGGGTCGAACCGGCGATCTTGGGGTTATTAGTCCCACGCCCT
>JAJMCB010000024.1:0-124082 GCA_030584925.1 Starmerella vitae | reverse complement strand
CGCTGAACCCGGTAACCACGGCCACGCGGTCCAAATCCACAAGGTCGCACAGCTTGTCGGTGGCCGGCAAGTCCGCGTAGTTCTTGAGCTCAGGGAACGCAAACTGCAGGTTGGCACGGGGCTTGATGACGTGCTGCTGGTAAGGCTCGTCAGCTTTAGTGCCGTTCACCACGCCGTAGTCGATGCCGTTCTCCACGGAAACCGCCCGCTGCAGCTCGGCCTGCTGCTGCAGGTTCGTGCGGAGCTGCGACATGTACTCCTTGAGGTCGGGCACGTTCTGCATGCCGCCGTTGAGGTCCGCATACACCGGCGACTGCTGGCACAGCCGCTGGATCCGCGGGGTCATGAGGCCGAGCAGGTTAAACGCCATCTCCGACTGCGAGAACGTGCGAACACCGAGCTCATGCTCCATGCCGTACGCCACGACGTTGTTCTGGCTCATCAAACCAGTGCCGCGAGTCCACCCAATAACCGCACCGCAAACGGTGATGTAGCTCGCCCAGCTCTCGGCGTGCCAGCGGTTGAACAGCGTCTCTAAAGCCAGTTTCGACTCCGAGTAGAGTCCATCACCGCCGAACGTGCCGTGGTTGGGCGAAAGGGGCAGCACGACCTGGGCCGGCCGAGTCTCAATTGCCCGCTGCTGCTTCTGCACCTTCACGAACCCGAGGATTCGGAGCAGGTTCGTGAGCATCAGCCGGTGCGCGAGCTCGGACTTCGACTCGATGCCGTCGAGCTCAATTCCGCCTTCGGGGATCGCGGCGAAGGGCACAATGAAGTCGAGGTCCCACTTCAGGTCCTCGTAGATGTACTCCACCAGCGCCCGGCAGTCTTGCACACTTGCCTGGTTGAAGGGAACCACCACCAAAGTGCTGCCGGCGGCACCCAACCGGGTGTACATGTCCTGGTAGTAGTCCGTGGTTTCTTTGCTGAACCTCGAGGTGGTCACAACGACGTTGGCTCCGCCCATCAGCAGCCCTTCGAGGACCTGGGCGCCAATCGAGCCGCGGCCGGCTCCGGTAACCAGCACGGTTTTCGACGCAAACGTCATGCCGTCACGGGCACCGGACTCCAGCCCGCTGAGGTACTGCGTGGTCAGCTCGGGCGAGTACCGCCAGCCGTCGCCGTGGCGTTCGCGGAGGTTCAGGTAGGGAACAATATCGGGACGCATGCCGTTGGCCAGGGGGGTTTGGTTCCGCGCACTCAACCTGCTCTGCAGCAGCTCCAATGCTTTGCAGGCCTCCTTGTCGTGGCCCAGCTTGGCGTAGATCTCCTGCAACTCCAACGGCTGTGACTTCGTGAGCGTTTCGTGGCCTTTAGCCATCTCCAGCACGTACTGCTCGAGCTTGCGGCACTCGGGACGGGGGACCTCCTGGTACTTAAGCACGCCTTTGCTGCTCACCTCGGTGTAGGGGCCGGTGGGCACGCTGACGTCCTTGAACAACGGCTGCTCGTCTAATGCGTCGCGGCAGTTCTCCAGAAGCTGCGTGGCCAGGTCCTTGGCGAGCTGGAAGGTCTCGCCACGCTCGGTGGGGACCTGCTCGATGTAGTACACCATCAAATCAATGAGCACGGGGTTGGCCCGGTTCATGATCGAGATGCACCGCTGCACAACCTCGCGGTCCACCGAGCTAAGCCGGCCCCACACAATGTCGAAGAACATACGCATGCAGTCCTGGCGGGCCCAGTTCCAGTACGAGTCGTACTTCCGGGACTTCAAACCGCTGAAAATGGGGCGGATGCCGTCCGCGTACACGTCGCCGTGCTCGGCCAGCCACAGATCGAGTTCCTGCTGGAGCAGTGCGGTGGCCTGGACCTGGGCGGCGTGTTTCTTGTCGCCGGACCGCAAATCGACCCGAAGGTAGTTCGCCAGCAGCTCTAACTGCTGCTTCGCGAGCTGTTTCTGGTCCTTGGTGGCGGCTTCAAGGGCCGCGGCATCCACAACCGCACCGCCGGAGCCACCGGAGGATGAAGTGGAACTGGCACTCGACAAGTCAAGGCCTTCCTGGGCACCGTAAGCGGTCACAATGCCGTCAAAGAAGGCTTTTCCATCGGATTCGGCACCCAAACGCGAGGCGGGCTCCTTAGTGAGGGCAATAAGCAGCACGGCGTCCTGGCGGCCGGGTCCGAGGCCCCAACGGGTCTCGAGGTACTTGCGGATCTGCGAGAGCGCGAATCCACCGGGCATTTTACCGGAGGCAAGACGCGAAATGAGCGACGAGGTGTGCTTGCCGAGTTTGCCACTGAAACCGTCGCCAAACGTGTCGGCGAGCTCGGCAATCGGGATTTCTTCGGCTTTTTCGGGCGCGGACCCGAACTCCTTGCCGAGATCACCAAGAATCTCGTTCTGGACCGTCGATTTGCCGCCAACAAGGTCTTTGACGGCTTTGGAAACGGGGACCTGGTCCACGGGCTTCTTCAGCTTGTGGCAAATCACGGCTTGGATCACTTGGAGGGGCTTAAGGGGGGTGTCCTCAACCGCAGCAACGGGGCCGGAGGGTGCAGCAGCAGCGGGAGCGACAGCGGTGGCAGCAGCAGGCGCGGCAGCAGCGGGGGCGGCCTCAGAACTAGCGGAATCGGCCGAGGAAGCGGGGGATCCGGCCTCGGTGACAGCAGCAGCAGCTGCGGCAGCCTCTTCGTCCTCGTAGTAGATCATTTTCTGGTCCTTGGCATAGCTGAGGACCTCACGACGCATACTGAGTGCAGCATCGTAGCCTTGGTACTGCATTTTAAGCGTACGCTGGGCCATACCGGCGAGAGTCGGGGCAGGACCAACCTCTACAACGCGTTCGGTCTTCAAATCACGGAGGAAAACATCCTGGGTTTCAATCCAACGGACTGGGGAGGCGAACTGGTACGCAAGCAGTTCTGTGAGCAGAACGTGAGCTAACTCCTGTTCTACCTGAGGCTTCATGGTTGAAAGTTCGTGGTGGGTTGGGGAGCGGTATATGTGGGGTGGATGGTTGGGGAACCCAACTGAAATATTAGGGCAGTTTGAAATTTCAGATCCACCACTAATTAATATACTTACAGGTATGCCTTTGGTTACATAGTTAAGGTATATGAGTTACTGATGGCTTATTGAAGTTCATGGTATTAATGGATGTACAGTGCTTAAAGTACTATAGTGTGTTTGCCTTATTGAAGCTCATAGTAAGTAATTGAATAGTAGTAACTGGTAAAGTATTACTATAGTATATGCCTATCTAGAGTTTGTGCCTTGGTGAAGCTCATATAATTACATAGTTAAGCTATATGAGTTACTGATGGCTTATTGAAGTTCATGGTATTAATGGATGAAGTAGTACAGTGCTTAAAGTATTACTATAGTGTGATTGCCTTATTGAATTCATGGTTACATTGTCAAGTATCTGAGGTACTGACTTCTGAAGTATGAGTGGTATGTATGAAGTAGTAACTGGCACAGTGCTTAAAGTACTATAGAGTGATTGCCTTATTGAAGTGTGGTTACATAGTCAAGTATCTGAATTACTGGTTGCTGAGTGGTACGAGTAGATGAAAGTAACAGGATTAACGGTTGGAGGTAGTGAGTTCAGTGAATGCTGTGAAGCTCAAGGTATTAATTACAGCTATCTGAGTTACTGATTGCCTTATTGAAGGATAATTGCATAGTTAAGTATCTGACTTATTGATTACCTTCATGGTATGTAACTTTGTATGAAGTAGTAACTGGTACAGTGCTTAAAGTACTAGTGTGTTTGCCTTATTGGAGCTCATAGTAAGTAATTGAATAGTAGTAACTGGTAAGTATTAGTGTGTATATACCTCTCTAGTGTGTTTGCCTTATTGAAGCTCTAGTAAGTAATTGAATAGTAGTAACTGGTAAAGTATTAGTGAGTATGTATTTATCTAGTGTGTGATTGAAGCTCAGGTATTACATAGATAAGTATCTTACTTATTGATTACCTTCATGGTATGTAACTTTGTATGAAGTAGTACAGTGCTTAAAGTATTACTATAGGACGTGCCAGCAAATTGCGATCCGCCTTACCTTGCTAGTCGATGTTGATCTACTGCCTTATCTAATCCTCGACGGAATGTAGGGCTGGGCCGCATTACCCGGAATGGAAATAGCATGCATACCTTCATTGCCGTTCTGCCCCTCGAAACAACCGATGGGGGGGCTTGGCTTCGGAAATTCACAGTTTGGAGCGTAAATACACGGCGCCAGAAAATAAACTACTTGACCACAAGCTTCACTCGGCGCTCCTTGCCCCGACTGTATCCGAGCCCGTGCCCCTCCCGAAATAGTGTTTTTTGTTTGTCAGCATCTAAGCGGAATCCTCCCCGATACTAAATCCAAGTGTATGAGCGGTGAACACCCAGGTTACAACCCGTACGCGCCGCCATCGTCGGCCGACGAGTTCGCTGCGTCTTCATATGACCAGTATGCACCCTCTCGTGCCAACCAATCCGCCCCGAACCACAATTCTAACGAGTTCGCTGCCAGCGAGCCATACAGCTCGCTCTCAGGCTCCCAGCCCGTCCAGCAGAACTACCAGTCGGCCTACCAGCCGAACTACACGTCGCACTCGGGTCCTGAGCCCGCATACGAGGCGCCAGCCCAGCAGCAGCAGCTTGCGGTGCAGAGCCACGAGCTCCAGGACCACGATCAGGCCAACTATGCGTTTTTCAACGAGGTGGACGACATAAAACGCAACCTCGTGCAGTACGAGGACAACGTCGAGCGGATCGAAGGCCTGCACAAGCGGAGTTTGGCCGAGAGCGATGCCGAGAGCGAGGCGGTGATCCAGCGGCAGCTCGACGGGCTCCACAGCGATACCAGGGGCCTGGCAGAGACTCTCAAGCAGCGGATCAAGCAGCTCGAGGCCACCAGCCAGCGTGACGCGACCAAACACGCCCAGGCAGAGAACCTCAAGCACCAGTTCATGGCGATGATCCAGAAATTCCAATCGACCGAGGCCGCTTTTAGGCAGAGGTACCGGGACGTCGCTGCTCGCCAATACCGCATCGTGGATCCGGAGGCCAGCGAGCAGCAGATCCAGCAATACCTAGACGACGACCAGGGACAGCAGGTGTACAGCCAGGCACTGCAGCAGAGCAACCGAAGAGGAGAGGCACATGCAGCGCTGACGGAGGTGCAGACAAGGCACCGCGAGATCCAGAAGATCGAGACGACGCTGATGGAACTTGCCCAGCTGTTCCACGACATGGAGATGATGGTTGCTGAGCAGGACCAGCAGGTCACAAACATCGAGACGAACGTTTACGGAGCCCAGCATGACATCGAGCAGGGAATCGACAACCAGCACGTTGCCATCAGGACCGCCAAGGCTTGGCGTAAAAAGAAGTGGTGGTGCGTCGCGGTTATTCTTGCGGTTGTTCTGTTTTGCATTTTGTTCTTCTCCATCTACTTCGGTCGCAAGTGATGTACTATACTGCATAATAAGCTTGTCAACGCGATATATGTGAATAATTAGTTGGCTGTATTGCTTTGTAAATTAGGTATTGATGGGTAATGTTTCTGTAATGCCAGTTCTAAGTTACCTAGTCTGTATCTACCTAGTCTGTAAGGGTACTTAACTATCCTGTTCTAACTTCAATTGTTCGGTAATGGTACATTAACTATCCTGCTAACTACCTAACTATCCTGTTCAACTATTCCGTAATGGTACATTAACTGATCTAACTACTTCAACTATTCTCTAATGGTACCTTAACTACCATGTTCTAACTACCATGTCCTAACTATCCTGTCCTAACTATCCTGTTCTAACTTCAACTATTCTGCAATGTTACATTAACTATCCTGTTCTAACTATTCTCTAATGGTACCTTAACTACCATGTTCTAACTCCCATGTTCTAACTACCTAACTATTCTGTAATGGTACCTTAACTACCATGTTCTAACTATTCTGTAATGGTACCTAACTATCCTGTTCTAAGTTACCTTAACTATTCATGATGTTTCTACTTAACCGTTCTGCAATGGTACCTAACTCTTCGTAATGGTACCTTAACTACTGTGTTCTAACTACCATGTTCTAACTGCCATGTCCTAACTGCCATGTCCTAACTGCCATGTCCTAACTACCTAACTATCCTGTTCTAAGTTACCATAACTATTCATAATATTTCTACTTATTGTTTTGTAATGGTGCCTTAACTACATGTCCTAACTATTCTCTAATAGTACCATGTCCTCTCATGTCTAACTCACTTAACTACACTTCACTCCTTTATAGCACCACTCGATATCCCTTTTTTCACTATTTAATATTTACCTGTATCTCTAATCCACCACCAAATATCTATCTGTATCTGTAATCCACCAAATATTAAGTGTGTACTCCTTGTTTCCCTACCCATGCAGACCTATAAGGAGAACCCGTTTGACGCGGCCAACGAGAGCTATGAACTCCCGGAAGACACTCATTTCTCTTTTTTCGATGAAGTAGACAGCGTTAAACGCGAACTCGTGCAGTACGAGGACAACATCGAGCGAATCGAAGGCTTGCAGCGTCGGTCGCTGGCAGAGTCTCGCGAGTCTGAAATGGAGTCGCTGCAACGTCAAATCGATGCGATGAGGCAGGAATGCCACGGTTTGGCCCAGGATCTGAAACAGAGAATCAAGCAGCTCGAGTCGCAGAGCTTCAGGGACCCCACTCGCTTCGCCCAAAGTGATAACCTCAAGCGACAGTTCATGAGCCTCATCCAGAAGTTCCAGTCGACGGAGGCCGCGTTTAGGCAGAGGTACCGCGATGTTGCGGCTCGCCAAATCCGCATTGTCGAGCCTGAGGCCACCGAAGAGCAGATATTCGAGTACTTGGAGGCCGACAGTGGACAGCAGATTTTCAGCCAGGCTCTACAAAACACGAGGCGAGGTGAGGCCCGTGCAGTGCTCACCGAGGTCCAGAGCCGGCACCGGGAGATCCAGAAGATCGAGAGCACAATGGCCGAGTTGGCCCAGCTGTTCCACGACATGGAAATGATGGTCGCTGAGCAGGATCAGCAGGTCCAGCAGATCGAAACGAACGTTTACGGTGCACAAACAGATATCGAGCGGGGAATTGACAACCAGCAGGTCGCAATTCGCAAGGCACGGGCCTGGAGAAAGAAGAAGTGGTGGTGTGTAATTTTCCTGCTTGTGGTGGTGCTGGTGCTTGCACTTACTTTGGGACTTTATTTCGGCACCAAACACTAGTCGCAGGCGACTTGCTTGGTGCTTAGGACAATAATTTTCTATAGATTTCATGCTGCGCTTGCTCACTTAATTTAAATTATCTCATAAATTTCATGAATTTCATCTTTTTTTTCATTCTGGGCAAGGACCACTCAAATGAGGAATCTCGTTCCGTACGTGAAATCGACGCTTGAAACGGCCTCGGTCTCGGCTCTGCCGCTTAAAAAGGTCGCGTTTGCTGAGGATGTGGTCTGTTGCTGCTTTGCCAATGATGAGCTGGCAGCAGTGCACCTCTGGTCTCCAAAAAGGCAGTGGTTCTCTGAAACGTGCTGGCCTCTGCCCGAAACGGGGGCTGAGTGCGTCAACTTGTGCTACGATGGTGTGGAGGAGAAGGTGATTGCTGTTTTCAGCAACGGTGACTTTGTCGAGTGCAGAAACGGTGAGGCAATTGTGGCTGGCTCCCTGGAAGCCGAGATCGGGGCCTGCCAATGGAGCCCTACGGGTGAAATGGCCTGTGTTTGGCTGAAAAACAACGAGGTTTTGCTGTTAAGCACCGATTTCGAGGCAGCTGAGCAGGACGTAGTCTTGGGGAAACACCAGATCAGCACCAACGACTTTAAGCTTGCTGAAAAGCACGTCAGTGTTGGTTGGGGCAAACGTGAAACTCAATTCCAAGGCCGTGGGTTCCGAAAGTCTCAGGATCCCACCGTTAAGCAGGAAATTGAGTCTCGAAAACCACTTACGGGCTCAGAGTCGCAGGTATCGGTAAGCTGGCGAGGAGACGGACAATACGTGGTCGTGAATACGGTTGTGGAGGGCGAACGTGCTTTGTGGATTTTTAATTCAATTGGTGAGCTCGAAAGCGTTAGCGAGCCGGCTGCTGACCTGCTGGGGTACGTTGCTTGGGAGCCCCGAGGTGGGCTTATTGCCACAGTCAGACCAAACGAGGTTCTTTTCTTTGAGAGAAATGGTTTGAAACGGTACAGTTTTGAAATTGAAGATGCTGCAGACGTCAAACAGCTCTCCTGGTCTGCTAATTCGGAGGTTTTGTCGGTGGTCCACAACTCGAAGGTTGACCTCTACACGGTGAAAAACTGGCACTGGTACCGCAAAAATACACTGGATAGAAGAAATGGGGGTGATCTTTTGTGGCACCCGGAGCTTCCTTGCACAATGGGGTTTGTAAACGGAGTCGACTCCATCGACTTCTACACTTGGAGACTTGTTTCCGCAACTGATGCCGGTTTGGCAGCGGTAATCGACACCAACAGCGTAAAGGTCACTCCTTTAGACCGGTGTGGGATTCCCCCGCCAATGTCAATGGTCGAACACAAACTTGATTCCCAACCGCTGGCGGTGGCAGTTAAGTTTCCCAATACGGTAGCAGTTTCCACCAATTGTGTGACCAGAATTTTTGAGTTGGTCAGCCGCTCCAAAAGCAGTGGAGTGCTGGAATTAAAACAGGAAATTGCCGGTGTGGGTGCTAAATTGCTTTCATTTACGCCTGAGGGTGAATTGGTGGTTTACACTGGAGACTCGCTGCTCGTGGGAGGTGCTGAATTCATGGCCGATCAAGTAAGTGTTCTCCACGGTCAGCACTATTTACGGGGCTCACAACTCTGTAGCTTGGATTCCACTGTTGTTCACGATTTTGGCGAGCCATGCACTGACTTCTATGCTTTTGGTGGTGGGAGTTACGGGTTAAGTAGGTCTCAGAGGTTAGTGCACTCGTCGGGAGTGGTGGTTGCAAATGGAGTCACTTCAATGCTGCCTTCTGGTTCGGGACACTTGCTCTACACAACATTTACTACCCTCCGTTTTGTCCACCTTGATCAGCCTCCCCCGGTGGTTGATTCAACTGAGGGTGAGCAGGTTCGTGAAATTGAAAGGGGTTCGCTTTTGGTCTCCACAATGCCCCATAAAATGGCAGTTGTCCTGCAGGCCCCAAGAGGAAACCTGGAAACAATTTACCCTCGAATGTTCGTACTGGGTGAGGTCCGCCGGCTTATTGGCGAGGGAAACTACCAGCAGGCTTTCCAGGTGTGTCGTGCTCATCGCATCGACATGAACCTACTATACGACCTGAACCCCGAGCAATTCGCTAACGACGTTGTCAGCGTAGTTGAACAGCTTGGTGTCGATATTGATCTGCTATTGGGTTCATTGCAAAACCTAGACGTCACGAAGAAACTATATATGGATACCACTAAGGTTGCTGGCGATGAAGAAACGCAAGTGGATGGTAAAGTAAACAAGGTTCTTGACCTTTTAAGGCCCCACCTAAAGCCCCAGAATGCAGTAACCTCGTGGTGCCTGAGGCAGCCACCCGACTATGTTGCTGCACTAACGTGTGCATCGAAATCCCCGCAGCTAATCAAGCATTTGCTAGTACTTTGCGATGCTGATACGCTGTATAAAACCGCTCTTGGCGTTTATGAGCCTAAACTTGCGCTTGTGGTTGCCCAGCAGGCACAAATGGATCCCAAAGAATACATTCCATTCTTAAGGGCCCGAGACACTGAAACGACTGCTAGGTGCCGGTTCAACATCGATTTGTTCTTGCGTAAGTACGAATCTGCGGTTGTACACTTGATTCAGGACCAAGCCAATACCACCGATGACGAGATTTCTGAGTTCACAATCCGCCATGGGCTGCATTCTTTGGCATTGCTGGAACTGAGAAAGCAGCCAGATGCCTTTAAGGAAGCCCAAAACGATATTATTCTCAGTCAAGCGGAGCTCTGGCTTGCTGCTGCCCGCTACGTTGATGCTGGTGTCAATTTTGAGCTGCTCGGCTTCACAGAGCGTGCACTGGATGCATATATTCTGGGATGTAGTTGGCGGAAAGCGATGTCAATTACCTCACCCAAAGACATTCATAAGGTTGCTGAGAGGCTGGTGGAAACCACTGAAGCCGATAAGCGTTTTGCTGATTGTGCAACGATTTGCTTGCAGTACCTCAACGACCCCTCACACGCTTTGGAATTGTTCTGTCAAGGTAACCACTTCGACGAGGCTGTGCTGGTTGCGAGGCAACACCAACTTGAATCTAAACTACAGGATTTGTTACGAGAGGGATTCGGCAGTTTCCAAGAGCTTCTCGCAGATTTCAGCACTCAGGTACCGGCACAATTAAAGCGTTTGCGGCAAATTAGGCAGAAACGCAAAGAAGACATGCTCGGGTTTGAAAAGCAGCCCCTCGAAGCCCAGATGGACGGTATGGCCATTGACGATAACCTTTCCGTCACCGGTACTGAAGCCAGCACAAGTGCATCCGTTTACACCCGTTACACAGACAAGACTGGTGCCAGTACCGGCACTGCAGCCACCAATGCCACCAGAAGGACACTGAAAAATCAACGCAGGCAGGAGCGTAAGAAAGCACGCGGCAAGAAAGGCAGCGTCTACGAGGAAGACTACCTGATTGCGAGCACTACTCGTTTGGTTACTCGACTGACTGATTCTGTAGCTGACTTGAAAGAGATCACCGTTGCATTGACTCGGTGTGGACTGCAAGTGTATGCCACCCGTCTTGAATCGGAGTACACTAAAGTCGTAAACCTTCTCGTTGAGTCTGTGGACGAGATATACGTACTTGATGATGAAGCTAGGGTGCGATTCGACTCCGTTGGCCAGGAATATATTGCTGAGCAGCCTGAAAAGCCCAAAATTCCGCAATCTGCACTCCACGCGTAATTTATTGTTTATTTAAATTCCGTTTATGCGATACATTTATGTTATACATACCCAGGGTTTGGACTACATAGGAGTGGCACAACTCATATACAAACCATGCAGACTCCGCCTCCCCCACCGCCTCCTCCCCAACGGAATATTAAACGCGATGCAGTTTACTTCTTCTCCTCAGTTGTTATAGGCGCCTCAGTAGCCTCGATCATCATGATGTGATTCCAATCTATATATGCTAGTCATTCTTCTTCTGTACTTTAAACGACTTATCTGGAAGCGAGGTTTTCAGCACCGATTTGGAAATGTCGAATTCCTGTTGAGAGCCAGTTTCGATATCTGCAGCCGACATAAACACTGGTTGAGGTGTCGATGTGATCTTTGGAGGTTTCGGGTTGGATGACTGGCTTGAATCGAGTTCATCGTCACTATCTAGCCCAATTGCGTATTTTGGCCGAGTTTTAGCCTCGTCTGGTTTGGTAGGCAAATTTGCCGAAGTTGCCGGTAAATTTGCCGAAGTTGATTCGGCCGTGGGAGGTTCAGCCCGCTGCCTCTTTCTTGGCCGAATTAGGAAATCAGGGTCGACCTTGGGCGGTTCATAGGACATACTGCGAACCATACGCACATACTCCTTGTTGTATAAACAATTCCCCATAGCCTCTCCGAATTGACGAAATGCACGCTTCAACCCATCAGTGACTGCCTCCTTGTGGGCCTTGTCAAATGCTGCATTCTTCTGGGGCATATTAGTGCTGCTTCCATACCCAACGTCCTCGCGAAACACCCCAGATTTCAAAATGATTCGCACTAAACAGTGCACCCCCACCGAGTGGCGGTTGTTGTGGGAGTCGACGTAGTCGGTGTGGAGTTCGCGGATCTCCGAGCTCCAACCATCGAATTTAAACACCTCATTGGCCAGTGTGATTGCCTTGTGTCCTTCGAGGTACGCGTGATTGTTCACAAAGCTGATATACTCCGGTCCCAGCGACTTTGAAAGCTGCTCGCCTGGGTCGTCCATTGGATTCCTTGCCCACTTTTTTTGTTATGAATATAGAGGCACCAATTATTTACTCGCAATGTAGTCTAATTATAAACTAGAAGAAAGAAAAAAGAGGCAGACAGTTCACCATTATTTAATACACTCGCAATGTAGTCTAATTATAATTATATCTACCCACCATAATATCCTAATTGGGTACTCTTACATCCATATTATTATGAAACTAGAAGAGGCACCAATTATTTACTCGCAATGTAACTTAGTCTAATTATAACTGGGTACACTTACATCCATATGAATCTAGAAGAGGCTAATTATTGCAATGTAACTTAGTCTAAAAACATCTACCCACCATAATATTCACTAGTTCTCCCACACGTACCAAAGCATAAACTCCATATCCATCCGTAGTCCCTTCAATTGCGAACTCTCAAGTCGAGAGACCTCGCGACACCGTTGGTAGGCCTTAAACTCGGGGGCAATCCGGAACAATTGGCGGTTAAAAACGGCAGCATACAAATCGACCTGCGATTTGGCCCATGCCACGATCCGACTCGAGTCGCCTTTCTCAGTAAATGCAAGATTGTACACCTTCACCGTGGCTAGAATCGTCTGGAAGTATATTGCGGCCATTTGGGAAATGTAGGACACCACATCGCCCAAAAAGTTAACGGTTCGTGCTTGTGCCTCAATGTCGTCCGCTGCAGACTGCAGCAGCTGCTGCTTGGCCTCGATGCCGCTACCCAATGAAACAAGCATTTTCAGCAACTCGGCGGTCTCCTCCCGCGAGTGTCGCCGCGAGGTGCTCAATTCGTCCCAAACGAGGCCCTTGAGCTCCTCGCGGCGAGCATCCACGGCCTGCCCGAAAACAGGATCGTTGCGGTGCGAGGCCACCATGTTCACAGCCACCTGCCACCGCCGGTGTGCAATCTCCCGGTCAATATCGGCTACCACGCGGGCTGCCTCCCTCCGTTCCTCGACGGTTGCGTCGTGTACACTGTTCACTGAGGAGGCGGAGATCTTTCGGCTGTGCCCCATGGCTTTAACGGGACCGGTAACCGTATTTGGAGTCGATGGGGTGCTCTGGCCATCGATGCTATGGCGTGCACGCCCCCGAACCACCACTCGCTGCTTCTGCACCGCAGCCAGCTCGTTGAGTTTCGTAATTTGAGAGTATACGTGCCTCAGGCGAGTGCTGCTGGGCGCCAGGAGGCCCACAGAGCCCGAACGGCCGGTCTGCAGCCGCAAAACCCGCGATTGCTCGTCAGTGTCGCAGACCAACCGCTCGTCGAGGGGCCAGTGGCACTCGTAGGTGTACCGGCCGTGTTGGGGGGCGGCCACCATGAAGAAATCGTTCAAGAGCACCAGCAAAACGGGCTTGACGGGCTGCTGGGTCACCAAATTCAACAACAGCCATCCTTGCTCCTCCAGAACGAGGTGCCTGCCCGGTGCCGGTGGAAGAGCCCGCTGGGCACCGGAGACTTTCTGGTACAGCCCGTTTAAGTCTCGCATCCACGCGTTGTTGAGGACGAGCACAGACTGTCTCGGGCCCATTACTCGGTCCTCGGCCTCCAATCCCTCATCGGGCGAGACCAGCTCGGAAATACCGCCGGTGGAACCTGACCGCCCGAAACTGCCAAACTCGCTGCCAACGCTGCCACGGCCACCAGGAGTTGCCGTTACTTGCGAAAGCTGTGCGTCCTGACGCATTGCCTCCGTTACAGCACTCAGATCGGCTATTTGGCGGTCGAGTTCGGCTACTGCGGCAGGGAGGGCGGCTACACCGGAGGCAACACTCTGCAGAGACTTGTAGTTGCGCTGAACGCCCATTTGTTCCCTTTCCTGTACTTTTTGGGTCTGCTGGCGCAGCCGCTCGCCGAAAGCCAGCACTTCGGAAGGGTCGGCATTGGCCAGCGTGCGGGTGAGGTATTTGAGCGGATCGACCTGCGAATTTACGAGAGTGGCGTTCATAAGGTCGTCATTAGATATGGAACCCGAAGTTGGGCTTGTTTTGGGGGCACTTTGGCTGCGGGAAGAGTGGTTAGTGGTGTTTGTGGATGGAGGCTCTTGACCTTGGCCAAACAGCGGTTCCTCGTCATCTGAGGGCCTGACAACAGAGACGCGGGAGAAATGGCGCATGTGGCTGCGAACGCCGGGATTTGAGCCGCTGGTGAGGCTTGTGGAGCTGCTGGAGGCCTGCGCCTGGTTATATCCACCGGGGACCGCGAGGAGATTAGATGAGCTTCCTTTATTTTGGGTACCAGCAGTAGAGGTTGAAACCAGCGAGTTCGAGCTGCTTCGGGCCTGCAGCTGCTCGCCAATCATGGTTTGTGGCCGGCGCATGGAACGGCTCTCCATTTTGCGGTTAGGAGTGAAGTTGCGCCTAACCCTTGATCTGGTGATGTTAATTAGAAAACTGCATAAATTAATTAAAAACTAGTGCTCGGACTCGGCACTAAACACGGATTCGGCAATTGCCCGTGTGGAGGCATTAGTATCCAACGAGCGACGCCTCCGGGACGACGAGGCTATAGTAAACACGCTGGCGGCATCAGCGGCAGGTCGTAGCGAGTGGGAGATTTTGATATTGGTGGGGAAATCCACCGATTCTGCGGAATGTGCGAATGAGGGGGCCGTGGAGGGGGCTGTGGAGAGGACAACCGAGGGTGCTGTGGAGGGGGCCATGGAGGGGGCAATAGACGGTGCGATTGAGGTGGGCCGTGAGCCAGAGCGGGGTTTCTCGAGCTTGGTTTCGGGGCCCAATGGAGGTATGGAGTCGGTGGGGTGCCTCTCGGTGCCTTTCACAAGCTTCTCGGGGGTGTGGGGCTGGTCAGGGGAGGCTTTATGGATGCTTTTGGTGGGAGAAGAGGGCTGGTGGGGAACTTTGTGGTTCAGTCGGTCGCTGCGTTCGCTCTCATCGTTTCCACGCTTGAGAATACGGCGAACAAAGCCGGAGAAGCCGGTCTGTTTGGACATGTTGATTAAGGGCGAAGGTGTTAGTTCCCGTGCCCTTATAAGGGGTAATTAACCTTATGCAGACAATCGACTCCGGTCCGCACCAACGGGAACGAAAACAGCCTACAGTGTGAGATTGGCCGGGGGGGAACGCTTACGTCCGTTACGTGTTGGTGTAGCAGCACGATATTAAATCTGTATTTAAAGTATATATAATAAACGAACACTATTAAACGAACACTATTAAATGAACACTATTATAAACCTCTTAATTGAACCTCTTAATTGAACCTTCTTATATAAATACGCCTGCACATCATACCTCAGGGTCTCATCCAAATTTTTCAGGACGACTGGTGGGATGTGTGTGGCCGGTTTGACGAGTTCCTTTTGGCCAATCTCCAGTGTGGGGTTCCTTGCCCTTAGGCTTCTGCCTTTTCCAAATTGCGATTCATCGGTAAAAACGCATTAGCGCTGTCATTGTGGAACCGTCTATTCACTAGACGTGGAACACAGTTGATAGACATGCGCCAGTTCGATTACAATGTCCAGACTACGGCCAGCACCGCGCCTACGCCACCACGACGAGTAAAAACCGATGCAGTGAAGTTCCCTTTGGTTCACTCGTTTAGCAACTCGCTGGAACCGCCTCCGCTGCCTAGAAGAAGGAGTTCGGGTGAACTAAACTCGCAAAATCTGCAGAAGCGGCTAGACGACCTCGTATTGCCAAGGGGGCCTCATGTGCGTCCAGTGACTCCAAATGCCACTCACGCGGCCCCATTCCCCTATCCAGCCGCAGAACACGCTCCCCACGTCGTTCCATACGCTCCTGCATACCTCCTCCAGCAAGACTCGTATCTTTCGGACTCGCAAACTCACCCAGTACCGAGCGTAGGTGAAAAACTACTCATTTACCGAAGCTATGCCCGAGAAACAGCATATGAAGATACCCCCTATGAAGCCCAGGTTCGGGGCCTGGCGTATTACCCGCATGTTAACCGCAAAGGTAAACTGATGATTGCTGCAGTTGAGAAACTTGTAGGAGTTCCAAGCAAAAACTCCGAACTCAACCTGAAAGGCCTATCGGGTAATATGTCGCACAATGCTAAGGCACAGAGTGTTTCAAACAGTGCCAGTAGCACTGCCCCGAATACTGCCCCGAATACTGCCCCGAACAGCACTAGCAATTCTCTACCGAACTCGGTTCCAAGCTCGCCAAACCTCCGACCAGTTGAGTTCGAATTGGCTCCGATGTCTCCACTGACTCCAATTCGTCGGCCTCACCAAGCTGCCCAGAAAGTGCTCACAGCAGCAGAAAGGGCCAAATCGACGATTCGCGAGCGTCTTTCTGCAGTTGCACACAAAAGTGCGGCGTTTAGAGACGTGCAGATAATTGTCGAAAGTGCACCTGATGCTCGTGGACACACTAAGCGTCGCACGTTCTGGGTGGGGAGCGACGAAAGCGGTCGATTCAGTCGCTCGTGTGGGGTTCCGTTCCTCCCAAGCAGTGTTCAGGTTGTTTGTGGGTCTGCAGTTGCCCGTGCCACTCTCCAATTTGTGCCTTCTAGCGGTGTAAGTATCATCAGCGACATCGACGACACAATTCGGCATACTGGAGTCACACGCTCGAAACGTGAACTTTTGCAGAACGTTTTCGCCAAGAGTTACCAGGATTGCCGGTTAGATGGGGTGAGTGAGTGGTACAATGAACTGGCTGCTGCGGGTGCCCATTTCCATTACGTCTCGAACTCGCCGTGGCAGCTGTACGACGTCATTTTCGGCTTTCTCCAACACAACAATTTCCCCGAGGGCTCAATTCACCTTAAACGGTACGCAGGTGTGTTTGAGGGACTCACTGAGCCGGCAAAGGGCCGCAAGAAACAGAGGTTGGAGGAGATACTTTCGCATTTTCCGGAGCATAAGTTTATTTTGGTGGGTGACAGTGGCGAGGCTGATCTTGAGTCGTACACCGAGGTTGCACTCCGCTACCCAAACCAAATAATTGGCATCTATATTCGCGACATTGAGGGAATGGGGGCCTACGAGCCGCACTTACCAAACCGCACCATGTCAGAACCGGCCATTCCTGAATCTACTTCTCTGCCTCCCCCACTTCCTCAGCGAATCAGAACGGAAGTTGATTTGGAAGAGCCTCCTCGCCTTCCACAACGACCGAAGATACTTCGCAGGACCTCCTCGCGGTTGATGGAGGGGCTAACCACCGTAAAATCGGCTACTCGGTTGTTTCCGGACAAAAAGCACGAAGAGGGTGTGTTTGTTCCCAGCACCCAGGAAATTGATGACCGTGTGGATAAGCGGGCTGACTTGTGGCTGTTGAGGGTACAACGGCATCGGAAGTTACTGCCTGAACACATTCATTTGAAGCTGTGGAGAGAACCACAGGACGTTGAGGAGGATAGCTTGAAACTTGTAAAGCAAGCGATAGGGCCCAAATTATAAAATTAATAGCATTTTAGCAATCATAAGTCTCGCGTATTTCGTGGTGGTAGTTTATATTCCATAATGATTCAAATACTGCAGAGTCTCAAGGCACTAAGTAGTCCATATCTCTTCTTGCACTGGTGAGTGCATTGTATCAATATCGTTAGGAATCTTTACACTCTATTAATTCATTAAGAAAGTCTATTCTATGAAATGTTATTTAATACTTATTGGCTTGAACAATCCCGGAATTTTTACCTGAATTATGGTGGGTAATTAAAGAACATAAACTACTCTGCGAGTGTGCGTTAAATAACCCAATAATATACCCAATTGGGTCCGAAATCAGTTCTAAATATATATATGTGATATATATTCATTGTATTTAAGGAATACTGTTAAATTCCCACTAGTAGGCTTCTAAATAAGTATAGTAATGACGTGCATTATGGGTTAGGGAATATGACTTTGTATGCATGTCATATACGCTGAGTGACTAACCTACCGTTTCCATAGAGTCCAGTGAAAACCGCTTGAAATAGAATCCTAGTTGTCTGCCTGAATTTAGGCGTTAACCCGTATTCTACACTACTACTCCCTTTTAGGCTATATTCACCCCATTAATTGAGGACCACTCGATTCAAAACTTTTCGAAAACACTTTAAATGGATTCTATTTTATACAGACAAACTATTTTTATATTTTGCATCACCGTCAGACGCGTATTTAATTAAATTATTCAGCCCTAACCGTAAAAATGCTCCCCCGGAAACTCGTCCGCTCGTTTTTCCGCGTTGCTGTTGCCCTCAGCCTGATAAGTGCAGTAGTCTTCGTTTCGGATCTATGGTATGACTTTCTTCCGTCGGCTCTGCAGACGAAACTCCCCCTGCACTCGCCCGATCCAGTTATTGTGGACGTAAAAATAGAGACCTGTGGCCCTTTCACCACTTGTCCCAGCTCTAACTTCCCCTGGAAGCGAAATCCCAAGGATTTGTACCTTTCTAAGTCGTGGTTCCGCCACTCGTACGTATACACCATGGAGATGCCCGAGAATGAGCTTCCCCGAGGCCAGGACGTTGTGTTGGCCTTGGCCCACACCAGCAACAAAGACCTCCCCGTGGAGATCGAGGAGGAGATCGAAGTTTCGCCCCTCACCGCATCAAATGACAAAGAAAAAGCGCGGTTGCTGGGCTGGCAGTTCAAAGGCCATGGCCTGTGGGTGAAGTACGGAAAGCATGTGCCCGGCAAAGCAGTGACCGAAATTAAGGTATTTTACGGAGCCTCTGCCTGGTACGGACTGCCAGGCTGGCATTTGTGCAAAAACAAGCTGCGGATCGGCCGTGAAGATCCCAGAATTGCATTTTTAGTGGGCCGTCCCCAGCCGCTTCCCGAGGTTCCCCAACTCTCTTTTGACAAAAACGGCAAATTGAAGATTGTGCAGTTCAACGATCTGCATATGTCGACTGGATGGGGTGTCTGCGACTACCCCGAGCCTGAAACACCGAAGGGAGAGGTGTGCTATGCCGACATGCAGACTCTTCACTTGATGGAGGATGTTCTGTTTGAGGAGAACCCCGACTTGGTGGTGTTTGATGGCGACCAGATCTTCGGAGATCGCAGTCCGGACCCTGAGACCTCGCTGCTGAAAGCCCTGTCGCCCGTCTTGGAGCGTAAGTTGCCGTTTGCACTGGTTTTGGGCAACCACGACGACACTAAACAGATGAACCGGGCCGAGTACATGAGTGTGGTCGAGCAAATGCCCTATTTTGTTGGCGAGCAAGGCCCACCCGAGGTGCCTGGGGTCGGAAACTACGTCGTGACGGCCCAGAGTGGAGGGTACCCGGCGTTGGCCATGTACTTCCTCGACAGCCACAGCAAGACGGACCCGGTGATCCCCGAGAGCATCTACGACTGGATCAAGCCCGAACAGCACGAGTTTCTCCGCAGGAAAGCGACTGACGTGCAGGCACGTCTCAAAGGCTATCCGCGGATCCCGTTGGCCATGTCCTTTTTCCACATTCCGCTGCCCGAGTTCCGTGAAGACATTTTGGAGGAAGGCGGTGACAGCTTGGTACGGGTTGGAGACCGTCGCGAGTGGGTCATTGCTCCAATTTTCAATTCGGGCACGATGGATGTTCTTCGCGAGATCGACGTCAGTATAGTGAGCGTTGGCCACGACCACACAAACGACTACTGCCAGCTGCGTCCGCCTCCCGACCAAGGCAAGAACGTGTGGATGTGTTACGGTGGAGGCGGAGGAGTTGGCGGTTACGGCGCTTTTTCGGGCAACGAAGGCAAGAACTACGAACGCAGAGCCCGTATTTATGAGATTGACGCAAACGCACCGTTTATTGATACATGGCAGCGAGTGCAGAACCACGAGGAGCGGGTCAACGAGGTGCGACTGGTGGACAACGGTCAAGCGGTTTACATTTCAGCCACCAATTAGCATATCATTGTATTTACCATACACAGTTCTTGTACATATCCTAGAATTTCTTAACGTTCATACTATGGCAGAATGAATTACCACCGAGGGCACAATTTTTAACTAATAGTCTACATCGGAAAGACTGCAGGTATGACTGCATATTACTGCAGTCATCAGCCACATGATCTGGATGCAAGGAAGGTATATAAAGCCACCGTTTTTTTATTAACTGTATGTACCGCATCTACTAAAACAGCCTGCTTATACTTCTAACGCCAGAAATTCTATTGGTACAGGAAGCGAAGGCCTGACCCCAGGCACACTGAGTCACCGAAACAATATTTTAAAAATGCATGCAACAGCACGCCCACACCACACCTCAAGATAATAGCAGGTGTTAGCTGAATTCCTCGGCATAGAAAGTTCCTATAACCCTCTTTCGTCATAAGTTTTACTTTCCGCCGAGGGCATATGTAGTTCCTATATATTCTTTTATTACTACTCGCCAACACTATTTTGCTTTAAGTTTTTACTTTGGTACTGGTTTACTGCACGTGAAAGTATTCTTACCGTTTGCCTTTCCGAATTGGGCTAATTAGTGCCCTCAGACTCACTAGGGAAATTTCAGCCACAAAATCATATTTCCCGTGTAATGAATAAAAGCTGAGGTTTCTACTTCTGAGAAAATGTTATTACCTCTGATCTACCATTATTTTTTTCTGCAGTTTTTTCCTGCAATTTTTGTCTAGTTTTTACTCACGTTAAATTACACAGTTCTTGTACATATCCTAGAATTTCATACAAAAAACACCTATACTGCCTTGTGCCACACCTCTAAAATTACTGCAATACTAGCAACACTTAAAACATTCCCTGTTTCACACATGAACCCTGGCGGTTTATTCTTAGCGGTTTAGTGAACCCCAGCGGTTTAGTGTTCTCCAGCCGTAAATTTACAACCCAGCACTTTTAGTTAAATAACTCCCAAAACCAGCCGTTCGGCGAAAATTATCGGCCTTGAGAAGCTCCACACGCAGTGGCAGCTCGCGGAACGTGTTAAATTCCAAACGGAGAGGGCAAGGGCACTATAGTCGTTGCGCGGTAACGGATGCAGCACTTTGTCGATGCGGAAGGCCGCTTTGTGTTCCCCGAACAGCTGTTCCCCGCAGTCGACAGCCCTCTGACTGTGTCGGCACAGCGTGCGGCCATTCTGTCCTCGCGCGAATCGCTGGGATGGGCCCGCGACGTCCTGTGGTTTAACGACACCTGGGCTTCAATGCCTCCGGCGGCCATCGACGCCGCGTGTGGGCTTCTACGACAGCTTATCAAGGCAAATGGCCCCGATGCAGCCTATGCAGCCTACATTCTCGGCTCGGCAAGCGTGGATATGCCTGGATCTGAGCGAAGAACTCTGCTCCGCAAAGCCATCAAACCCGCCAAAAATACCGGCGGATCGCGGGCCTGGTACCGCGTCGGTGTGAACGCAGATGCCAGAGGAGACGGCAGAAAGGCCCTTTCGCGGTTCGAGAGAGGCGCCGACTGCGGAGACGCTGCCTGTTTATACACTTTGGCACTTGCACACATGCAGGGGCAGTTTGGGCTGCGTGTCGACGTTTTAACTGGAGTTAAACTGCTCGAAAGGGCACTTCCGAACTCCGATCCGGATTTCGCGCGTGCTCCGTACTTTTTGGGCAAGATAATGCTGGGGGAGGCCGAGACGCTCGGTGTTAAGGCCCTGCAAAACCACTCGTTTCCCGTTGATGTGGCCAGAGGACTCGAACTTGTGGAGAGAAGCGCTTTTATGGGGTTTTCCCCGGCTCTGCTCCGGATGGCGGATGCGTACTTGGCTCCCCACGAACGCGGGTTCGACTGTGCCCAGGCTATTCGGTACCTCAGCCTGGCTGCGAGCCAGGACGTTTATCGGAGATGCACCCAGAGGGCCCCAATTCTTCGTGGAGCCGCTGAGGCCCAGCTGGTGAAGTGGCTGCTGTGTGGATTCGAAAACATCATTCAAAAGAACGAGCAGTGGGCGTTCAGGTTCGCCGAGATCGGAGCACTCGACCAGAACGGATCGGCTCTGTTTGCGTTGGCGTACTTCAACGAGGTCGGGATCGCAACCGAGCAGAACACGGCGAAAGCCCAGGCTCTTTATGAACTGAGCAGTGCCAGGGGCTGCGAGGCTGCCACTACCCGACTCCAGCAAATGGGTAACTCGGGAGGACTGCGACGAACATTGACTCGGAAGGACCATGATCGTGTAATACGGACTTCGAGTGTGTTGAAAGGCGATGCTGTAACGGGCATGAAGATGCTTGCTAATGAAGAACCCGTAAATGAACCAGTAAGTGAACCAATTGAGCCAGCAGCTGAACCAGCAGTTGAACCAGTTGAACCAGTTGAACCATTTGAACAGACGGAGTACCCTTCAATTAAACAGAGCGTGCCTTACCCGGTGGAATCGCCCGATTTTGAAGACAGCGGGTTTGTTGAGTGCATTGACTCACCGCAGCAAAGACAAGTGCCTACTGGACCTATCTCGGGATCTCCTGAGCGCACGCTGAGCCTTGTGAGCGGACCTGGCCGGCCAGTGAGTATCAGAAACTCACAAGGACCTCTTCAGGGGTACATAGATGGACCAATTGAAGCGGAAAACGGACTGTTTATGGGCGGAATTCCCATGGAGGACATTCGGAACTCGATGCTAGTAATGGATGGCCCGGTGGACGACTGTGCTGGGCCCTACGAGAGCCACCCGGAACCCACAGGACCTTTTGAGGGCCAAGTAAGCTCGGTTCCTTTCGAAGATGGATTGGGTTCGGTCCCCACCGGCCCAATGGAGGGCCCCACCGGCCCACTGGAGGGTCCCACCGGCCCGTATTCCGGCTCGGGATACATAGACGCTCGGTCGGCGGTTTCACTGGTCCCAACTATCTCGTCGCCTTCCTCGTTTATCCAGTCTAATGCATCGCACACGTCGATTGAGAGCCCTCCAATCGGCAACCTCTCGTTGGACGCCACACCCTATCCAAGCTCTCCGACCGGTTCGGAAGGCCGCCAAGGCTCTATCAGGCACGTCTCGCTGCCGTATCCAAGCTCTCCTGAGCGGGGACGGCTTCCGGTTGTGCCTGCAGTGGGCGAGAAACCTATACACAATGCATCCAGTGTCGAGTCCTTTCGCAGTGCCGTGTCTACTCCAGCTGAGCCACCGTCACCCCGCAAACCTGACACTGGCGATGCTAAAACCGGCCCTCCTATTACGAGGCGGAGCCCACTGGCTGGGCCCGATTTGAAACCGCCGGAGGCAGGCAACAGTGAGGAGAAGCCCAGAGAAGCTGAAAAAGAGTGCGACGCGAGGGATGTTGGCAAGCGGAAGCGGCGACCTTTGTCGGCTGACTGGATGCGACAGTCGATCACCGGAACCCGGTTGTTCTCGGCCTCGAGTAATTCGCTGCACAGCAGTTTGAGCAACCAGTCTGTTTCCCAACCATCCATTGCTCAATCGAGTGCTTCTTTATACGAAGAGAACAAGCTGCGGTCCCCATCGCCATTGCGAAAGATTTTTGGAACAACACCGGAACAAAGGGCTGCTGTTGCCCGGGCAAACCGCCGCAGTTTCACTGAAGCGGCACTGGCTGAGCTTGCGAGTGCTCCAAAGGTGCCTGTGCAGCCTATAAAGCACCACCGGGAGCCTGGGGTCGCCTACACGTTCGAAGAAATGGGAGTTGAGACAGTTGCCGCTTCCAAAAACGATAAGTGTTCGGTGATGTGAAGCATAATAACATTAAAGTACATACGTACATTATTTACAGTATAGCAGTGATGTATAGTGAAGTGGCAGAGTAACTATTGCTACAGTAGGGCACTATACAGAGAAATGCTATAGAGATAGTGAAGTTACTGTAGTGACACTACAGCTGTGGTACAGAGAAATGCAGTGATGCTTTGAGGTGGTGAAGTAACTACAGTGACAATACTGTGTGGTACAGAGAAATGTAGTGACTTATTGAGATAGTGAAGTAACTACAGTGACACTACAGCACTATACAGCGAAATGCTGCAGTAATTGTGCCTGCATATATTATATCATTAATTCATAATTCGTCAGTTCAAATGCTCGGCCAAAGCAGGAAACTGCTCTTTAATGTCACTCGTCAGTGCCTCGTGGAACGCCTCTAAAGCACTCAACTGCCCAGAAACGTTCTGGTTCTGCTTGGTGACAAGCTCGACAAACTCACGACTGTAAATATCGGGATTTCTCCCGTTGTCAATGTACCCGAGAATGTCAATTGGCACGCTGACGTCCAATTTATCGGCACTTTTGGCCACGTCCTGGGCGTCAGCCACGAAGTCGGCCAGCTTCCGCTGCAGCAGTTCCTGGCTATGTGGTTCGTCTCCAGGGTAGTCGTACACAACCACCCCGAGCTCAATAAGCGACTCGACCACCCGCTGCAGGTCGTGCCGAACCGTGTCCATTCGATATGGGGATTTTTTACCCTGCCCTGCCCTTACTGCTTATCATTACCGGCCATGCGAGTGGATTCCGCCGCTCAGCAGCCCGTAAAGCTGCCCCCCACGCCCAACCAGGCAGCCAGAGAGCCTCCAGGCTTTATATCTGCTGTCTCTGGTTCGCTGGCTGGGCTCGTGGCCGGGGTAGTCGTGTGTCCTTTGGATGTAGTGAAGACGAGGCTGCAAGTGCAGAGCTCGTTCAGAAGCACGCAGACACACGGAATATACAACACTTTTTGCCAAATTATAAAAGAAAGCGGGTTTCGAGGCCTCTACTCCGGTCTCACCCCGCTGCTCGTAGGGTACCTTCCTTCGTGGACGATCTACTTCTACGTATACAAGAAAATGATGCATGTTCGCGGGGAAAAGGCAGCACAGAATGCAATCCCAAGTGCAGTGGTTGCAGGTGCCTGCTCCACCATTGCAACCAACCCGATCTGGATGATCAAGACTAGAATGATGACCCAGAACCCATACACATCGTGGCAGTACACGTCAATGCTTGATGCTGCCCGCAAAATCTACTCTTTGGAGGGCCCAGCGGCTTTTTACTCCGGTCTGGGCTCGGCACTGCTGGGACTGCCACACGTGGCGATCCACTTTCCGCTGTACGAGAAACTCAAACGCCGGTGGGCCCCTCAGCGACAGTGGCAGGGCATTCTGGCCGCCTCCATCACTTCAAAGCTCATTGCATCCTCAATTACGTACCCCCATGAGGTAATTCGTTCCCGGAACCAGATCCAGTCCAACGGTAACAAGTACCGTGGAGTTCTCCGCACCATAAAAACTCTGTATCGCGAAGAGGGCTGGCGAATATTCTACGCGGGACTCACAGCCAATATCTGTAGAGCCGCACCGGCCAGTGCAGTCACTCTGCTCACTTTTGAGCTCGTTTCTTCGGCTTTGGCGGAACTTTACCAGTCCCAGCAGCTCGCGGAGCCTGTTTGTGTCGGCGACTGGCTCGACGACGCAGTCACGGCGGCCCAGAATGCCGTTGAGACATCCGAAGACAGAAAATAGCATGTATTTCTACTTATTTTACTCAGATTCTATCTACTTATTTATTCAGTTTTCGTCTTTTTTCGATTTATATTTTTCACTTTGTGGGCAGGGTTAGTAGTAACATGGACGACACGGAACTTGAACTTCAGCAGCAGCAGCAGCAGCAGCAGTTGTTGCAGCTCGAGGAGGAGCGTAAGAAGCTCCAGGAATTGCAAGCAGAGGTAGAGTTAGACGAGAGCGAGCGCCACGAGGACAAGGAGGAGGTTGATGCCCGAAGCATTTATGTGGGGAACGTCGAGTACCAGGCAACCGCCGAGGACCTCGAAAAGCATTTCATGCCGGCCGGAGCCATTAATCGGGTGAATGTCATGCTCAACAAGCATACAGGACAGCCCAAAGGCTTTGCATACATCGAGTTTGCCGAGCCAGCGATGGTTGCCGAGGCTCTGTTGCTCAACGGAACCGAGTTCTACGGAAGACAGTTGAAAGTGCTCCCAAAGCGAACCAACCTGCCTGGGTTTGCCAGGGGACGTGGTCGTGGCCGTGGACGCGGAGGATTCCGTGGACGAGGGCGAGGACGCGGGGGATACCGTGGGCGAGGAGGAAGCTACACACCGTATTAGTGCCTCCAAACTGCCCTGGCAGCGAGATCAAAGTGCCTCCAAAAAATCTAAAAATAACGAAAGTGCCTCCAAACGTCCCAGATCGGGAAACCCCTGGGGTAAATACTAAACAAACAAACAAACAAGTCTCATGACAAACAGAACAATAAACTTGAACAATTACCGGGTAACTCCAGGTCCCTTAACAGGAATTGACTCAATTCAGTCTAAGAAGTTGTTGGAAATGCCCAGGACTGCTCAAAACTCGCAATTGCCTGATGCTTTCACCGCTTCTGGCAGTTTGCCGGCCTACCCCGGAAGGTACCCAAAGTGCATGTCTGGAAGGCTGGTGAGCAATCCAATTAGCGAGACACGGTACTTTTACACCTCAAACGGTCTTGTTATGCACAAGAAACCTCTGAACACCACTAAACTCGACCTTCTCGTTGAGGCATGTGCTGTGGCCAGTAAGGAAGAAGAAACCAGGCCTAAAATGGCTTTGAAGCCTGCTAAACCGCCTGCTAAGCAGACTGCTAAGCCTACAAAGCAGTTCAACTTCGAAAGCGACCCAGACTACGTTGCTGAGGCCGAGAGCTCGCTGCTTAGTCCTCCGCTTTCCCCAACTCTGACTGCTGCAAATCCACCGGTGGCTTTGCCTAGTAAGCCGGAAGCGAGGCCTAGTAAACGTCCTGTTTACGTTCCTTCCTTCAAAAAGGTGACCAAGGTGGCCAAGAGGGCACTGGTAAAGCCGCAAAGGGAGGCTACACGCCCGAGTTATGACTCCAAAACTACCCACGTTCCGTGTGTGTCTTGTGGAATCTGCAAAAGCCCGTGCTGGAGACCTTCGTGGTCAATCGAATTGGGACAGCTGTGCAACTCGTGTGGCCTCCGGTACCGCAAAACAAGGGTCCGTTGTCCTCAAGAAAGTTGCTCGCACATTCCGTCGAAGATCGAGCTGGCTTCCTTGAAGTCAAAGGGGACTTTTAGTTGTTCTGTTTGCAGCAAGAAATTGTGCCAAGATTAGTTTAAATAGATGTAATTCTAAGTTAGTTTATTGATTGTTCTTCTTTGTAGTTGGCAAAACGACGATCTTCAAGCACGCGAATTTGCAAAAAGATCAACGCATGAAACTCTTGTGAGGCAATTCGTCTGTTAAGTGGGTTTACAGTGCCTGAATTGTACGCGCTTGCTGCCTTCCGTGCCGCTTTTCTCAGGCAGCTTCTCCAAAATCGAACCCTAATCAGGATGTGACAGCCGTTTCTCCTTCCTCGCCAGAATAGAACCCTAATTACACACTAACATGGTGTAATGGGGCCTGGCTACTAAAGAGCAGCTAGTTTTATCAGACCAGTATTAACAGAAAGATATTTAGAAGAGGTAACCAATAGAGCGAGGCTAACGAAGAGAAGTGATCCCTACTTACGTTCCACACTCCCATTTGAGGGAAAGGTACTACCTGCAGATCTGGATAATTGCGGAATAGTGGTTTAATTTAGTGAGACTACTCATTTCACTTGTAATAGTAGTATAACAGTAATTCAGTAAAGCTGGCAATATTTTGAAGGACCTCACAGTCTTACAGAACGCATACGCGTGCCTTATACAGGATGTGTAAATAGGCACCATGTCAATGTGCACGGCCAAACGCATAATTCGTGTGTCTTTAGAGAGTTCATGGTTTGAATTGAAGACTCAATCACTTTCAATCCCAATATAAAGCCCCCGTGTGGTTAGCGGACCTGACTGTCAGAGAATTTAGCGTCACCGTAACATTCTAATATGGGTAGGCTCCACCTAGGGGAAGACGAGTTTGCCCTCTGGATGATATTTTACGATTCTCACACATTTCACGCTGAAATTTAGAATGGTGACTCAACTGCTAAACCGCATCTGCCATTCAGGTCAAGATTTCGAGGCTAGGCAGTTCAGAGATCTAACGCCTGATTGATAGCGAATAGTACATTCATGACTTATTGAAACTGCCAAATATAAACTCTCGGGCACACCGAGCTATGATTCTTACTCACCTTACTCGATAAGCACATTAACTTTGACTGACTGTCTAGCCTCTAGGATTGGCACATCCGTCTGGATTTTCGTTTTAGGAAGAATAACTTGGCTTTCATACACATCCAAGGAGTTGTATACAGGCATTAACACAGTATAATGTTACTATCGAATAAATGATTTAGTCATTCTTGGCGTGATATTTGATGCAAGCATATATTACTGGGATCAACTAGATAACTATCAAAGTCAAACGAAGGATGTGCTCGCTAAATTTCCTGCTTCAGTTATCGATCGCCATAAAAAATGTTAGCGAAACAAGAAGACAGTAAAAAGTATATACAGACCCTGGTAGAGTCCAAATACCACAAGCATCAGAGACCGCAAGCGAGACCGCGAATTAGGCTACTGTAAGATCCGCAGCTAGCTAAATGTTTTACTGTGAGGTGGCTTAGTTTCAAAACTGCATTTTTCCTTGCGTTTGATACAGAGATTTAGTGGTTAGGAGTGCTCAATTCAAATATAGCCAACGCTGAAGTTGGAATTTAATGGTAGGTATACCGATGATGTTCTCTGACGGCATTACTAGTATTAAGAGAACCCATCAGTTAAAAATTAAATTCCCCGTTGCCTTCAGAAAGGACTGGATTGAGGTGTATGAAAAGACTTTTTTTAAGATTTATGTGGGGACAATTAAGGGTATTTAGTATAATCTGAGACCTTCGAGCAGAATTGCTTAGGCATAATGCAGGGTATCAGCACTGGAGGAGTTCCTCCTTCGTAGTGATTCATAATTGTGTAATTATTCAGCTTAAACTAGATTTTAGGCTCCGTAGGGGGTGCTTTTATTCTCAGATTTTTTGTAGGTTTATCAAGCCAAAGTTCTCTGGGCCAATACACATCCTTGACTTTGCTAACTGAGACTCAAATCCGATGATTGATTTAATTCAATAAAGCTGGCTTGCATAGGTACTTTCGGTATTTATCTCATGCTAATAGCCGAATATGCATAATTAAGGGTTTGGGACAGGGGATGTGTCACTTACAAAGTAAGTAATTTTGCATAAAATAGTCGGAGCCGGAAGGCCGAGGGGGGATAACACGCCCCTAAAATTGAATAATTCAGGGTTAGTCAAATGTATGAATGATCATCCATGGTAATTATAGAAAAACCATATGGATATACAGTTGTCACTTATTGGAGATTTACTGGTTAATGCAGAAACGTCACGCCGCCCAGCAATTTATTTTCATATTTTGTCCTTTCTTTGTAGTTGCCGCCCAGTAAATGATGTGTAATGCCTGCATATACCGATCAAGAGTACCCTTCTCACCTGTCAGTCCAAAAACTGTCATTTATGGGGAAAATAAACTTTTAAATACATTATCTAGTATGATTCAAGATGATTTCTTTATATTAAACGATTTAGATATTACTCAGAGAGTCCAGCTAAACTTATAAATAGTTAAAGAAGCCACATCGAGATAGCCTTTTGCCCCCTCTTTTATTTTCTTTTGCTATTAATGTTTTTTGGGAGTAATTTTTTTTGTGTATCATTATTTGACAAATCTCGTCAGAGCGTGGTGGTCTTACTGAACAGGCTCTTTTTGGTGATAGAGACTTTTTTTTTTGATACTGGATGATTTAGCTTATGTACCATCAATTAAAGGGTGACTCTAATAGTAAAATGTAAACAATTCTAAAAGACCGGCGGCCAGGAGGCGTTACATAATTAGCGATGCGGGGATACGGTAGGGCTAGAAAGTACTGGTACGCACACATAGCAATAACCTCTTAATTGTTAGAAAAATAAATTATAACAATCCGTGAAAGGTATATAAACGCTTATATTTAACTATAGATGTATTATACCAGAATATGTAGCATTCCACCCATTCTTGTATTTATTCTTGGCAGAGGCTTTAAAGGGTGGAATAGGCAGTAAGGCTGTAAACACCTACTATTTAAGGGATTATTCTATTTCGATATACAATAATATCCCTTAAAATTTAATCTCAATGGTAGATATGGTTCCTTGTTGGCTTCTGGAAACAAGACTACTAACCTAGGGAAAACCAGATAGCGAGTCTAACACAAACAGACTGGATATTAGATTTTACATCAGGTATATGAACTATACATGATATTATAAGCTCAATATGAGTATTTTTAGATTTCGAAAACCTACAGTTCAAAGATTCCAATGTGATTTTAGCCCGTCTCGTTATAGTAATAGACCGAGCAGTATGGGAGCAGTTTATGCTTTTAATACTAAATTTAATGCATCTTTTTTCGACATTTTTTGACGCCTATTTCTCAGACGAGACCTCATGGAAAGAACATATTTTAAGTGTTTTCGGGACTACTCAGCTAGAATTTACGAAAAAGAAGGTCTTTTAAACGGAAAAATCGTATTTGTTTAAGTTTTTTTATCGGTTAAAGAGTAAATCCAGGCACTATCTCGCGGTATATGTGGCCAATTTCTCAGCCAAGAACACATCACTTTAGCCAACGCGCTAACAGATTAAGCTACAGATTTAAAATCCACCAGTATTTGAATATATTTGGAAAAGAACAATAAAGAAAGCTTATAAACGCGTGTTTGTTTGAAATAAAGTCGAAATAAAGTCAACGTGAACTTTGGTTAGCGGTCTACCAATATCAATTCCAATGTGCAGCTAAAAACACAGCGTTACGTTCCAGTGAAAATAGTCTCTTTGGAATCAACATCAGTTAGAAAGGATTCCTTAAAAACTACTTAGACCTAGACACAGTTCAACTTATTCGGATGCGACAGTAGCCTTTTCAACCTACTTTAAGAGGAAGCGAAAAACAAAGCACTTAAATCAATCGTATATGGTGAATGAGAGGTAAAAAATCAATTTTAAATACCTCTGTCGCGTTAATACAATAGGAAACACTTCCCTTATGGCGATAAACTTCAGTTTGGATTAATACTTCCTAACCAATATTAAGCAAAAAGAACGTTATATGAATCTACAAGAAGTTTTTACAATTTAAAGTGGGTTCCAATTAAGAGGAAAGGTGAGATAAATCACGTCTTATTTTACTCTACTAACCCGCTTGCTGTCCTTTCGTAGATAACAACTTGCGCAACACAACAAACACAAATTCTAGAGCACACAAAAAAGTCGAAAAGTTAAAAAGAAAGAAAAGTAAAAGATCAAATAGGAGAAAAATGCATTAAAAAACCCTTTTTTGTCCTGTTAGATGATGCTTTGGTGAAAGAATATTCAATCTGGAACGGCAAAGGCAGTTTAGCAGATTTGTCTTTGAAAGCCTACTTTGACTTGATATTGTCTAATATAATTGATTGTGAATAGAATATGTTCCTAATTCACTAAAATCGGAGGCTGATCTTGTTTTATAATGTTTCTTGACACGAAAGGCATTACACGACAAAAACTCGTAAAAAGAATAGGTGCTACTTAAAAAGACACTTATAAGCATCAAAATAGTCTAGAGCCTCTAGAATTCCTTTACAAGCTACATTACGAGACGGTATTCAATGCAACGAAAATTCTTCTCCTATGCCTTATACAGCTGTGGCATATCCTGATCATAAACACACGAAAGTATGCATTAAATTGTGTTAAAAACGTTTAATACATCTTTTTAATACATTAAATTACCTTTTCTGATTGTTATTCACTTCTAATGGTCAATGGATACACGAAGAACAGCCCACCGAATATTTGTTGAATTAAGGCCAAAAAGGAGCCTTTCATACACCTATACTGTTAAATAAATAACTGTGACAAAACATTATCGCCTTTTCTGCCATTACTCCCCCGGTTATTTTCTTATAGAAGACACTACGAAAAGGTATAACTGTACGGGGTATATTTACAATAAAATAAATCTGAGAAAGCTAAGATAAAGCATATTATGTGAATTGAAACCATTAAAATATGTCATATTGATGATTTAAAATAAAAATAGATGAAGATATTCTTCGTCTTACGTGGCAAAACACTATTGTGTCATAGCAAATGCGCAGAAGAAAGTACTAAAAATGACCTAAACAACCATAAAACAGTTAGCTCACCAGGATCTCCTAAACATTAGGGGATTTAAGTTATATTAAATATGCAAAAAATATTAAATGCAGTTTAGTTAAGTGTTGCGCAAGGAAGTACAAGTTCAGTGAGTAGCTGGAGTTGGTTTCCGGAAAGAAATTTGCTTTTATTATACGATGTGATCTATTTTTCTTGGACATAGAAGCTTTAAAGGGAATATAAAGCTCACATATTGCGAGAGATCAACCAAATCTTATGTTAATATATTTTTTCTAAATTTGTTTGGACATAAGGTAGTCTATCTGCCGGTAACAAGGAATAACAAGAGTATTTCGATGGCATGTAAGTCTGGCCTTTTGCGCTCTAAATGAACGAGAGTATTTTAGATGTGAAGGTGGTATGCATCTCTCAAAGCGGTTCATACGCTGATGTACGTGGTTAGTTCTTTGATCTGTCACGAATCTCATCAGTCCGACGTGTGACTGATGAACATATATGAGAGGGATATGCGGTATTATATGTTAGGTGCGTTAATATTGTGGGGATGAAGAGGCCTAAAAATTGCTCAAGAGTTTTATGCACGCAAAACATTACCTAAAACACTTATCCACTTAGTTCTTTCATAATATAATACAACTTTTCCTAATCAAGTTTTTAAATTAGTATTATATATATATTGTACAGGCAAGAAAATCAAGTAAAAAACGAAAAACTAGTAGTACCTGCACTTTGCCCTAAATGTGTTAGTCGTATTTAGATCAACCCTTGAAATTAAGTGGTTTTGCTACCGGTATTATAAAGCTATTCTTTTCATAATATAAAACTTATTTTTGATAAAGTAACAGCAAGTATCCTTTGAAAAAACACATATGCTAGTTTCTAAACGGTTAGAGTTAACATGGCTAAATTTATACTATCATTAAAAAGGCATGTGCATGTGCCAAGCGGAAAACGGAAATCATGCACAGCAGTCATTATATAACCTTGCAGCAGTTTCGTTAAAAAATAGCTCACGGTAAACGCTTTGAGATTGGCATTTCATAAGAACTTGATTGAAATTCGAGGAGTCGGATGCAATCAGATTAGCAACCTGGCTAGATCATAGGCAAGAGGAGAGTACTGGAAATTAAATTAACATAGGTGTTACTTAAGAAATTAGCTTACTATGACTAGCACTAACAAAAATATGAGCTTTTAAGGGTAGTGCTCTTAAGGGTAGATCTAAAGAAGCAGATGGGGGTTTTGTACTATAGATAGAGATATGAAGGGAGATAATAGACCTATATGAGTTGAAAAAATCCATCCAATATTTCTTTTAGTCGAGAAATATTCCTCAGAGTAGTTTATTAAGCGTCAGATCAGAATATACAGGCTTGGACCGGTGATCAAAAACTCACGTGAGAATTCGACCAAAGGTTTTTTTATTTGCATATTTCTGCACAAGTGATACTTAAAACTGGAACATATTTACCCTATGCCGTAGATGTGTAGTCTGTTTGGTAGAAGTGTTTAATTTAATGCAGGCTGAGTTCCTAAGCATTATATATTTAAGACAATACTTTAAGCGTAGGAAAGTGAATTCGGTAAGATACTTGCTTTTAGCGTAGTTTTCCATTTCATTAACCTCTTGGCTTTTCAACTACTATTTTTTACCGAGATCATTGGATAGTGAATAAGTATATATTCTAAGAGGGTAAATTTCTGAAAGCACTTTAGATACTCTCAAGGTCTAGCCTTTTTTTTTTTTTAGTAACTGTGCTCCTACACGGATTAAAGAAGGGAAAATATACACAATTTACTGTATTATTTCGGATTTAGCATGCCACATGGTAAGTCTATCAAAATCCAAGCTACTGCAGAAAGACGTATAAGTTAAAATAAATAGGGGCTATGGTCATATTCACAGATAAAAGCTCTCATAAATCATAGAGGAGAATACTGATGAATGATATAATCAGTGACAGTTTTACAAGGGACCTAGAGTCCGCGTGATTGAGGCCCCGACAGCTGGGGCTCAAAGCCATATCGAACTGCGAGTACAAAAAAGTCTTTCAATCTATTAAAAACTTTGTTAAATAGATATTAAAACCTGAAATTTTCTGCCTCACTCCGTCTTTTATGTGCTTCTGACGAGGACTAATGGGCTTCTACTAAACAACCTTCTCACAGATAGTCGAATTAAACAATCCAATAATATAATTCTATATTTTAATCAATACAACTACCAAAGTATAGGTCTTCCAGGGCTTGAATATTTTGAGAAGCAGGGCGCAGAAAAACTTCGTTGATAATTGTCATACCAGAGCAACAATTTTGTATTTGAGAAATACAATTCATTGCTAAATCCTCAAAGGTATCAACAGGTGAATATCTGGGAAGATGATACATACGTGACAGCAAGATATCACTTAAAAGTGAGTATACTTCGTCATAATCCTCATCTGCTTCATCAACTAAGCCAACACTTTCAGCAAGCGAAATTACGTTTTGATTGTAGTCATTTTGAAAGTCTGACAGAGTCAACAATTGTGGCTCTATTACCTCACTTACTGTCTCAAGTTTTTCGATGTGTGCGCATGAGCAGTCACTGCAGCATCCGGAAATAGAGTCATCGAAGCTAGAATCGCTGTGCTCCCCGACGGATTCTAAATTTATAATCTGCAGAAGCGAAACGAAGTCGAGTGGGGCTGCAGTATCAGAAACCATATGAGATGCGTATTGCCGGTGGTAATGTATGAAATAAACACAGTTGTAGGGTTCTATGCATGCTAGTGGGGCACCTAACCCATCAATAGACTATTCGTCTAAGAGCCGGTCATATTTTGTATATTTCTTTAAAAATTGAACTTGGTTATATGTACGTATCGAGTAAAGTTCACATCTACAAGATATGGATCCAACCAAGCGTAGCATTGTTTCAAAATAGCGTGTGGTCGACTTTGACTTAAGCAAAACCAATTATAAATAGTCACTTTGTCAATTAAAACACTTCTGGAAGCTTTTCAACCACATAAGAGTGGCCACCTACGCTCATAAGAGGAATACCAGGAATCTTGCGAACCCGACGTTTCAGATCCGCATCATTTGTGGCCACAATGTAGCACTTATGCTGCATCACACGCTCAACCAAGCAGTCATCTGCATAAGTACCACGATGACTGCACTTAACATGCTTTATACGGGGATCTTTGGCCATTCTCAGTGCGATTCGGTACTTAGGGCCAAGTTTCTCGAGCTCAGCAAGCACACAGTCAGTCACAATGGGTATACAACGTGCATATAGTGAGTCCATCATGCCTTTAACCAAATCTAGTTTTTTCTGGATGCTGAAATTGATGAAATTTGTGTCCACAAGAACCTGGTAGGGTGGCTTGATGGCGCTATTGTACTGGAAGAAGAGAGAACTTGATACTTGGGGAATGGATCGGACTGCTGGATTTATATCTGATTTGGGTTTTTTAGTTTCTGGCCGCTTCTCCTTCGGCTTGATCATCTTTTTCACAGAGACCTTCCTGGTCTTTTTTGCTTTTCCCATGGTAAGGGTAAAAAAATTGTCAAGGGTGAAAAGTATTTTAGATTAGACCTGTGGCCAGGAAAAGGTTGTTTTTGTGGAATAACACTATATATTACGTGTAAAATATCTGAATAGGGGTCCACTGGTAAATCAGATAGCCCCTGACAGTCAATTTACCTCAGTGTAAAGGCTGGAGCTGTTCACATTACCGTGCTCTGTACCACAGTCCCTTGATTGTATGTCCCAGCGTAAATGATTGACGGAGTCGGCTTTATCAAGATTTTAATTAAGAGCCCTCTATATCCTATAACCCGTCCCTTTGAAGTTCGTATAAATAATACCTGCATTGATGATCATCGAGACGATACCAATGGTAATTTCAGTTCTCAGCACCCCAGAAATGGCCCTTTCAACCTCTAGAGGTCTGTTGCACCATAAAATTATAGTTAAAAACAGGTTAATGACTGTGAATAGTGAGTTGATCGTCAACATCGCTTGAGTGTAGGTTTTAGGCCTCAAATACGATCTCACAGTGTAAATAATTGTCGAAAAGAGATACCTAACGGCGTGAGCCACCATTAGAACGAGTAAAGCCCTAACAAATACCATATTCCCAGCAAACATCTCATTTTTTGAACACAACACGGTTATACAAAGTACCATCAGCGTTACAGTAGTTGCATCAGACAGATACCCACTTATGCGAGCAGAGGATGGCCCTTTTGGATTCTTATAGTGTAACAAGCTTGACAATGCTTCATATGAAAGAAGATACAATAAAGGCACAATGAACACTGCAAATTCTAACACCAAAAAGGATTTTGCAGCCCAGGAAACCCATCCCACTGATGCACTAGCTGTTGCCATGGACAGAGTGGCTATCCAAACTAGATAACCGTAGGAAAACAGAAAATAGAAGTGCTCACTAGGCATTATTCGGCGTCCTTCTGAACTTGCATTACCTGGTGAGCTGAGAGGGCTTTTGGTACTTGTTGCTTTTCCTTTTTTGTTTCTACGGGATTTACGATTGCTTGCTATGACTTTTGATTCATTCAGGTCGGTCGAATCGTGCTTAACCTTTCCTGGCTCGTAGTTAGGTGTCTTCATGAAATTTTCGTTAGTTCGCGCAGTAATGAATTCGAAAAGCTGTTGAGTACCATTAAAAGGTTGCTTTGATTGCGCCGTAGGTTGAGGAGAAAGGGGCAAATGGGCTAAGTTAGGAGTCGGTTTGGACTCTTTCAGTACCACAGTGGTGTTACTGTCGGGTGGAACAGCTTCTAAAGAGGAACTGTTCGAAGATGAATGGTTGGTAATGGTTAAAGGTGTATCAAGTCCTGATTCATCCGTGTCCTCATGAATTGAGTCCGATTTGAACGTCAAAACAAAGGGAGAAATGCGTCGATCATTAGGTGTTTTGTTTAGTTTACGTTCCTCCAGATTCTCTTCATTTTGAGAAATTGAATGGCCTCCACTAAAGTATACGCGAGATTTGGCCTTTTTGGTGAGGTTCTCCAAGTATTCCATAAGTTAGAATGAGTGGTGGTGGTGGAGGATATTTATACAGGCTCAGTTTCCGACCGTCTTAAGACCACGCATCTCCCCATTGGTTACTTTGATTTCTTGACGAAATTTTGCTAAAATCAAGAGCCAAAATAATCAACAGGCCCAAACAAGGTATCCCATGGTTAAGAAGAGTTCCACCGGACTTCTACCCGGTGGAACTCTATACCACAGTATCTTGCTCATATGCTAATAAATACTCATTAAATAAATCAACTTGTGTCCTTAATACACTATACAGTTCTAAAACGCGTATACGTTGTTGGGTAGACATTTTCATGCCAAGCAGTTTGTTGCTGAAACACACCCATTTGACTTGGATGAACAGTGGTTAAAATAAATATATAGCTTTTCAAATGACTTTGAATCACGTTATAGTATACTTTGGCCCGTCACCACCCTCAGGACAAGTCCATGTAATCCCATTGGGATTCTTGATGTCGCAGGTCTTGCAGTGTATACAGTTTTGGCTGTTGATTTGGAACTTCATCTCGCCATCATTCTCAACAAACTCATATACGCCTGCTGGGCAAAATCTCTGCTCCAGCCCCTTGTACTTCGGCCAGCTGAACTCAGCGTACTTTTTCGGATCCTCGACCTTAAGGTGGTTCATCTCGTTCTCATGGTGGTAAGTACCAGTACGCGAGACACTAGTGAGCAAATCGAAAGTAATCTCGTTGTCGTGCTTCGGATACTCGATCGGCTTGTGCTTGCTAGCAGGCTCAGTGGCCTCGGAGTCCGTGTGGCTGTAGTGAAAAGTCCATGGTGTACGTCCCCTCAACAGCAGAGTATCCAGTCCCGAGTAAGCAATCCCCCCCACTGTCCCCAGTTTTGAGTTGAAGCTTGGACGCACGTTTCTCACCTCATAAAGTTCTTTGCCCACCCAAGACTCACGGACAGACTGATCATACTGGTCCATTTTATTCTCAAAAGCAAGTTCAGCAGCAATCATTCCCGTCTTCATGGCGGTGTGGGTGCCCTTGATCTTCGGCACGTTAACAAATCCAGCCGAACAGCCGATCAATCCACCACCCGGAAATTCGAGCTTGGGAATCGACTGGTAGCCACCCTCGTTGAGAGCACGAGCACCATATGCTACACACCGGCCACCAGAAAGCACGCTTCGGTAGAACTCGTGGGTCTTCATTCGCTGGAACTCCTCATAGGGAGACAAGTACGGGTTCTTGTAATCCAGACCTGCTACCAGTCCAATGCTCACTAAGTTCTGGCCAAAATGGTACATAAACCCACCTCCGTAAGTTCCGGTGCTGTGCAGTGGAAACCCCAAAGTATGGGCAACTCTTCCAGACGTGAAGTTTGCCTCAGGCACTTCCCATACCTCCTTCAACCCGATTCCATAGCTCTGAGGATCAGCACCAGCTGCTTCACGCAGCCCAAACTGCTTGATAACCTGCTGCGAGAGGCTTCCACGGCATCCCTCGGCCAACAACGTAACCGGTGCCCGGAATTCCATTCCACGCTCGAAATTCGCTTTCGGCTTCCCTGCTCGATCAACGCCTTGATCAGCAGTAGCAACTCCCAAAACGTGCCCCTCTGGCGACTTCAGCAGTTCATTGACGCTGAAACCGGGGTATACCTCTACTTCGAGTTCCGCAGCCTTCTCACCCAGCCAACGCACGAGTCCACTAAGAGACACAATGTAGTTTTTGTTCTTGTTGTGCATCTGGGGAGGCTCTGGTAGCGAAATGGACCCTCGAGTGCCCCACAACAGCCGCATTTCGTCCTTTGTAGCCAACGTAGCGTCACCAGGGAGCTCATCACGCCATTCAGGCAGAAGCTCGTCGAGTGCCCGAGGCTCCAGAACCGCACCAGACAGTGTGTGGCCTCCGATGTCTCCAGCCTTCTCTAAAACAACTACGCGACGTGAATTTTCAACGTCGAGTTGTTTGTATCGGATTGCAGCAGCCAGTCCAGCCGGTCCAGCACCTACAATCACCAAATCCACCTCATCCTGTTCTCTAGGTTCGATTTCAGCTGAAAATCTCCTGATTGGGATGCATCGGGCACGCCGAAGTTGTGGTACTAACCGTTTCAGCATAATTAGCTTGACTTCTATTTGTCAATTGCCTAGCCCTATTTTGTGGCCGGGTCGATCTCGGTGTGCATGAGTCACTTAGCCGAGTTGCGATGCTGGGAGACAATTAAAGATTAAATATACTTAGATTTTAAAATTATTTGCTCTGTAACACTTAAACATGGAGGTTCGACCCAAATATAGCCTGATCTGGAGGTTGGCACATTTCCAGGATTTTGTGGCCAGCTAGTCTTGATTTGGGTCTATTCTGCCTTTAAAAACTATACATAAAAGTGTACTGCCCCATTCCCCTTGATGGGCTGCGAAATCAAGTCGTGCAACACACTATTTCTACCTTCGCCTACAATTTGTCAGCATGGTCAGTAAAAGCCAGCGAGTTGAGCCCACGCAGGACGTGCTCGATGCGGTGAAGGAGCTGGCATACGGCCCCAACCGAGAGGATGCACTAGCTAGTCTTGGAAAGAAGCGAGAACAGCATCCAGATCTAGCACTTGTGCTTTGGAACTCGCACGGTGTTATGACGGTTATTCTTCAGGAGATTGTTAGCGTTTACCCATTGCTAAACCCCCCCCAGCTCAATATCGGGGTTTCAAACCGTGTGAGTCACACACTGCAGCTGCTCCAGTGTGTTGCATCCCATCCAGAAACCCACCTTCCCTTTCTGAACAGCCATATTCTGCTGTACTTGTACCCATTTCTGAACACAACCAGTAACGCCAGGCCCTACGAATATCTGCGATTAACGTCTCTTGGGGTAATAGGCGCCCTCGTCAAGAACGAGAACTCAAAAGTTGTTACGTTTTTGCTTTCCACGGAGATCATACCTTTGTGCTTGCGAATCATCGAAACCACCTCCGGTATTTGCAAAACCGTCGCTCTGTTCATTGTTTTGCGAATTTTGCAGGACTACCAGGGCCTCACATACGTCTGCCAAACCTACGAGCGGTTTTTTGCTGTGAATCAGGTGCTCACAGCAGTGGTCGAACAGCTCCCACAGCAGCCCCACGACAGCTCAATTAGGCTGCTGAAGCACGTAATAATGTGCTACCAACGGCTTGCAGACGATGATCGTGCCCGACATTCACTAAGGGAGATCTTGCCAGAGACGCTGCGGAACGGTGCTCTTTCACAGCTGCTAAGAGAGGATCAGAGCACTAAGAGGCTGTTGAATACACTTATTATGGTGATTAATGAGGCTGCATAATGCCAAGCAGTAAGGAGTTCTGCAGTGGCAGGAATAGAATGTAGATATATACTGACACGATTGACTATGATTAAATTGGGCTGTATACGAAATATTACCGACGTGATGTTGCTGTGCACCCAAGGGCAAGGACCTCGTGTATTTAACCGCCCTCTTGACCACTGACAGTTTCACAGATGTCTAAACTAACCAGCGAGCTCGTTCTACGACTAGACCCTCCACTTTTGCTTGGAGAAGGCCCCATCTACCGTTTCGAAGACAACACCTTGCACTTTATCGACTTCAAGGCAAAAAAAGTGCACATTGTCCCCATTGATGCTGCTACTGGAAACGTCGACAAAAACCGTAAGCAGGTTGTTCTTGATGCCCACGAGCCCATCACCTGCTTGTACTTCCAGGCTAACAAGCCCGAGTACATTTGCCTGCACTTTGGCGGAATCGGCGAGTTCAACGAACACACCGGAAAGTTCGTCAACCTCAAGACGATCTGCCCTGATGTCAGCATTCGCCGCATGAACGACGGTGTGGTGGACCCGAAGGGCCGTTTCTGGGTTGGTGAACTCGACACCAACACCGCACACGGGCCGCTTGGGTTTAAAAACACCCCAATTGGCCGCCTTTGGCGCTACGATCCTGATGGAGAGCTCAAACTCATGATTCCCGAAGGACTGGCCATTTCCAATGGCATTGGGTTCTCTCCGGACTTCAAGAAGATGTACCTCAACGACTCTAAGGGTCAGTACGTCTACTCCTTCGACTTTGATTTGGAGAAGGGCGAGATTTCCAACCGCAAAGTTGTTTACGACTTCCACGGAACCACCGACGAACCGGACGGAATGGTCGTTGACGTGGATGGTAACATCTGGTCGGCTCTCTACAATGGTTACGGAGTCGTTTGTATCAACCCTGAAACGGGGAAGATCTTGGAACGAGTCGAAATTCCTGCCCAGGCGGTTACCTGCCCAACTTGGGGTGGTGCCAACAACGACACTCTGTACTTCACCACCGGTGGAGCCGAAAACACGGTGCATGATGGCCACATCTACAAGGTGAAGACCAACACGAAGGGTATGCCCAACTTCAAGTTTGGCCAGAAATAATTCTGTTTTTTTTTTGTAAATATGATTGTTATCTACTCTTATCATAATTAGTAATGCCGGTCGCAGATCTCCGAGGAGTGAGGTCGGAATCAGGAACCTGATGGGTGTATAAACGATGTAATTGCAGTAAACTAACCTTGATTGGCATCAGGCACCGCGATCGCTGGGCTTGGACATACTTGAACTGCAGGTGCAGTTTCTTGTCAACCTTATCTTTGGGAGATAAGCCTCCGGTAGGTTTAGGTTACTGTTGGTGATAAGAGCCCTGTCAGATTATATATACCTGCCATTTACTTTTTGGGTACCTTTGTGTACCTTGAGATGTCAAAAAATAACGAAACAGTCGAGACGTTGCCTTCACCAGCAACGAGCGACTACAATAGTGAATTAGGCGATGACCGTACGATAACCCAAAAGTTAAGAGAATCGGTTTCGTCGGGGGGGATCCGGAAAATGTGGAACTCGTTCCACCACCAGTTCTTTACCTACGATGGACTCATTGGTAATGATGCAGACTACAAGAGCATGTTCATTCCGTCTATTCCGTTTACAAGGTTCAAACCAAAGCCACCACATTTCTATGGAGTCGATGATGAACTGCCTTTGCTGCTCACAGTTCTGCTTGGGTTTCAGCACTCACTGGCCATGATGGGGGGGCTGGCTTCTCCTTCACTTATATTTGCTGCTGCTGCGAACTTGGACCAACGTGATACTGAGTACCTCGTCTCAGCGGCTTTCATTGCTGCTGGATTCATGACACTGCTGCAGGTTTGCAGGTTTAGAATCCCTTTCACAAAGATTTTCATGGGAACAGGTATGATCTCGGTCTTGGGTCAGTCTTTCAGTACTGTGAGCGTTTTCACTTCCACGCTTCCCAGATTATATGCCTCAGGTTGGTGTCCCACTGCAGCAGATGGTACTAAACTGCCATGCAGGCATGCATATGGTGCTTTTTTGGGAACAGGATCTCTCTGTGCTTTGCTGGAAATCGCACTCTCGTTCATTCCGCCGAAAACGTTAAAGAAATTGTTTCCTCCTTTGGTCACTGGGCCAGTTGTCTTGCTTGTTGGTGCTGCACTAACTCAGGCAGGGATGCAAGATTGGGGTGGAGGAGCTGGCTGTTACCCAGATAAGCTTTGCAATGCCATAAAGCCTTCACACGCCCATCCTTGGGGATCAGGACAGTGGGTTGGTCTTGGATTTAGTGTTGTTGTTGCGGTCATTCTCTGTGATAGGTTCGGTGCCCCAATCATGAAGTCGTGTTCAATTGTAATTGGACTGCTTACTGGTTGTATTATTGCAGGTGCATGTGGATACTTCCAGCACGCCTCAATAGACCACGCACCGAGTGGTGAATTCAACTGGGTTCGCACTTTTCCGCTCAAGCTTTATGGCCCTATTGTTCTGCCTATGCTGGCAGTTTATGTGGTGTGTACAGTTGAATCAATTGGCGACATCACAGCCAGTGCTGACGTTTCGCACTTGAAAACCGAGGGAGAGGAGTTTGAGAGTCGGATTCAGGGTGGTGTATTGGCATCTGGAATCGGTTCAATCATTGGAAATCTGGCTACAGTCACCCCGCTCAGTAGTTTTGCTCAGAATAATGGTGTGATTAGTATGACCCAGGTTGCTAGCAGGAGGGCTGGGTTCGCTTGCTGTATTTGGTTGATCATCTACGGGTGTATTGGTAAATGGACTGCTACTATTGCAGCCATGCCTAGTGCCGTAATTGGAGGGATGACTACTTTCCTGTTTGCTTCCGTTGGTGTGTCTGGACTGTCTATCATCTCTAAGAGCAATTTCAACCGCCGAGATCGTGTAGTATTGACTCTTACTTTGGTGTTTGGACTTGGTTCGCTTCTAGTGCCTACTTGGTTCCAAGGCATTTTCACTTACAAGGGTGATAACAGCGGAAAGCAGGGCTTCATTGACGCCATAATCCTTGTGGTTCAGACACCATACTGTGTTGCCGGTCTCGTAGGCTGCCTAGCCAACTTAATTATTCCTGAACAAGACGATGAAATCATGGATATCAACGTGTACTTGGCACAGGACCCTAATGAACATAGACAGTCCGTCGAGGGCTTTGACGACCTCGCGCCCACCGGCACCAAACAGGCTAGAAGGGACAAAGAGGACAAAGGGGAGTAAATTTTACTTTATTATTTATATATATACTTGGGAGTAGAAATATTAGATGGAAATCATAATTAATAAATATAAAATAGTTTACAAATGGGCTACACCTCCATTTTAATCTTTGGCGTGTATTCGTGGTCATCAATTAGATCTTCCTCGTCGATTTCGTCGGAATCAGATTCGATTTCTAATGTTTGACGACGCCTCCTTCCATTTTCACGCATTTCATCCTCCTTTTTGAAGAGTTGGTTTCGAGTCTCAACGGTTTTAGAGAGCTCTTGTTTAGCTGCCTCAATCTCGTCCTCAGACTTGACTTCACCAGTACCTGCCAGGTGTGTTTTAAGTGAGACACAAGATTTAAACAGCATGTTGTAGATCATCAATTGTTCGCTACGCTTCATTGTTTGCGCGGCTTCATCCATTTTTAGACCCATAAGAATCCGCTTCAGCATACGGGCTTTTTCCTGTGCAGTACGGGGGATAGCACCACCAGATGAAGCCAAACTGGGTCCTCTCGGGGGAGATGAGCACAGATCTTCGCCAATCGAAGGCGGGTCTTCTGATAAGGCATCGCTTCCCGGAGGTGTGTTTAACGACACAGGTATTGATCCAGTCAATATAGCACGTCGAGGTCGTTTTGGAGTGGTTTCCGGTGTAAGCAAGGCTTTTGCTGGTCTCTTACCCTCAGACTTCATAATAATGTAGTTAGGGATGACCAAAGCAGGAGCCTCTTTGTGAAGTTTTCTAACTACCTGGTCTGATACAAACGCAGGGCAAAGCTTGGACAGGTTAGGCGTTACAGTGCTATTCCAGAAAGAAATAAGCTCTGGACTGCGAGGTGATTTGTCGATTTCAGAGAGAAGCGACTTTGCAACCACGAAATTGCGGCTCGTAGGAAGTAATTTCCATGCTAGTTGCACTGCTTTCAAACTCTTTTGCTGGACCAAAGCCTTAGCCAAGTTATCTGATAATTCGCTAGGAGCCTGTTCACGAATCATATCTACATTCTCACTGGAGATAGACTGCTTTAGTATGCGGATTTTATGACTCATTGCGCCATCCTGATTAGACAGGCTAATTACTGTAGAGATACCCATCTTAGGAAGTCGAGAAGGTAGTTTGGCGATTACCTGGAGTTGACATTGGCTGTCTGCATCCCTCAGCATGCTACTCCACTCCATCCAGCCGTTCTCATCAGCTTTATTCATGATAGGGATAAAGGACAGCAAGGTTTCACAAAGTACTTGGGGTGATATCTTAGCAGAATAATCGCGAATCACTGTAGCACAATTAGACCACTTTTGTGGTTGGTTCTCGCTTCCTGCATCAATAGTGCCAAGGAGAGAAAGCATAACACTGTTGATTTGAGACTGCAAAGATAGATTAGAAGAAATCAATCGATTTAGGTAGTCAGCACGTTGGGCTTTGTCGAGAAATATCACCACCGGAAGTAAAATCAAAGTCAAAAGACTGTGGACATGGTTCTTTGCTTTTTTCATAGTGAGCTCATGATCAAGTGTCTTAAGCAAGCCACTTCCCATCATGAAAGCAAGGGATATCTTGTTTTTATAGGAGATATCGGGCATACTTTCTTTTGTGGGGCTACTGGTGGGGCTGATAGTGGATGAGCCCGAGTCTGATGGAGGGTTTGAAAGCATACGGTAGTGGTATTTGACCATCTCCATCGCACTAGACCTAGTGGTGCACACACCAGCAATGCTATTCCAGATACTCTGCAGGTTATCGATATCCTGGCGAGAGTAGTTGTGCAAGCTAATCGTGTTAAAAACGTCCAAGTAGCTCCACACAAGAGTTTCATCGAGAGACATGCCCTTTTGACTGAGTGCATAAGCCCAAACAGCGGCGGTTCCGTAAGCCTTAAAAGGACCAAGCATCTTAAACAATGGAGCAATCAAGTTTTCCCATATCTCGTTGCTATGAATGTCACAGTGGTTCATAACATCCAAAAGCATCGAATATACAGATGTATCCAAGCCAGTCCGGGCAGTTCCACTTTTTGTGGGTGAGGATGGGTTGGAATTCGCACCTGAAGTAGGAATGTTTGTATTTCGAAGCACTGCAAAAGGGGTAAAAATCACAGTGTAGTAGCTTATCCCCGTGAGATTCAGCTCTAAAATATTTTGCCACACATTGTGGATTTGTTTTGGGAATGATCGAAGGCATACTTGCAGTGCATCAGTCCAGAACTCTGTGAAAGACCAATCAGCCGGGGCAGCACTCAAAACAAGAATAACGGATTTTATGATAACAAGGGACTCGTCATCAGAAGCAGATTGAACAATACTTCCGAGTTTATAGGCAATTATCCTGGCGAGGGGCTCAGAGTCCTTTCGGGCCTTATCATTCGGTTGGCCCAGAATAGTGATGAGCTCATGATCAAAACTGCTCAGAAGCTCAAGTGCCTCTCTTCTGGTGCCTGTAAAGTTAGAAGACAACCCACGAGCAGCGATTGAGATCCATTCCTGGGCTTTCGAAAGGATTGTTCTTGGGTATAGCTTGTACAAAGCGTACAAAGCAGCAACAGCATCGGCAGTGAACCCAGCAGCATTCAGCAGTTGTGTGCGAGAGAGGTTTGTAACAAAGTGCTCAGCTTGGTCATTTGAGAGTATTTTTTCCATGAGTGCCGAGCTACTAATTCTGACCGCGGTGCTAATCAGTATCTTCGAACTGGGTCGTTCTCCGATAAGAACAATGCATTTTTCAGTGAATTTCTGCAAAACAGACTTAAAAGCAGCGCCATCCCAGCCAAATCTGGTCCACACACCCTCAGCACACCGCATTATCTGCTGCAGAATGTTAAGGTCGAGCACATTGTGGTCTCTTGCGGCGACCGTCGAAAGGTCGGCAGTGGCCTGTTCAACGAGCTTAATGCTTTCCTCTAAAGTAAGTATGTTATCGTCTTTACCATCGGAGTCGTCGGAAGCATACAGGCTCTTTATCAGTGTGTTAAGCACTGAATACCTCACTAGCAAGTCAGGACAGTTGCCTGCGGCCAAATGCTTCAAGCACGCTCGGCAATCGATGTCTTGCAGCAGGCGGTACCGGTTGAAAACATCCACAGACACCTGGTCCAGGCTCTCACCAGAAGAAGTCGCCTGGTTTGAAAGCTCCACCAACCGGATTGCCTTTCGAGGAAATGTTTTAAAATTAGACAGACTAACTTCATCGGAACTGAACGACACCGACTTCATTATTTAGAAAGCAGATTTGTCCGGAATTATTGAAGTGCGGTTGTAAGCGGAGAAAAACCCGGTACGGCTTGATTAATTTAATTTGACGCGTACTAATTTAGGGTCAGCCCAGGTTCTTACGTCCAACGCGTTTTTAGGTTGTGTGTCAGCCATTCATTAATTTCATCCTCAGATAAATAAATTAGTTATTTTAACAACTTATGCTAGTGAAATTTTAGAACTATATAGTAATTACTGGGTGCTTAGAGCAAGTAAGCAACGGCAGCAGCACCAGCGGCAATAGCACCGACCTTGGCAGCAGCAGCACCGTTGGCAAGAACGGGGCCAGAGCTCTGGGGAGCAGAAACCGGGGTAACAGAAGGAGCACCAACTGCAGGGCTAGAAGAAGCAGTGCAGCTGCTGCAGTGGCTAACAGTGAGGGTGGTGGCCTCAGTAGCGTAGATAGTAGAACCGCTGTTGGTAACAACACCGCTGCTGGAGACAGGAACGGTAACAACCTGGGTAGCGTTACGAGAAACGACAGGCGAGTCAGTGCAGCCACAGTGCTCAACGGTGAGGGTAGTGGCCTCGGTAGCAGTGAAAGTCTTGGTACCGTAGTTGACAATGTCACCACTGGCACAGGGGATAGTGACAGGAGTGGCAATGGTGGTGGCAGCAGGCAAGACAACAGGAGTGTCAGTGCAGCCACAGTGCTCAACGGTGAGGGTGGTGGCCTCGGTAGCAGTGGTGGTGTAAGCACCGTAGTTCACAACATCACCACTGGCACAAGGAATAGTGACAAATGCGGTAGTCTCGACAGTGGTGGTAGCGTTAATGGCAGCAGCGTGGCCGAGGCTGGCGAGAGAAAAGAGCGAAAGCATTGATTAATTAGGTATAAGAGAGTGTGTGTTAAGAAAAAGAGCACACGCGGTACTACGTGTCTTTTTATAATACTACTCGGCGGCAAAGTTGACTTCACCCTCACCCCGCATTCCACTGGATCTGATCAGAAGTATACCCTGAATGTTCAACAACAGTATGTAGGGCCAGGAATATGAAATTTCACCACTCAGCTTTGTCGCAAAGGTGATGGTCAAGTAGGTTTTATTACTCTAGCAACTTATCTATTGAAAGTTTAGATCTAAATTAATTAATCAATAATTATTGGGTAATTAGAGCAAGTAAGCAAAGGCAGCAGCTACTGCAAGAGCTCCGGTCTTGGCGGACGCTGCATTATTGGGAATGACGAGACAAGCGTAATGAGCATTAATGGGAACGGGAGTAGCAGAAGAAGTACCAGCTTCAAAGCTAGTAGAAGCAGTGCAATTACTACAGCTTGCTTTAGCAGTATTGGTACCCACACCACTGGGGATAGGAACGGTAGCCAACTGGGTGGAGTTACGATAAACAGCAGTAGAGTCTGTACAACCAGGTTGCAAAACTGTTAGAGTAAATGCCTCGGTAGCAGTGTAGGTGTAAGTCCCATAACTCACAATATCTCCGCTCGAGCAGGGAATATTAATCAATGTGGTGGTGGTCTCGACAGTGGTAGTATTAGTGGCAACAGCGGGGCTAAGACTGACGAGAGAAAAGAAGGAAAAAATTGATTAATTAGACGTACCCCAGAAGGCTCCGATAAGAACCTCTTTCGGAACCGCGTGCCATTTTATATTTCACTCAGCAAAGTGGACTTTACCCTTTCGCCCACATCCCTTGATCGGACTGCACAGATACCTTACTTCCCTGAACGGAGATAAAATCAGTAGGAATAGGGCTACAAATATGTGAAATTAAGCATGACGCACTGGAGACTCTGGTTGAAAATGTGATGGCTAAATGCGTTTGATAAAGTGTACAAAATATGGCTTACTTGAAAAATAATAGAGGTGTCATTGACTTTCGTTCTCGTATATCTTACATTAAAACGCGGGTGTAATTTTTTTATAAAATCCCACAATCTATTTATAGGTTATCTATTGCAGCTAAACATCGATCCAGTAGTATACTTTTCACAGAGAAGAACGAAATTCGGTGTAAATTACTCAACATTTTGAATAGAAAATAGACTAGCCCGTATATACAGGATTTTTCAGGATATATCAAGTTTTTTATCACTGGGCTCAGGACGTTTAACTTTGTATTTGCCCTAGCCCATATGTACTAGCCCGTATGTACTGAGGATTTTGAAAAATTTTTTTTACACCTGGGCGGCTAACAAATTGTGGAGAGAGGCATGTAATTTTATTTATAATTCTCATTTACAGATTAGATAATGCTGTCAAACTGGAAACAAGCAAAGTATCCAAGGTTTGAAAGGCAGTATTCTTAAATAAAACAACCTATTTTTGGAATTTCCCACTTCATTTACACTCTTAATGCCTTGTAAATTCAAATAATATTGTTTTTCGACAACTCCTTGTGTTGTATTCGGGAATCTCCGTTTGTGTTTGCTAATTGACAAACGCATTCGGGAATCTCCGGCTGTGTTTGCTAATTGACAAACGCATTAAACTATCCACACACAAATGAAACTATTGCCTAATTATTTAATTTTAGGTTGATAACCAAGCTTTAAAACGCCCATAGCGTCTTTAACCTTTTGCAAATTGTGCAAACTAAATGCGCGAATATTCTCAAGCAATTCTTCTTCTTGACAGTTGTTGAAAGTACCCAATTCGTTGGCAAGGCAGTAGTGTGTTGCTCTTAATTCAACTTCCATTTCCGTTACAAGTTTCCGGTTGTTCGTTACCGAATGCTCTACCTGTTTAATTTCACCGAGTCGCTTGTTTTCAAGACTGGAGAGCCATGCTGGTTTGGGCTTAGCCGCGGCAAGACTTGCTAAGTGATTTCGCTCTTGACTTAAAACTTCTCGAGTTTGATTAAGTCTTGTTGCAAGCTCTAACGACTGATTCATTCTTTCTTGAAGACTTAGAGCATACCTCGACAACTCCATCAGGCTCAATACAAGAACCTTCTCAGTGGACGACACCGCCGCAGTGTTGTGCAACGGCTTGAATTCCGTGCTACCGGGAAGAATAGTCTCAACTAATGCGGAATGGTATGCAAGCGATCGTTCACAACGGCGCACTACCGGAAGAAGCTCCGCATCCACCGAGTTTAACCGACATTGCTCCTTCGCATACTCTGCCAAAACGGAATGGACATTTTCCAATCTTTCTGAGCCAAGCCTTAGAAACATCAGCCTCGAGTCTTCGTCTTCACTACCGAACAATGAAGATGTCAATGCTTCATTGGATTGATTGCTCTCAAGATGTGGATGGAAGAACCCTTGTAGTTCTGATGAGGAGCTGATAGTTGCATGCCAGTTTAACTGATTTAACCAGCACGATAAACGGATATTGTCTTCCAGAGTTAAATCACGAGCAAATAACTCCCCCAAGCAGCCCCTTTCAGCGTGCAAATCAGAGTAGTAGCAGTTGAAACCAGGTACCCAGGATGTGGGAAAAGAGGACAACAACAACGAGTTTAGTTCAATAAACTTATCGACTGGGCACTCCAAAAGCGATTCTTGACTCAAAAGCACTGTCTTCACATCAGATTCAGCCTTATTCCCAACGTATAGAGCCTTAGAGCCCATCACGGCAGCCCTAGCCAAGCAGACCGACGAATTGCCCGTTGTAGGCAGGATTTTCCCCTGTAGCCAGGGATCAGCGCCATTTTCCAGTAAAATCTCGCATACCTCAGTGTTTTTAGACACCATTACGGCACTCATCCCCATATTGTTTACCCAGTTGACGTTGCATCCCGGTATTCCAAGCACCTGCTTCACCAAAATTGGGTCATTCCCCGCCACATGCAGCAACGAATTACCATCTCGGTCAATGTGATCGTAGAAATTGGTTACCTGGCGAAGCATGCGGGAAAGGAGATGAGGCAGGTACTTCGCAATATGCAAAATCGGCGTGTTACCATCCTTGTCCTTGGCGTTCCACTCAAGTGAATTCATGTAACTCAAGACAAAATCAACCTGCTTTTCCGAGTTAACGTGAAACCCAATGTGACGCAAGTCTTTGTCTTGTTGGCAAAAGTAGTCGGTATTCTCACCCACTGTTTCCATGATGTACTCTAGCATCACCACGTTGTCCCCCCCCACAATCAAGGAAGCGGTTAGAAGGGTGCGAAAATTAGCGTCACGGTCTTGCAACACGAACTCTTTGGTGAATTTATTCCTAAATTTAGTCAGTAGAAACTTTAGTATTTCAACGTTCTGATCCTCCAAAGCCATGAACAAAGCGGACTTGCCACACCGTCGACTTGTCAGTGATGAAGGGCACTCCCGGCCAACCTTCTCGATTCCCAATTTGTCACTGGCACGGACTGCCTGCCACATTTTGGCATTCCATTCCGACAAGTGACCCAACCGTTCCCGTTCAGACCGCACATGCAGCATCACACTCTCCACAACCATCAACGTGTAGGACAGGCGACCAGCGCTTGCCCGGGCCAAAATGTTGTTGGATGCCTGGAATGAAAAGTTGGTGACGTAGTAGACATTCCGCTCGAGAACCTGCACTGCATCCGGCGAAGTGCGAAGGATTGTGAGCATAAACAGCCCCAAAAGCGTATCTGCCGAGACAGTACCCAGCTTAGGGTCCACCAAGAAGCTCATTGCTTTCAAAAAAGTGCGACACATCTCAGTCGAGAGCGTTGTTTCGCTTAGGTGCCCTAAAACAAGCGCGGCCTCAGCAGTGGCCTGCTCGAACGACGACACACAGAGCCCCCCAAGTCCCGGAATGTCTACCTGGGAGATATCGAGGTGAGTGATACCCCCGTATATACTGAAAAAAGTATCCTCCTTGCGTTCTGCCTCCAGCAGCACCTCCAACTGTTTCAACAGCGTGCGTCCGAGTTTCGCCTCGGCATAGTCGTAGATTTCCGCCAACGTAAACGTGTTTCCTGCCTTTGCTCCCGTGTATTCCTCGTCACTATCGTCGAAAACACCCCCGAACTCCTCCAACGTGTTCTTGATGTTCTGCACCGTTAGATGGAACCGGTTAGCCAGTTGCTGGCTCGACACTGCATTCAGCTGCAAACAAGCAATGCAGTAGTCCACCTTTGCTGATGCCCTTTCAATACTCTCCGTACCGATTTCCAAACCAAATGCTGGATTTTTAACCTGTTTGCGGGCACTAGGCACAATATCCGGTGATTTCTGCACTACACTGGCTACAATCGGGATTTCCGGCGACATTTCCGGCAAATTACTGGGAATACTCCGGCTGGGCCCGAACCAATTCGTTTTCCGGGAATTGTCGTTGAGCAGCAGCAGGTTGTTTACATTCACCACCATGAACGTAGCATTGTAGTTCATCTGCCTCAGCCCCGGTCTCCACAGCAGTTGACTTATGATTTCAACCGTTTGGCTCCGTTGTGGAGGGAATCCCTGTTGAGGAACGACCTTGTTACTCTTGATCTCCAGTTTCCAGTTGGCACCGTTCAACGTCGCAAACGACGATTCTTTCAAATTAGAAACATCTAAAACGTGGGACAGCAGAAAGTTGTCCTGGAACAGCGTTTCCAAACTCACCAATTCGGCAATAACGCTCTCTGGCGGCAGAATAATCAAAAAGCACGGTTTATCACCACTTTGGCTTAGCCGCAAGCGGGCCTGCAGCAGCTGTTTGCTGGGTGTAGAAGCGTTTTCGTTGAAAAGGGCCTCTAGCAAAGGATGAGAGAACATGCATACAGTACAATTGCCGCAGCTAAGTTTGGGGCAGTGTGGGTGCAGCGAGCTAAATACTTGTTGGTGGGTTTGGATTCGCCCTGTGAAATTTTATGGCCCGAAACCGTTTTGAGGAGAAGCACCGGCCGAAAGCCGATTTCCCCGCGAAGCTGGCGATGTGGGACTTCAACCACTGCGACCCCAAACGGTGCAGCGGCAAAAAGCTCGAGCGTCTCGGCTACATTCGCCCCATGCGGATCGGCCAGAAGTTCAAAGGCGTGGTTGTGAGCCCCAATGGCAAGGTCCCCGTGTCCCCCGAGGACACCGAGATTGTGGAGGCGATGGGAGTTGCGGTTGTGGAGTGTTCGTGGGCCCGCATTGAGGAGATTCCGTTTGGAAAGATCGGAGGCAAGCACCTTCGGCTTCTTCCCTTTTTGTACGCCGCCAACCAGACCAATTTCGGCAAACCGTGGCGGTTGAACTGTGTTGAGGCCATTGCGGCCTGCCTGGCCATCACCGGCCACTTCGACTGGGCCGCAGAGCTCATGTCGAAGTTCTCGTGGGGCCATGCCTTTCTGGAACTGAACGCGGATCTGCTGGAGGTGTACTCGAACTGCACCGATGTCGAGAGCGTTAAAAAAGCCGAGGCGGAGTTTTTAAAACGGGTTGAGAACGGGGAGACGGTGGTCAATTTTGGAGGAAACGGAGCCTTAGAGGAGGAATCGGAGCCGGAAACCACCGAACCCGCGAACAACGACCAGGTGCTGGTTATAGGAAGCGGAGAGCTCGAAACCAATGGAATTGAGGGCGAAAGCGAGTACGAAAGCGAGGAGGACGACTTCTACCTATAAATTCTACTTAAATGGCTGTACTTAGTCATATCCACTGATAGAACACCAATGCCCGAAACCAGTGAGTTCGCTCAATTCAAGCTGGTGCTGCTTGGGGAGAGCGCGGTCGGCAAGTCCAGTTTAGTTATGAAGTTCGGCAAAGGCACGTTTGCTGAGAACCGCGAGTCGACGATCGGAGCGGCATTCATCGCCCAAAGCGTGCACCTTCCTAACCGAAATGTGACCGTTAGGTTTGAGATCTGGGACACTGCCGGCCAGGAGCGGTATAAATCGCTGGCTCCGATGTACTACCGCAATGCGAACGCTGCAGTTGTTGTTTTTGACCTCACTTCTAGCCAGAGCCTCAGCAGGGCGAAATCGTGGGTCCGGGAGTTGCGGTTGCAGGCCGACAGCAACGTTGTGATCGCTCTTGTTGGAAACAAAGCCGATTTGGCCTCCAAGCGCGAGACCAGCCCGGAATCTGCCCACAATTACGCCCAACAAGAAGGCCTTTTGTACTTCGAGACCTCTGCGAAGACCGGGGAGAACGTCAAGGAGACGTTTTTGGCGATTGCCGAGCAGATGCCCATCGACCAGTACATCCAGGACCGCGAACGGGAGGAGCAAAGGGCAATTGACATATCTAAACAGCATCAACCGCGCCAACAAGGCTGCGGATGCTAATTCATATAAATGTAATTTTCCACACGTGACCTGCCACTAAAACCGAATTTGTTCTGGGATGGCCAGAAACGCGGTAACGGACGGCCGGAGCCACAAATCCAAGCGTTTGGGGGCCGAGAAGCAGGCTGGTTTGGACAAATCACGCCAAGTATCGGCAGTAGTGCATCCCCGTAAGCAGAAGCTATCTAAACGGGAGCGGAAACGCAAACAAAAGGATTTAGAGGAGTTTCCCGGCCTGCACTCAATTGCAAACGAGAAATCTGATTGTTTAACTGCTGGCGAAGATATTTTGGCGTTTACTTTTGCAGGTGAGAAGGAAGTTGAGGAGATAAGTGAGGAGATAAGTGAGGAGGAAGGTGAGAAGATAAGTGAGAAGGAAGGTGAGAAGGAAAGTGAGAAGGAAGGTGAGGACGTGAAAAAAGAGAAAAAAGAAGAAGATTTCATCAGTTTGGATATCGAGACCGACTCTGAACTGGGGCAGCAGTTCAGTGCATACGAGACTGACTTGCCTCCGTGGCTAGATACCTCCACCGATTCCGCAACCGTGGCCAGCCAGCTGAGCCAGGAGATGCTCGATTTTCTGTGCTACGTCAGTCCCAATGAAAGGGAGCAGAAGACCCGCTCGTCGTGTGTTTCACGGCTACGACGGGTGGTTCGCCATCTGTGGCCGGATGCCAGCCTGGAGGTCTTTGGCTCGTACGCCACAGGAATGTACTTGCCGGATGCAGACATCGACGTGGTGATTTTCGACCATGAAATGGGCCGGAAGCTGCGGAACGATATGTACAAGTTGGCCAATTGGCTGAAGAAGCAGGGGGTCAGCGACAGCGTCCAGGTCATTTCACACGCCCGCGTGCCTATAATCAAGTACATAGACCGCCAGAGCCGGCTGAATGTGGACCTCTCGTTCGGGCAGACGTCTGGTGTTGAGGTTGTGGGCCGCGTGTGCGAGTGGCTGCGGGCGACCCCCACCATGAAGGCCTTGGCCATGGTTATCCGGCAGTTTCTAAAACGTCGGGTGCTGAGCGACGTGGCCAGCGGCGGTTTGGGCGGGTACGCGACCACATGCCTGGTGTACAGTCGGCTGATGCAGTGGAAGCTGCACAAAAACCCGCTGCTGAACAACGACAACCTGCTCGAGAACATCGGACTTCTACTGATCGACTTCTTCGACTACTACGGCAACCAATTCGACAACCAAAACCAGGTTGTGCGGGTGAACTCGTCGTTTCTGCCGTACGAGAAGCGAATGAACGGGAGCATGCTCAACAACAAGCCCAACACGCTGTCGATAGAGGACCCGAACGACTACGGAAACAACATCAGCAAGGGAACGTTTAACTACCCGGTAGTCAAACGGTGTTTTGGCAACGCTGCCAGCTACCTGAAGGCTCTCAGCCTGCAGTGGGCCAACTCGCCCATAGAGAAGCGACGGCACATGTCGTTTTTGGCACCGCTGCTGAAGTTCAGCGACGCCCCACACCGGACAAAGATCGACATTGAGACTGCATTGAGCACTCCTAACGCTCCCGATTACACACAGAAGACAGAGGCCAAGATGGACAGCCAAATACACCAGCGTCGCATGGACCTCGACGCCCAAATTCGGCAACACATGACGGCCCGCCCCCCCCAACGCAAAAGGAGAGCCAAAAATGAGCCGAAAATAGACCCGTGGATGAGTGATGGGGCCCCAAAAAACTCTAATGCCGAGGAACCCAAAGTGGAGCCCAAAAAACCTCGCATTGACGAGAGCGAGGACAGCCGTACCCGGCTTACTTCGGATGAAAGACGGAGTTTCTGGAAGAAAAAAGGCGGAATAGACGCTGTATAACTATTAATACCATCTATATACATCTAGCAGCCCTCCACGAGCCATTTCAGGGTTGGCTGGAGAACGTTTTGGTAAATATTTCAGTTAGGGCAAGGTACGATTTTTCAGTGACACAGATGGGCAAAGGCCAGCACTCCAGCGGAGACCACTCGCGCGACCCGTGTCCGTTGGTGATTCTGAACGATTTCGGAGGTGCGTTTGCAATGGGCGCCATTGGCGGCACCATCTGGTACAGCATCAAGGGGTTCCGTAACTCACCCTACGGCGAGCGGTGGCAAGGCGTCCGGTCCGCCGTCAAGCTGCGAGCACCTACTTTAGGAGGCAATTTCGGCACCTGGGGAGGTCTTTTCGGCACCTACGACTGTGCGATCAAGTCGATCCGCACCACCGAGGATCCCTGGAACTCGATCTTGGCTGGTGCGATGACCGGCGGTACTCTTGCCGTGCGAGGCGGTTGGCGCCAGGTCCGCACGAACTTCATCATTGGCGGCATCATTTTGGCTGTTTTCGAGGGAATCGGCATTGCTGCCAACCGGTTTATGGTCGAGGCCCCGCAGGCCCCAGTTTTGCCTGAGGCTCAGTAATGTACATAATAGCTTTCAAACCAGAAATACGTCCCTGTATCATAATAGGCTGTCCCACTGCCTGGGAGACCGTCACTGGACTACAAAACGGTCCTGGATGCTCTTTTTTCACCAAACCACTATTTTCACTTCTGTTTACGCTTATTTTACGACCTAGATATATATTTAATTAGCTAAACCAGAAATAGGCCTGGGAAACCATCACAACTGATTGACTACATAACGATCCTGGCTGCACCAAACCACTTCTGTTTATGCATATTTTAATTTAATTAGCTTTCAAACCCAGAAACACCATCATGTTATTTGAAAATCCTTTGTCGTAAATATTGGGCAGCTCCCCAACCGTTCTCACCACTTTGGGCTCGGCATCGCCCACTAGTGACTGCTCCAATTTGTTCAGTTTGCGGTTGAAGCGGCCGTCTTTGTGCTTGAACAGCAGAATGTTGGTGTTTGGGTACGTGTACAACAATCCCTTAGGAACCAGCCTTTGGATATCCTGCCACTTGTCGGCCTCGTTGCTCGTGGCACCCAGCCAGCCCTGCCGCAGACTGAAAAAAGAAAACAGAAGAACCAATGGCAGCAGTTGGACGCACAGCATCAGCAGAAGAGCACCGGTTCGCTGGGGCCGGCCCAGTTTAAACAGCCTCCACAGAAAGAAGCCCGGCTCGTTAGACTGCAGCGTTTCCTTAAAAGAGATAAAAAGCGGCCACGCAAGCAGTAAAATGCCATAAGTGAAGAAAAAAGCGTTCACGACCAGAAACACGGCAAACAGCCAGAAGTTGTTGCGGCCAATGCAGTTGTTCACCCACACACAGTGGTGGTCCTGCAAAACCACGCAGTGCCCGCAGGCCGAGCAGTGCTTGGACCGGGCTGGTTTGGCCCGGAGGCACGTTCGGCACTCCGTGTTGGCCGTGTAGAGGATATCGTCGAACTCAAACCGCCTGATCTCGGTCTGGAAGTTATTAGAAGTGACTCGGCCAGGGTCACTTAGGTACAGTGCGAGCAACGACACAATGGGCCAAGAATAAACGAACCGAATGAACCGTTTGTGCGAATGTGAGTACGGTGCGAAGGGTGCTAGGAAATCGGTGTCGAACAGGTACAAAAAGAAGAGCATTGCAGTGACGTACCCGAGGGGGATGATGTTGGCAAGGACCGAACGGGCCACGTACCCGATTACCGACTTAATTTTAGCGTTTCTGCGGCTGCCATACAGCGTAGCAGCGGCCACAAGCACGATTAGCACCGCCGACGTGGCTACAAGCAGATGGGCCATTACGAAATCTAGGGCACAAACCGGATTACAAACCCTCAGGGCGAGGACTGAAAATTTTTTGAAATTTCAATTTCCCACGAACCCGCACACCACAGAAAACCAAAAACCAAATCCAGTTTCCTTCATACCCAAATAAAAAATGTCCCGTCCCCAGGTCACCGTTCAAGGCTCCGGCTCCAGCACCGCTCTCCCTGCTATCTTTGAGACCCCTATCCGTCTCGACCTCGTCCACTCCGTTTTTGTTTCCGTCAACAAGAACAAGCGTCAGGCCTACGCTGTCGCCTCGAACGCTGGTGAGCAGACCTCCGCTGAGTCGTGGGGTACCGGTCGTGCCGTTGCCCGTATTCCCCGTGTTGGTGGCTCCGGTACCTACGCTGCCGGCCAGGGTGCCTTCGGTAACATGTGCCGCTCCGGTCGCATGTTCGCTCCTACCAAGACCTGGCGTAAGTGGCACGTCAAGGTGAACCAGAACGAGAAGCGCTACGCCACTGCTGCTGCTGTTGCTGCCAGCGGTGTTGCTCCTCTTGTTCTTGCCCGCGGTCACCGTGTTGAGAAGATCCCTGAGGTTCCCCTCGTTGTTGGCGACAACGTCGAGTCCTTCACCAAGACCAAGGAGGCTGTCGAGCTCCTCAAGAGCGTCGGTGCCCACGAGGACGTCCTCCGTGTCATCAGCAGCAAGACCCTCCGTGCTGGTAAGGGCAAGTACCGGTCTCGCCGCACCACCCAGCGTCGTGGCCCTCTTGTCATCTACAACGAGGACAAGGGCATCGTCAAGGCTTTCCGCAACGTGCCTGGTGTTGAGATCGCTAACGTTGCCTCCCTCAACCTCCTCCAGCTCGCCCCTGGTGCCCACCTCGGCCGCTTCGTTATCTGGACCGAGAGTGCCTTCAAGGCCCTCGACGGTATCTGGAGCAGCAAGACCGGTTTCAACTTGCCGCAGAACATCATCTCGAACAGCGACATCACCGGTATCATCAACTCCAACGAGATCCAGAGCGTTCTCCGCCCCAAGGGCGAGGCCCGCACTCCTCGTGTGAACCCCCAGAAGCGCAACCCCCTCAAGAACCGCGAGATCCTCAACCGTCTCAATCCTTACGCTGCTGCCTACTCCGAGAAGAAGCTTGGCCAGGCCAAGGAGACCAAGACCAAGCCTACCTCTGCTGCTGTTAAGGAGTTCAAGGGTCTTGTCAAGGACTTCTAAATTATTAAATAGTCATTTAATTAACTTACACGTAAGTGTGATATTTGTGATCCGTTTGTATCAGACCACGGTAATAGTAAACGATACTATACAGCACAGATTCACGTTGTACTGAGTTATGTGATATTTTAAGTAATGACTGTGTACTTTTGTATCTAGGTTACAGTAACAGATCGGTGATTTCAAGTAATTAAATAATAGGTGATTATCGGATCGTACTACTCTGCACTCTCTAAATAATAATATTCAGCACAGATTCACATTACACGGGTTAAGGAGATATTTTAAGTAATTTACTGTGATGTACTCTACCTTTTGTATCAGACTAAATAAGGTACAATAATACAGTCTCAGATTCTATACAGCACAGATTATACTGAGTTATGGTGAGATGGGTGTATTTCAAGTAATTGACTGTGTTGTACTACTCTTTTGTATCGGACTAGGTTACAGTAACAAAACTATATAGCACAGATTCACATTACACCGGGTTAAGGTGATATTTCAAGTAATGACTGTGTACTTTTGTATCTAGGTTACAGTAACAGGTGCATTTCAAGTAACTGACCTTTCCACTTTTAATTCCACCGATTGTGCAAGTTCCCTACCCATGATCCCGGGGTGGAACGAATTCGCATTTTTTGATGCTACTCCAATCCAGGACCCTCTTCCTGGACAGCTTTATTCTGATCCAGATGTGCTGGATATCCAGCCCAGCAGCGAAAGTGTTTTTATGGCCACTCGTTCCGGTACAGTCAAAGAGTTCAGCGGCGAACTTGAGCTCTTGAAAGAGTTCACTGTTTGTGGCCTTGGACAGACCCCAAACTTTGTTAGGCCGGTGAAAAATACAAAGCTATTGTTAACTGCCTTTTCGGAGTTGGGGAAACCCCACGAACTGCTTGTTTGGAACCTAGAAACGCCGGAAGTGCAGGTACACAGCCGCGTCTCTGTTTCAGAAGATACAAATACGTCACCAATCACCCAGCTCGAAATCACCTCTGATTTATCGGTTATTGCCCTTGGATTCGCCAATGGAACCGTAATTGTTGTTCGTGGTGACCTGCTCCACGATCGTGGAACCAGACAACGAGCAGTGTACAAGGCACCTACCGGTGTCTCCGGTTTAGTGCTTAGTGCTACCGGAGACGAGCTTTTTGTGGCCTCAGTAAGCCAGGTTGCTGTTTGCTCGACGACAACGTCAAAAATGACCCGTGTTCTTGATAAAGCCAAAGGTGCAGATTTAGGCTGTGCTGTGAGAGCCACTACCGAGCAGCTGCTTGTCGCACGCGATTCGGATGTTGCGCTATTCAATACACACCACCGTGGGCCCTCATTTGAGCTAGAATGCCCCAAAACACACGCTTATTTTACTACCAATGGCCGGTATCTGGTCTTAGTGGCAGTTTTCGAAACAAGCAGGAGTTTATTGGCCACATCGACTAAAAGATTGCTGGTAGTTGATCTCAAACACCATATTGTGGCTTACAATGGGCTTTTGTCGGCCAATGTCAAAGCAATATTCGAGCAGTGGGGTCGGCTAAACGTTATCCAGAGCGATGGGGTGCTGCTGGCCTTAACTGAACGTCCACTGCACCAGAGAGTTAACCAACTGACTATGCAGCATCGCTACAAGGTGGCTGTGCAGCTTGCAGAGTCGGAAAATGCCACTAAACTGGCCCTTGAACTCCACCAGAGCTTTGCAGACTTTCTTTTTGAAAAACAGGACGTTGAGGGAGCTTTAGCAGAGTATATCAAGGCAATTGACCTCAAACAGAGCTCTCGAGCGATTCGCCAATTCAAGGACTCTCAGCATGCGGCTTGGCTACTGCGGTACCTTGAAGCTTTAAACGCTTCGGGAAACGCCAATTCGCCCCAGCACCAAACACTGCAAATTATTTGTTATGCAAAACTCGGTAAGATACCTGAACTGAAAAAATTTCTAAAGACAGCAGTTACCCAGGATGGCTTTGACTTCGAACAGGCCGTGGCAGTGCTGACTGAGCCGGGAACTAACGAATTTGGGGAATTGGCGGTTTTTGTAGCTGAGCAGTGGCCTGACCCAGACCTTGCGGTGCAAATCAGGCTTCGTCAGCTCGGTGATGCTCAGGGGACACTTGACTACATTCAGACAACTAGTGTGGCTGATGCTCTTCGTCTTTTAATCCAGAATTCCCGCGTGCTGCTGAATAAACTGCCCGTGGAGACCACTGGTGTGCTGATTACTGTTTTTACGGGGAAATTCGTGTCCCGCGAGGGCCAAATATCTAAGGAGGAAGTGGCCACTTATGCCGAAACTCCGATTCTGCAGAGCTACCAAGCTTTCATTAAGTTTCTGGGATCCGGAAACTACCTAGGTTCGCATATTGTGAGCGCTGCCACGTTGGAATCCGAGGTTCGTGAGCCTTCTTATCTGCCACCACGTCCCCGGCTGATATTTCCGTCATTTATTGGCCATGACAACGAGTTTGTTATTTTTCTGGAGGCCTGTTTACAGTCGGCTCCAAACTTTCATTCATCAAGTAAGGACCTTAGTGACATTGCCACTACCCTCTTTGAAATGTATCTGAAGGCAGGGTTGCATGATAGAGCTAAGCAGTTGCTAGACACGCACTCTGAAACGTTATATGCCTCGACGGTTCTGGTTGTTGCTGAGACGCGCGGGTTCGCGTTGACTCCAGAGCATTTGGTGGCACTTGGTTTGTCTAACGCTGACGTTCTGCGGCACCTGTGCCAAGCCGAAGACTTTGAAAGCTCATTAAAGCTGGTACGTGAAGCTTCAAACGATAAGGAGCTGGTACTACAAGCAGTGCAGCTTCTCACGCGTAGCGCTGGAGCAGTTGAGTATCTAAGAAGCGTGAATGGTGGTTTAACAGAGTTGTTAGAACTTGCGGTACAAAGTGGTGCATCTCCTGTTCAACTGGTTTCTGATCTGGGGAGGTCCCCTCTGCTCACTGTAGGAGACATACAACCTTTTGTAACGTCTGTGCTTACGGAACAGCAGAGACAGGCTGAGAGACACCGCAAACTCGCAAACTCGTACGAAGCGGAGGTTCTGAAAAAACGCGAGGAGCTCGAAAAGGGACGTGGGCCCTTAATAGTGAACTATAACGAGTGTGCTCAATGCAAACTACCAACTGAACTTCCTGCTGTGCATTTTGGGTGCCGGCATTCGTACCACCGCCAATGTCTTAGCAAAGACGAGTGTCCGGTGTGTAGAGCGGAGACTGAGAGCGTCGTGTCCCTTCGCAATGAGAGTATTGAGGCTGCTCAGGACGAACACTTTCTTACCGAGTTGGGTTCTAAAAAGGATAAGATGCGGGTGGTTATGGACTTTATCTCTAGAGGCGGTTTGTCTTAGTTGATATGTTAATTAGTTACTTAATTAGCTATTTGTACAAAGCCCGAGCTTTCTCTAATGAGTCAACAACAATTTCCATCGCTGACAATGCTTCCTCATTCTCGAACCGCTTCGTGACTACTTGAATCGCTGTAGGAAGGCCCTCCATTTCCACGGGGTCGTAAACGTCAAAGAGTACCTGGGCAGGATAACTTAACGTCGAGCGGTCAAAATCCAGTGGAAGTTTATCAAGATCTTTGTCGACAGTGGATACTGGCACCACACCGGCTGGATAGTCTAGCAGGTTGAACAAAGACGTGTACAGAATCGTCCAAAATGTATCTTCAGTTCCAAGTGGAACTGCTGGTGATGGATGTACCAGCGTGATCAGGAAGTCAATTTCGGCCTTTTCCCAAGCATCAGAAAATTCCTTGCGGAAACGATCCCGCATTGTTATAAGATCCGAGTATTCTGCCGCAGAAAAACTCCGTTGACAGCGGTACATCCTTTCCAGTTCCTTGTATCCAAACAGACTTAGTATTTTTTCCCATAAAACCTGCAAGAAGCGAGGCAGTTTTGAGTATTTGGCAACATTGGCCACATGTGGATCGTTATGCTCAAAGGGCATCAATATCTCTGTGATTTTTTTAAACCCATCTGCATAGTAAAGCTTGTGAATCAACTCGTCATACTCAACTGAAGGTGAGGGTGGCTTGAAATCAACTGTTTTGCAACTTCCCATAAATAAGGCATCTTTTGTAAACTGCAATGCTCTAGCCTGAGCTGGTGTCGGTGGCAGAAAATCATCAAGCACCATTACCCCCACTCGAGGCCATTTGGGAAGCTTTACATCTCTCCATTCGTGTGGAATTACATCATTGTCATACTTCCATGGGCATACGCTAAACACAGACTCGATAAAGTAACGCAGATCCTTTATATTCTGAGCCAAAGGTGAAGCAACGGGTCGAATACCCGTAATTCCCTCATAGCCACACGATGTTCCAGCCATAGGCCACCGAAAGCTCGACATCTTCAGTGAATACACTCCATTCCAGGACGCAGGAACTCTTACTCCTCCCCAAATGTCGGTTCCAATCCCTGCTTTAACGCTTTTCCCTGCAATCAAAGAGGCTCCTGAGGACCCTCCAGTAGAAAATTTAGCATTGTGAAAATTTGAAGACTGCCCAAAAATATCGTTGAAGCCTACCAGTGACATCATTGTAATAGGCACATTCGCCTTACTACCTGTTAAAGCACCAGCATCTTCGAGCAGTTTGGCAGTTGAACGAGGTTTGGTAAAAATACATTTTTCATTGGAATATCTGAAATACCCACCACTGGAATAGGTATCCATAACGAAGAATTGATCATCCAGTGACACTGGAATATTATGCAACGGTTCCCATTTTCCTTTCAGATAATTACGATGAAATGGTCGATTGGGTACACCCACTTCAGAAAATGCATTAGTTTTGCGATGAGTGTCTCCTCTCAGTTTTTTGAATGCATATTTACCGTCACGTCGTTCTTTAACTAGGCTAGCTATATCCATGTTAATAAGAGACTCTTCTTCCCCTGTAATGGGACTTTTAACGAACGCATCTCTTATACTATGTTGAGCATATCTCTGTTTACTCAAAAGTCTACGCTCAAACTCTTCCCGTTCTTTGGAGACCATTGACTGAAACAACATCACACCACTTAGTGACTAATAATATAATATGTCAAATCCGTTTTTGGGAAAACTTTGTGAGTCGTTTGAGACAAAATGAAAAATAACTTAATACCAAGTCTATTTATAAACTATATTCACCTTAGCTAAAGACTCCACCACTAATTCCATAGCTGCCAGGGCCTTCTCCTCTTGGTAACGTTTGGTGACCACTTGAACCGCGGTAGGAAGCCCCTCCATTTCTTCAGGATCGTAAACATCGAATGTAACCTTAGAAGGATAACTCATGCTTGATCTATCGTAATCCTGCGGCAACCTGTCAAGGGTTTTGTCAACCCGAGAAACAGGCACGATACCTGCAGGGTAGTCTAGAAGATTAAATAGCGACGTGTAAAGAACTGCACGGAATGTATCCACTGCCTCGTTAGGCACCGCGGGAGAAGCATGAGGAGGAGTAATCAGGAAGTCAATTTTTTCTCTATTCCAATAATCATTGAATTCCTTGCGAAATATATCTCTTTGGATGCACAGTTCCATGTACTCCGCAGCAGAACTACTTCTCTGAGCCCGATACATGTTTGCTGACTCCTTAAATCCAAACAGTGCCAGCAGAGACTCCCATATAACTTGCATGAACCTTGGTAGCTTGACGTAACACATCATTTTTTTCACATAAACATCATTGTGCTCGCTTGGAAGTAGCATTTCAGTAACACCTTTGAAAGCATCTGCATAGTACAACTTGCTAATCACAACATCGTAATCAATTGAAGGCGAAGGCGGCTTGAAATCAACAATTTCACAGCCGTTTTTAGCTAAAGCATCCTTGGTGAGCCTCAAAGCGCGAGCCTGAGCCGGTGTAGGAGGTAAAAGATCGTTTAATGTCATAACTCCCACCCTTGGTTTAACTGGAAGTTTTACATCTCGCCACGGTAGCGGAATCAGCCGAAAATCGTATTCCCAAGGTCGCATACTAAACACAGCTTCAGTAAAGTACTTTAAGTCCTTTAAGCTGTAGGCCATTGGTGAGGTAACGACCTGCACACCTTGGAATCCGTCATATCCACAACCATCACCCTCCATGGGCCACCTGAAATTGGACATTTTCAGCGAGTAAATTCCACTCCAGGCAGCAGGAACTCTAACACTGCCGCCAATATCCGATCCAATTCCTACTTTTGAACCATTTCCGGCAATAAGCGAGCCTTCGCCCTGAGAGGATCCACCCGGTGCGAATTTTGGGTTGTAAAAATTCGTAGTTCGCCCAAAAATGTCATTATATCCCTCAATTGCCATCATAGTGATGGGAACATTTGTCTTAACGTACGGAATAGCCCCCGCATCAATTAGTAACTGCGTTGTAGCTCCATGACTGGTGTAAGGCTTGTTCACATACTTTGAGTACCCTGCGGAAGCATCATATCCCTCAACGATAAAAGGATCCTTCAAGGACACGGGAATCCCCGCGAGTGGTTTTGAAATATCGACATTTTCAGCCCAACGCTCAGCATCCGATATCATCACCTCGGTCAATGCATTCGTTCTTTTGTGGACCTTCAAAGCTTGTTTCCCAAACGCCCTGAGCACATCAATTGGCTTTAATTCGCCTGCCTTCACGAGTTTCACCAAACCAGGAACGTCATTATTTAGAACTGATTTTTCCTTATCAGTCAATTCTTTGTGGTACTCAGTGAGCTGTTCAATACGATCACTTCGCTGCTTCTGTTTCAACAAAACATTTTTTTGGTGTTGCGAAGTTATGAACCACATGCAGGGTTAATTGATCCCAACCAATTATTTTTTCCAATTATATACGGAATGACGTGGGCAAGGCACTTTGTGATATGATAAGATAAGATAAGGTACGATAAGGATTACATACGCTCGACCGGAGTGATACCGAGCAGCCTCAAACCGTTATTCAGAACAATCTTAGCCGAAGCATAAAGAGCCATACGAGCCTTTGCAACCTCAGGATCCTGGTTCCTGACGTAGAGAATATCGTAGCAGCTTGACACAGTGTGGGAAAGCTTAAACAGATAAGTGATCACCGTTGAAGGCTCCGAGTTACGGTATGACATAAGAAGAGTATCGGGGTAAGCCGCAACAATCCTAGCCAGAACCTCAGCAATCGGCTCAGTGAGCAAAGAGAGATCGGCATTGGAATAGTCGCTGGTTTTGAGGCCCGAGTTCCTCTCCATTGAGCACAAACGAGCATGGGCGTATTGAAGGTAAGGCCCGGTATCACCCTCAAATGAGAGCATACGCTTCCAGTCAAAAGTGTAGTTATTCACACGCTTACTCTGCATGTCCTGAATCATAACCGCACTCAGACCCACTAGATCAGCCACAGTTTCAGGGTCCTCGATTTGGGCGTACTTGGCTTCGTTTTTGCGCATGACCTCATGCATCGACTCCTTTGTTTCCTCCAAAATCGTATCCAAAAAGACCACTGTACCCTTGCGAGTGCTCATTCCCTGCACCATTCCGAAGTTGATGTGCTGCAGTGTCTTGGCCCACTCGTGGCCCATGATCTCCAAAATCTTGAAGAATTGCTGGAAGTGGAGGTCCTGCTGGGCAGCAGCCACATAAACCATCTTATCGAAGTTAATGTTCTTCTTACGACGAATTGCCTCTCCCAAGTCGCGGGTCAAGTACAACGTGGTACCGTCAGACTTACGCACCAAACACTTGCCAAGTTTCTTGGAGTAGGTCTGCAAAGGCACCAGCAAGGCTCCACGATCCTCTAAAGTGACACCCTGCTCGATTAGCTGGTCAATAACGGCCTTCATCTCGTCTTGGGTAACCTGCGACTCACCGGAGTACTCATCATACTCGATGTTCAACCGCTTGTAGGTCACCTTGTACTTCTGAATAGACGACTCACGGAGGTCACGCCACAGCGAAAGTGCTTCCTCATCTCCATCTTCCATCTTGCGGAAGTAATCACGAGCCTCCTGATCGGTTTTAGACTCGCCATTTGGGTCAGCAGCAGCCTCCTCCTCTTTCTCACGGTTGATTCGCACATAAAGGTCGAACATGTGGTTAATAGGATCCGATTTCAAAAGGTCAGCGTTGCCCCAACGGTGGAAAGCGATTGCAAGTAGTCCAAACTGCTTGCCCCAATCACCAAGGTAGTTGATTCGGCGGACTTCAGCACCCATTTTCTCGTTCAGGTTTGCAAGATAACCCCCAATAATTGTGCTGCGGAGGTGACCAGCGTGGAAAGGCTTGGCAATGTTTGGCGAGGAGAATTCCACTACAACCTTTTGGCCCTTTGCGACCTCAGAGCGGCCGAAATCGGGGCCTTGCGAGAAAACCTGAGGAATTACAAGCTTCATGAGAGTCTGGCTCTTGTAGCTGAACCGCAAAAACTTTCCATTAGCACTGCTCGACTCGATGTAGTCACTTTTTTCACCCACTGGAAACTTCGAGGCCCACTCTTCGGCAAGCTGCTCCGCATTTCCACCTTTCACACGCAACCGAGGCACTGGAATCACAAGATCACCGTGTTTGTTGTCGATTGGAGTCTCAAGAGCGGGAAAAATGAGTTGTTTGTCCACTCCACTGATCTTACTGAGTTCTTCAGTCACATACGAGCGGAAGATGTCGGCCGGGTTCAATGCAGGGTTTGAACCAGGGAATATCGGTACACTGCTAATTCCAAGCTTTTTCAGGCTAGCGGTCACTGCTTCTACGGACATTCGGCGAATACCAAGGTTCCACAGAATCGTAAAGTTTTTCGTTCGACCTAACCCACAAGACTGTGTTTAATAAACTCGTCCAACTTCAGCTGTTCCGTCCTCAATTGGGATTCAGCGAGCTCGCGTCGCTTTTTCTCGGCTTCTAAACGGTGTTCACTGAGTTGTAGTTCAAATCTAGTTATTTTGAGTAGTAGTTCAATGTTAGACTCCCCACTCTCTACTTCTCCTGGAGGAGAAGACGGAACCGATTTCTCAATCACAGTTGTTTCGTGCAATTCGCTGTGTTTCACGGAGATGTGCCGTCTGTGGAGGTCGTTTTCCCGCGAATAGCTCACATCGCACCCATATGGGCAATAGAACCGAGTCATTGGTGATGTGGAGGGGCTAATTGGACATTTAAATAGAGAAACAATCAGACTGCATTTAGACCAGCGAGATTGCTGTACCTGAGTATCCGACTCCTTTCAGACCCGTAGAGAAAATGCCACAAATGTACCTTGCCCACATGATTAAATGGGTAGCCAGTGCAGTGGCCGTAGGACTGGCGTATTTGTGTGAACGCCCCGGAGTAGTAGCATTTTCGGGTTTGCAAGAAAGTGTAATGGGCAATAAAAGGCGTGCAGCCTTTCTGAAACAGGTATACCTGCTGCTTTCCAAACTTCACATGGCCCTCCACCGACGACCCCCCCAAAGTAGCATAGATCAGCTTGCTTTCAAGTTATGGCATTGGCCAGATAACGAAGAATCTGAATCCCAGAGGTCTCGCGTCCTAAGTGAGATTTCAGAGCTCCAAAACCAAGAAGTAGAGCTTAAGGCACACGAGAACGAACTAATTGCAATGCAGGACAGTGTGTTTGGTAGCGAGTTTGTAGACTGGCACGACTTTGGGTTTCAGCGACCGACTCCCGAAACCGATTTCAGAGGCTCTGGTGTGCTTGGTTTGACCTTGTTTCACGCATTTTGTACGGAAAACACCGAGAAGTGTCGGCTACTAGTAATTGAGTCACAATCGGCATCGTCACTGACTGCAAAAGGCCCCTGGTACCCTGTAGCACTAGTATCTATTCGATTGACGGTGGCCTACAAAGCAATTCTTGATAGATCCCCCGTACTAGTTCTCGCCCTTGGGGAAAACTGGCTCAGCACACTCAAATCGCTGCATGCCTCGATTCTAACCGAGTTTCACTCAATGTGGCTTAATGGCCTCGAGACTGGGCGTGTAAAAACATATTTTGATACTGAAGTTGTGCTCAAGGACCTTGAGGGTCGTCTCCCCGCGAATATGCTCAAAAGGCTGGTTAAGTAGCATTACCATAATTCAACGCATATATAAAAAGGTGCTACTCATTTATCCTATGCAATGTAGATTGGTTATAAAACATATTCATTAAGTCTAAATATTATTCTGAAGCTAAACATTTCAAAACATAAGGTGCTTGTGGAGTGTCCTCATTTATCCATATACAATGCAGAGAAATATCCTAGTAAACATATTCATTAACTCTAGTATTAATAAATTCTGAAGCTAAACATTCCATTTCAAAATATAAGGTGGAGTGTCCTCATTTATTCATATGTAATGCAGAGAAATTTTAGATATATATCATCATACTTGTTATAAAACATATTCATTAAGTCTAGTTTTAATGAAGCTAAACATTCCATTTCAAAATATAAGGTGGAGAGTCCTCATTTATTCATATGTAATGCAGAGAAATATCATAAGTCTATTAAACATTCCATTTCAAAACACGACCGTCGTCTCCACCACTAATCACACAGTCGCCTAGCCAGTCCACCGAGTTTATCTCAAACACTCCGTGGGCCTTCTCAATGATCCTCTCGACCTCAAACACTCCATTCGTCTCTTTGTAAATAGCAATCTTTCCATCAGCACCTGCACTGGCAATTTTCCCGTTCTTCGCCCACTTAACTGTGTACACCGGGTAATCGTGCACGGCAGGCAAGTCACACACGAGCTCCCAATCCTCGCTCAGCACGTCCCAGCGTGCCACAGACGGTAGCCTATTCTCGTCGTTTCCTAAACCGCCGGTCTGTGACAATCTTTTCCAGACTTTCACCCTTAAATCATCAGAGCAGGAGACCAGTCGCATACCATTCGGATCGAAATCGCACCCCCAAACAGTGCTGCTGTGTCCATCGCTGCCCTCCAGGCTGGCCACACAGATCCATTCGTCATCGTCTCGTCTCCATAGGCGAATGGAGTTATCGTAGGAGGCCGAGGCAAGGACCTCTTCGGTGGGGTGCCAGGCAACGTGCTTGACGTCCTGGCTGTGTTCCTGCAGCACTGCAGCACACTCGAAGTCCTCGCAATCGTCGTCCACCTCCCAGATCCACACACTCTTGTCACGCGAGCAGCTGGCGAGGAACTGGCCACTGGCAGACCAGGAAACGCCCTTGATCTCGTTGTCGTGGCCCTCCAGCTGAGCCAGGAACTCCCAACTGGGCTCCTCCAGCGCAAAAACGCTCATGGTCGCATCAAAAGATCCCAGAGCCAAAACAGGCCGCTGCGGGCGCCAGCACACCGCACGAATGCTCCGTTCGTGGACCGATTTGAGCTCCTTCACGAGCTGGAAGTCCGCCGAGCTCCGAATCTGGGCGGTTTTGTCCGCAGAAACACTCACAAGGTACTGCAGCGTTGGATGACACCGCACCTCCCACACTCGTTGTGTGTGGCGAGCGATTTCCACAGGCTCCAACATGGATTTCTATTAACTGACGGATCAGGGCAAGGCCCCGTGAAATTTAAATGAGGACCGGCCAGGCAATCAAACTGGCCGGGCGGCTCCGGTCCCAGCACTTCGTGGAGGTCTCGAAGTTCAAAATTAGTGCTTCTATGGAGCAGCTGGCCTCTACTTTCGGGGACTGCAGCTACCTGCTGCCCGGTAGCATTCCCACCGAGCTGCTATTCCCTCACCTCCAGCGGTTTTCGCACCGAAAGCCGCTATTTGACAAGCTAAACACCTCTGGAACGCTTTTGCTAACAATAATGCTGAACCAGCACATGGGTACCCGTAATCTCGAGCTCCCGGAGCGGCTCCTTAGCCAGTTCTGCGAAAAGCACCGGGTGGGGCACCATAACACACTCACGCAGTACATAGGGGCGGTTGATTTGTTTGTGGGGCACAAGGAGTGTGCAGAAATGGTTGCAAACCGTATTCTAGGCGGTGTTGATGGGCTGTCGAACATGTACTTAAGCCTGATTGCCCACGAGTGACGTTGCTGGGCTGTTTGGCTGGATAAGTGGCCTAATTATGAAATTTAATGGCCATTGGGGCTCTCTTTAGATAGTTTAGGCTTTTTTGTATAAGTAATTGCATTGCAGGTGTTCGCTTAAATGGCCGGATCGGGGCAGTGTAGGGTTCATGCTTGACGAGCCCGAGGAGCACCTGAAGAAAGCACTGCTTTACACCGGCTCGCAGGCCGTGCAGATGCGGCGAATTCTGGAATCGCCCAAAGGACAATTGCTGCATGCGATTAAAAAGGCCAGCCTGATGCTGGGCGAGCTGCGAACGGGTAGGCTCTCACCCAAACTGTACTACGAGCTGTACAATGCCTGTTTCGACGCTCTGTCGCAATTGGAAACGTACCTGATCGAGGTACACCACCAGCACCATCTTGCTGACGTTTACGAGATCGTGCAGTACACCGGAAACGTGCTTCCCCGACTGTACCTTATGATCACGGTAGGATGTGCCTTTTTGGACTCCGGAGAGGCTCCTCGCGAAGAAGTGCTGAAGGATATGTTGGAAATGGCCCGTGGAATCCAGCATCCGCTTAGAGGACTGTTTCTGCGGTACTATTTGGGCCAGCGAACGGGCTCCTTCCTCAATGGAACCCGCGAGAGCCTCCAATTCAGCGTGAAATTCACCCTCACTAACTTTATTGAGATGAACAAACTGTGGGTTCGGTACCAGCATCAAGGACACAGTCGGGATTTCACTCAACGTGAGGCCGAACGACGCCAATTAGAGACTGTGATGGGCAGCAGCATTCTACGGCTGGCCCAGCTTGATACGGGAATTGCAGTGTTCCAGGACGAGATCCTACCCACTATTCTCGAGCAGGTTGTCCAATGCCGAGACAGACTGGCCCAGGAGTACTTGCTTGACATACTGGTACAAGCATTCCCGGCCGAGTTTCATTTAGAGACTCTTGAAACGTTTTTAGAGAGTCTTGAGTTTTTAAGGAAAGATACTGTGCTAGGAGGAGTTCTTGAGGCCTCAATTGACCGTGTCCTTGAAGTTTCTAAGGAGAAGGAGAAGGAGAAGGAAGGGAAGGAAGTGGAAAAGAAGGAAGTGGAAGAGAAGGAAGTGGAAGAGAAGGAAGTGGAAGAGAAGGAAGTGGAAGTGGAAGAGAAGCAAGAGGAAGTGGAAGAGGAAGAGGAAGAAAAGGTGAAGAAAGAAGACAAGGAGACCGAGAAGGAGACCAACAATGACGACAGAAAGGCGGAAACTCCCGATATACAGGCTCTAAAGCTAGAACCCGATTCTAATCTTGCTTTGGAAACCGCAAAACTCTACCGTAATGCTGTTGTACGGCTTACTCTACCACCTGAGGACCGTGCAAGACTGGCATGCAAATTGCTTGAACTCTATAGTGTGTCTGGAACCGAACCACCGCTTACCGAGCTGATTCAACTCGCTGCTGATGGGGCACGCCAAAGCACAGAGGTCGAAAGGCTGCTTTTGAGCCTGTTCGAGCAGCCCCTCCCTGCCATTCTGTCGGCTATCAGCAGTCTCACGAGCCTGCTCGCTGCTCAGTCCACCCAGACCGTTTCATTGGTGGCTGAGCGGGCTGTAGAGAAACTTCTAGCCCAACCTGGCGGAACTGAGAGCCCTGAACAGATTTTAGCTTTGTTCCAGGTCCTAATGCGATCCAATAAAGTCACAAATTCCAATGTTTCGCGACTTGTTAGACTTTTGGTCTCTGGAGACCGTACTTCGGGTCTCGAAACACTCCAGCAGGCATACCGTGCCATTCGTGAACAGCCTGGAGGGGCCGGAATTGTGGTTTCCGTTGCACTTGAGCTTCTCCAAGCTGGTCTCCCGGCAGAAGAGGTCTCGAAACTGCTGAAGTTTGTGCACAAAGTCTGTCACGATGTCTCAGCAGTTGGAATGCAGCCATTGGTTGGGTTCCGGCTGTGTGTGCAGGCTGGAACTGCTGCGGATGCTATTGGGGCCGAGGAGGCCTCGTACGAACTGTTTGCCGAGGCACTAACTACTTACGAGGAGGGGATTACCGACTCAGCTCAGCAAGTTTGTGCTTTGGCGGTGGTAATCCAGGCTCTTCAGCAGTGCTCTGTGTTCACAACCGAAAACTATGTGCCTTTGGCTCAAAGGTGTGTACAATACGGCCAAAGACTGTTTAAGAAGCCAGACCAGTGCCGTGCACTGTTGCAAGCCTGCCACCTTTTCTGGGATAATGCATACTCGGATTCACGAGCGGTTGAGGAAACACTCTCTCGGGCTTTACGGGCTGCTGATTCAGTGATGGATACCTCTACCAGCATCGAATTGTTTTTAAACGTTTTGGAAACCCAACTGTACTTCCTCATGAACGAGGCTCCTACAATCACCCCATCGAGTGTCAACCAGGTCCTCGATCTTATTTACGACAACCTGAAGAACGCGGAAAGTGAGGACGGTAAGAATCTACAACTGTTCAAAAACCGCCTCTCCCGAATAAGTGCATTTTCCCATCAGCAAACCGTGGCTTTTCCGAAACTCCAGGATGTCGCGTTCCGTTAGTTTGTGTTCCGTTAATATATAATTAAATATCGTTGAATTTTCGCTTCCTTTGATGGAAACTTTCAATATCCTCAAAAAGTTTCTTAACGTCATCCTCGTTGAGGTGGTGTGGGGCCTTCTTGGGAACACCTGCTACTTGGCGAGTTGCTAGGAATTTTTCTCTCAACACGGACCTCTTTTGTTCGAGTTCCTCAACCTCTAGGATTAGCTCGGTGTTGTCGTCTTCGGAAACCTCAGGGCTCAATTCTCCTAGCGGGGTGAACTCGGCGAACTTAACCGGGTCTACGGCGAATATTTCAGAAGTATTGACTCGTTCTCCCGCATAAAATCTGGCCAAGATCTTGTCGGTGGCCAGTATTTTCTGTTCTAATTCCGCCATCTCGTCCAGTTTAGACTCGTCAACGCCTTTGTTTTCCACCAGTTTTGCCCGCGTACCGAACCTCAAAGAACTCAACGTTTCGGAGAGATGTTTTGGGGAAGGTGAGCAATTTATTATGACTGTGGTCAACGACTCACCACCCAATGCGCCCTGTAGCATTTGGGTGAGTTTGGATCCTCGATACGGAATGTGGGTGTTTGCAGAGCCGCCAGTCAAAGCAGAAGTGACCATTGCCAAGTTTGATAGGCTTTTGTTGATGAATGAAGCCTCCTCAAGTAGTTTCCCCGAGGCCCCAGTCTTTTTGACCGCCTCAGAACCTGCCAAGTCGACCAGCAACAATTTGGCTCCGGATTCAAGCTCCAAAAGCAGCAGAGCGTGGCTTCTGCTTGAACAAACGTTCATTTTAGTACTGTTGGTTCTACGCAGTTTGTTTGCCTTAGCAACAAAGTTGAGCATTTCCTCTGCGGTGCTGAATTGCTTGGTTGTGGCGTCCTTGAGACTGCCGTCTCCCCGAATTGACACTGTTTGACGATTATTGAAGAGGTCCAACAGCTTCTCATTGTAGATTTCGACAAAACTTGTTTTCACGAAACTGTCACACTGTTCAAAAACGAGATTCACTGCTCTGGGGATAATACCACAGGTGTCCAAAGAGGAACCGCCGGTCATTGTGTACGACTTGCCAGAAGCAGTCTGTCCATAAGCAATTATGGCACCGCTGTACCCATCGATGAAGTTACAGACGTTTTTCCCCACACATTCAATGAACATGTCGATTTGACTGGCATTGGAATCAAACACGCTATCGAAAACAAACGTCTGGTCACCAGCCCTCACCAACTGTTCGGAGAGTTTTTTAACGGCATGTTTTGTTTCAGTTTCGTCGCTGGAAAACGGTCTAACGCGCACAACCACTTCAATTGCCCCCATTTCCGGTGGTTGATGGGTTTGTGAAGATTATGGTTTTATTTATATATGTGGGTTATATTTATGTGTGGGGTTGTGGTGCGGTGGGTGTGCCTTGTGGACTGACATGCAGTTCCAGGGTCAAACACCACTCCATCAACCCCAGCTGAAAAAATGATTAGAGTAGAAGCAATAAGTGAGTTTTAATACCATAAATAAACATTAATTAGCATAATACAAACCAAATAGCTTACCAACTGGCTACCTTGTAGGCCTTGAGAAGGGCTCGGAAATGGCAAAATGCAGCAATTACCACACAAACATGGAAAAGCTGGTGCGAGTGTCCCCAAAAATCGTATCCTCCGGGACACGTCCGTTCTGGGAACCTGACTGCATAGAGAAACGCTCCAAAAATGTACAAGAAAGCCTCACTTAGCAGCCAATCCAGCCCAATCCGCTCCCTAATTTCACGAAACCCAAATGTTTTGCAGCCCACGAGCACAGGAAGCACGCCAGTCAGTCCATAAAGCACAAACATGACTGCCCTTATTGGACGGTACTCCCTTGAGCGGAACTTCTCCATTAACGAGACAGCAGCACACACTGATCCAAGCAATAAAGTAAGTGAAATAAACACCAGCTGATGCCAAAACCGGTCGTGGTAGGCCAGCAGCACCAGAGCGACCATTGAGGCCGCAATAAGCACACAGATCCCCAAGTAGTCCAGCTTGTTCCCTAGCGTAGCCACCCTCAAACTGTGGCTCTTCAAAGTGTGGAAAGTCGCACTGAGTCCCAAACAGGCACAGCACCCCCCAGCAAACAGGAGAAAAGGAAGCGGAACCGTGTTGGACAGCGTTAAAAGAAGCAAAAGACACAGCACAACGACCGACGGAATCAAGTGGGTATATATGTTCCCTGTTTCGTTGTGCAGAAAGAACAACGACTCGAAAACTCGCTGCATACTGTTTGATTCACGGACGTATCCCGTGTGGATGTGTTCGTTGTCCCGTTGCCACGGTTCCAGCTCATCAAAAGTAGCTAGTCCACTATATTTTGAGCTCTTCCCCCCATCAACCCGGTTAATTGATGACTTTTCAGTCCCCACACGCCGTTTAGTAGGATGACCTGCCATTACTCAACGGTTGGATCTTCCTAACCGCAGCTCAAAAGAATGTGTGGGGCATGAAATATATACATGAAAAGAGAACTGTTATTATAATAAAATACTTGACTTGCGGAAAATATGTAATTACAAAGGCAAAAAGAGCTAGGAGAGCATATTTAGAGCTGTTATAAACGATTCAGAAGTTACTTTAGAAGCAATACCTACCGTGATTCTAGTTAGAAACCAGCATGCATGGCATTCTGGGTAACCATGTGCTGAGTCCTAGTAGTAGTTTATGAAGACTGATCGTGTTATTTTGCTTTGTATCTGGTTTTCAAACGAGTTTATTTAGAAGTATAGCAGCACTAATTGCAGTTTTGAGTACATTGACTTGCTGGCGGGTCTTCTTTTCGTTGGTGGAAGCAAAGCATCAATTGAGCTATCTGAACTATATAAAATAGCTATTTTGGCTTTATTCAGCGGGTTAAGCTCACGATTGATTTAACGAAGAACTCCTTGAGAGTACTAAACATAAGTTCATTATACTCTTCAAACACCAAATGAATTATGCTAGCAACAAACCAGAAAAAACCAACAGTAAGACCTGATTTAAAGATTTTACCCCAAGGTAGTTGCGAGGTAATACTTTCATTCAACTCGATTTTCTTATCATGCTTATCTCGGCGCTTGAAAATCTCTCGAACCTCAACTCTCGGATCCCAATCGAAAAAGACTACCAGGCGACAAGAAATAATGGTAGCTGCAATAAAAAGAATAAAACGAACAATGGCATCAAGCATTGTTTAGCTAGTAGTAGGGGAGTGATAGAAGAAGTGGTGATGGAGGAAGTGGTGGAAGTGTGGGTGATGGCTGCGGTGGTGTTTTAAGTAATTGTTTAACCTAGGCCCTGGAGGTGGGGGCACACAACCCCGTCTTGACTTTACACAAGTACGCGCCTTCAGGAGCATAGGAACATCACATGGCCCATACTGGAAACGCTTCTACACTCAATGTACAGACTATCTTGAAAAAAAACCACCAGCCATACCACCTTCCTAATCCCTATCTACTAACCACTATCTGCTAACCCCTACCACTACACATCAGTGGAATTTTATCTTAGAGGAGTAGTGAGGAGAACCCCAGTCCTAGCACCAACTCTGACAGGTATACACTGTGCATAACCATCAAGTAACCCCATTCTCGCTATGCTTTGCCAATATACTAACGGTCCTCAATGCATAAAGCAACACCGCCTAACCTCGAGCTGACCCTAAGAACCTTCGATCCAGCCAGTTAACTTGTGCATTAACAACCACATTAGATCTAAAACGGGGACGAGAGGAGTAGGAGTGACAAATCGATTAGTTTGTAAATATACCTTGCAGGGTAATAGAGATATACCTGGGTAAGTAAGTCAATTGATAGAAGGAGACAACGTGCTCGCTCTTTGTTCAACCAAGCCAGCAGAGCACCACTAACCGCCCAAAAAAACTCTATTGATTGAATTTACTCGCTGCCTGTAACTGACTGACTAACCGGAAATCTGTCAGGGTAAATGTTACCTCGTTTACATGTCCTACATAGCGAGTGACCCCACAGTGAGCAAAGTATGCGTTGTAATGGTCGGGCTTCCCGGCCGAGGCAAGAGTTACATGACGCAAAAGATTGTTAGGTACATGACCTGGCAGAGCATCAAAGCCAAGAGCTTTAACGTTGGTATTTACCGTCGCCAAGTAACCGCTCGACCTGATGCCGACTTTTTCCGAACTGACAATGCTGAAGGCAGCAAACTACGTCGCGAGGCAGCCGAGGCAGCCATGAACGATCTTCTGGCGTGGATGTTTGAGGAAGACGGCCAGGTTGCCGTTTACGATGCCACGAACTCGACTCGCGAGCGACGAGCGTGGATTTCCGAGACATTGAAGCAGTGGCACATCCATGGACTATTTGTGGAGACTGTTTGCGATGACGAAGAGATTATTCTGCACAATGTGATGGACGTGAAGACGAACTCGCCCGATTACGTCGGTACTGATCCGCAGAAAGCCGCAAAAGACTTCATGCGGCGAATTGACACCTACAAAGCGAACTACGCCACAATCAGCAGCTCGGAAGGCATAACTTACCTCAAACTCAAGAACATCGGCACCCACGTCGTCGCCCACCACATCCAGTCCTACCTTCAGAGCCACATCGTTTACTACCTAATGAACCTGCACATCAAGCCCCGACGGCTGTGGCTCAGTCGGCACGGAGAGAGCGAGTTCAATTTGACCGGACAGCTTGGCGGCGATGCCAACCTGACTTCTCGCGGGCTGATGTATGCCGAGAAGCTGCCTACGATGCTCTCGGAGGCCCTGGACGGCAAGGAGGCGCTCACGGTGTGGATTTCGACGTTGAAGCGCACCGCACAGACTGCAAAGCACCTTCCGTACCAGAAGATGCAGTGGAAGGCTTTGGACGAGCTTGATGCCGGGGTCTGCGATGGCCTGACCTACGAGGAGATCAGGCAAAAGTACCCGCGAGACTTTGCTGCTCGCGATGAAAACAAGTTTGAGTACCGGTACCGCGGTGGAGAGAGCTACCGAGACGTTGTCACAAGGCTGGACCCGATCATCATGGAGCTGGAGCGTCAGGAGAACATCATGATTGTCACGCACCAGGCGGTTTTGCGGTGCATCTATGCATACTTCATGGACGTCCCCCAGGAAAAGAGTCCCTGGATGGAGGTTCCTCTACACACGCTGATCTGCCTTGACCTGCGGGCCTACGGTACCAAAGAAACGCGAATCAGTGCACACATCCCTGCCGTTTCCACGTTCAGGAAGAAAGGAGAGGTTCCATAAATAGCATGCGATAAACTTAAGTAGTTATTGAAATTACAGTAGTACTGTGGTGGTTGCATTTATTAAAGTAGAGTATACTAGAGTGGAATTCCAGTGGTGTACTAGTAGTTACGGTGGTGGCGAGCTTAGGTCTATGTGGTGTGCAATGACTTAATTTTGTAGTAACTAGTAGTGCAGTCCGTGGTGGTGCAATCCTGCAATAAACTAGCTAAAGTAGTAGCAAGTATTAGAGTGTATTACAGTGGTAGTACAGTAAGTTCTCAATTGTTCTGATGTCTAGAGACTGGTAATGTCTATGGTGCTAATTGTAGTTCAGTCAGTAGTAGTACAATTATGCAATGCTAGCTATAGCTAGTGGCATTTATTCTGAAGTAGAGTGTACCAGAGAGAGGAACAGTGGTGTACTAGTAGTTACAGTTGTGGAATTATTCTGTGTTAGAAGTAATTACAGTGGTGGTAAGCCTGCATCTGGTAGTAACTAGTGGTTAAGTCAGTGTCGCTCTAGACTAGTAGTAATTGGTGGTGGTACAATTGATAAAGTGGTGTAATTATTCTGAAGTAGAGTTACTGGGGGTTTAGAGAGTAGTAGTAGTTACAGTAAGTGGTGGTAATTATTGTGTAGAGTGACTAGTAGTTACCGCAGTGTACTAGTAGTTACGACGGTATACTAGTATTAAAATAAGTTGTATTTATTCTGAAATGTTATTAGAGTATACTGGTGGTAGTTACAGTAAGTTGTCAAACATTGTGAAGTAGAGTAGACAGTGGTGTACTAGTAATTAGAGTACGTTGTATTTATTCTGAAATATTACAGAGAGTAGAATTACAGTGGTAGTAACTACAGCAATTATTCTGAAGTCTTAGATACCTGTGGTGATGTCTATGTGGTATTAATTTTGTAGTAACTAGTAGTGTTGCATTACTCTGATGTAGAGTGTTCTAGTAGTTACAGTGGTATTAATTGTAGTAGTTAGTGGTGGTACAATTCTGCTATAGCTAAGTAGAGTGTATTACAGTAGTGGTACAGTAAGTTCTCAATTATGATGTATAGACTGGGGTAATGTATATATGGCACATATACTAGCTAAAGTAAAAAAAAGAGTGTATTGCAGTGGTAGTACATGTCTGGTACATAACCTTTATTTAGATGCTTACAAAGCAGTCAATTTTTCATGAGCCAACAGCTGTCCCAGCTGCTACTGCAGATCCAATCCGGCGACAAGAGCGTTCGAGAGCCCGCAGAGGTGCAGCTCCAGTCGGAATGGCTCGAAGGAGGCGGTGATCGGCCCGCCCAGCTGCTGGTCGGCCTTGCAGAGCTTGCCACTCAAGGTGCTCCTGAGCAGCGAGGCTTTGCCGCCGTAATTCTAAGGCGGTACGCCACCCGCCTTGGCGATTTCTCCGATTCCTGGGGCCCTCAAGCCACCAGCGTCTTTGGGCTCATTGGCGAGCCTGCCCAGCAACGCGTCCGCGACCTGCTGCTCGCCGGTTTACTCGCCGAGGAGCAGCCACCCTTTGCTAGACGGAAAATCAGCGACACAATTGCCGAGCTCGCACACCCCACCCAGTGGCCCGGTCTGTGGGACTCCCTCGTGCATGCTGCGAGCTCGCATCCTGACCCGAGCGTGCGTGAGGCCGCCTTCCGTGTGCTCGGCGGTGCTCCGGAGCTGCTCCCCAGCGACTCCGGGGTCACAGACGCGCTGGTTCCGCTACTTAACCAGGGATTCAGCGATTCCTCCGAGGCAGTCCGCACCAGCGCCACCAGCACGTACGCGAACATCTTTGTTTACGTCCCCCGCGCGTCGTGGCCCCACCTGAAACCGCTGCTCCCGCCTCTGCTCAACGTGATGGAGCCGCTGAGGAGCAACCACCACGAGCAGGAACTCACGAGCGTGCTCGAGTCGCTCGTCACCCTCGCCGAGATCGCTCCGCGGATGTTCTCGCCGGTTTTTAGCACATTGGTCGACTTCGCAATGGCCGTGGCGGGCGACGAGGAGTTCGACGAGTCCCCACGGCTCACTGCATTGGAGCTCATGGCTCAATTTGCCGACGGAGCCCCGACAATGTGCTCGAGCGACCAGCATTACATCTCCTCGTTTCTGCCTATGCTGCTCAAGCTGCTCACTTCGGTGGGCGAGGACGACGAGGGGGCCGAGGAGTGGCAGAACATGGACGATTTCGACCTTTACGAGGAGGCCGAGTGCCTCCACCGCGAGGCCAAGCTCGCCATCGACCGGCTGAGTCTGAGTCTTGGGGGGGAGGTCGTGGTTCCCCAGCTGTTTAAGTACCTGCCAAGCATGCTCACCAGCTCGCTCTGGCGTGAGCGGCTCGCTGGCCTGATGGCACTGTCGAATGCGGCTGAAGGCTGTCGCGAGCAGATGCTCCCTGAGCTCGAGCAGATTTTGAACGCTGTGGTGCCCTTGCTTAACGACGTCCACTGTCGAGTGCAGTGGAGTGCCTGTAACGCGCTCGGCCAGCTGAGCACAGACCTCGCACCGGAGCTCCAAACCCATTTCGGCGATTTGGTGCTGCCAGGACTCATTTCGATGCTCCGGGTGGACGCCACGTTCAAGGTTCAGGCCCATGCGGCAGCTGCACTGGTTAATTTCAGTGATGGAGCCACCAAGGAGATCATGGACCCGCATTTGGACGCACTTATATCGCGACTGCTCATCCTGGTGCAGAGCCCGAAACGGTACGTACAGGAACAGGCGCTTACGACGATCGCTATGGTGGCAGACAGTGCCCAGACTCTGTTTGCCAAGTACTATTCCACGCTAATGCCTTTGGTTTTGGAGATTCTCGACTGTCCCTTGCCGTTTGAGTACCGTTTGCTGAAAGCGAAGGCCATTGAGTGTGCCACGCTGATCGCACTGGCGGTGGGCCGCGAGGTTTTCACTCCGCACATGGCCCAGTTGGGCCAGCGGCTTCTTTCGATCCAGTCCGAGAGCCAGAACGGGGTGATTGACGATGGAAACGGCATGGAGCACGAGGATCCGTGTGCTGCGTACCTCGTACAGAGCTGGGGCCGGCTGTGCCGGGTGGTCGGAGCGGATTTCGTGCCTTTTCTGCCGGCAGTGATTCCCCCACTGCTGGAATCGGCCAAAGCCGAGGAGGCCTGTCATATTCTCGACTTGGAACAAGCAGAGAGCCTTAGGGATTCGGAAGGCTGGGAGGTGCTGAAGTACGGGAACCAGTGGATTGGGATCAATACCGCGAGTTTTGAGGAGAAAGCAAGCGCGATTGAGCTGCTGCACGTCTACCCCCACGAACTTGGGGCGCAGTTCTGGCCGTACGTCGGTGAAATCGCGAGCGATGTCGTTCTACCCAGCCTTAGGTTCCACTACAGTCTCCGGGTGCGAGCCTATGCGTGCCAGCTCATTCCCCACCTTGTTTACGTGGCCCACCAGCACCACGAAGCCAACGAGCTACAACTTTTCAAAACGTTTTTCGATGCCCTGGTGAAGGGGCCGCTGAGGAACGAACGCGAGAGTGCTGGCATGCATGCCGAGGTGTTTATGGCCATCCAAAGGGTAATTGACATGCTCGGGCGTGTGCTGGACGTGGAAAGCTTGAACACGCTGTGCACCCTGTTGGTGGAGATCGTTTCTGGAGCCCGTAAACGACTGGAATTGGCCACTGAGCAGTCCACAGCGGAACAAACGGCTACTGCAGGTGCAAACCCGGCCATGCTCGAGGCAGTGAAGGCTGCAGCTCTGAACACCGACGATTTCGAGGAGGAAGAAGAGGAGGAGGAAAGCGAACGAGAGGACGAGGAGGTCATTGATGCCTCGAACCGGCTGGTTCACTCTCTGCTTAGGGCCTACGGGGGGGAACTGCTCGACACCCACTTCTCAGCGGTTGCGGGGCTCGTGCCGGTGTTTCTGAACTCGCAGTCGCAGGACGCGCGGCTGTGGGCATTGGAGGTTCTGGGCGACCTGGCGGAGTTCGGGAAGCAGAGGGCAGTGCCGGCCATCGAGTCGAACGGGTTTATAGAGTTGGTTTTGCATGCCATTAGTCCTGCAGGCGGGGCGGTGCGTGCACCAATCGAGCAGGCTGCATCGGTGCTGTGTTTGGGGAAGATTGTGCTGTGGTGCAGCTCGAAATTCGCTTTGGGCTGTTTGGAGCCGCTGCTTGCTTTGGCACAGAGTCCGGAAACCCGCAGTTTGGAGGGGAATGAGACGCGTGAACGGTGCTGCGGCACAATTGCCCGGATCCTGCGGGTTCACGGGCCCACAAACCTCTCGGAGTCCCAGTTCTCGATGGCTTGTGTTGAGTGGCTCAAGACTATGCCGGTTACTCAGGAGGCCGACGGAGCACCGTATCCATACATGTTTTTGGCCGAACTCATTGAAAAAAAGCACGAGGTTGTGGGGCAGCACTACGACCTGGTTTTTGTTGCCATTGTGCAGGCATTGGTTGCGGGGACGCTGGTGGGTAAGCCAGCGGAAATCGTTGTTGAGCAGACGAAGGGACTCATTGCAGCGTTGCCTGAAGACAAGCGAATGGCGGTGTTTAACAAGCTCAATGAGGCGGAAAAGCACGTAGTCCAGCAGGTGTTTGCGTGATTCTTTTAATTGGTTAAGGATAAATCAATCTGCGCTAAAAATCCTACGTTTACATCATTCGAATATATATGGTTCTCGTAATGCTGTTATAGCTAACGTACTATAGCATGGATACATATTTAAACAAGTCTCACAAGTTCATAAGGTTGCATAGGGACTCACCCGATGTGAACGAGGTTTCGAACGACGAACATGAACTCGTAAAGTTTCCACCGCTTTTGCCATATGCAATAGTCCAGTGCCTTTGTGACTTCTGAGAGTAAATCCGTATACAAGCAGAATCGGGAATTGAGATATTACTAGGAAACACAGGCTTCATAGAAACTATACAGATCTCATTGAAATTAGACTTACGGTCACCGTCAACTACACTGAAAACAGACATGTAGCCTGGACCACCGACAGCAACACTACTGTCATCCTTATTTTTCGCTTTCGAGTTGTGTTTCCAAGATTGAATAGCCTGGTCAATTCCATAAAGAAACTGACTATTTGAAAGTTTGTAGGGGGATACTGATGCATTATACAGTAAAGCCGTAAAATTTGACACCAGGACATTCACTGCTGTTTGTTTGTACCGTTTGTGCAGAGGCATGTTGTTTACTGCGGATTTGATAAACGGGTTCTCTGCAACAGTAGACTCAATTGTTAACAGTCCTGCTTGGATCAAAGCGTTCTGCCAGTTATCATGGTCCGGAGTGCTGATAAAGTGAGTTCCGTTGCTGAGAATCTCAGAGCCGTCCGCATCAATTTTCACATGGACCATGGGATCTAATTCGACCTTGAAAAAGTCTACATCGCTTTTAACACAGCCTAGGGATTTCGGCTGCTGTTCTTCAATGAACTGACTCAATTCCACTCGTGGGAAAGCATCCGCTGCTGCTGGTTGAGCTAAGAGAGTAAAGAAAAAATAGCCAATCATTTTTTTTTTGTAGTTATTATTATAGGTTGTGTTTTGTGTGTGCCTTAGTGGGCTTATAAACATAATAAGGTAATACGCCCTGCATATTTCACCCCTATTTCCCGTAACTGCCCTGAATCTTTAAAGCGAAGGCCCAGGGTATTTCCCAAAAAGCTTGTGTTTTTTTTGTTTTTTTTTTGGTTCTTGGTATTCTAGACCACTTTTATACTAAACTTAATATCATTCATATATAGCTAAACTCCTTAAAACTATACATATGCAATACGTATGTTGATCCCTGTATGTAAGCTACGATCAGAGATGAAAGTCCAAGGGTACATATGTTGGTGGTCCCTGTTAAGTTCGATATGTCAGCTACGATCAGATATGAAAAGTCAGTGTAGTGGTAATGGGTACAACATAATCAAGTGAGATTAGAGATAAAATAAAAAACGTCCCAAGAGATTGGTTTTAATAAAATTTAAGGTATTGAAATATATTCAAAATGTTTAGAGCAAAAGAACACCGGCCAATTCATAGTAAGTCTCGAAGGGCATCAAGATTGCATAAAAACTCACCGGAAGTGTACGAAGCGTCGAATGACGTACACGCACTAGCATCGGGGCTCGAGCCATAGGCAATTGTCCAGTGCCTCTGTAATTTTTGAGAGTAAATCCGTACACAATTGGAGTTGCGAACAGCGATAATATTAGGGAGCGGAGCTGCTAGGGCCAATAAACAGAACTCATTGAAATTGGATTTACGGTCACCGTCAACTACAACGTAAGACACGGACATTCCAGCATGAACTGCATCAAATTTGTTTCGCGTCTTCGAACCGTGACTCCATTTTTGAATAGCGGAATCAATTCCATAAAGAAACTCACCTACGGAAATCCCGGTCCCAGTAGAATTATACTGTAAAGCCGTAAAATTTGATACCATGATACTCACTGCTGTTTGTTGGTACCTTTTGTTAAGAGGCACGTTGTTGCTCTTGGCTACGGAAGACTCAATTGTTAACAGTCCTGCTTGGATCAAAGCGTCCTGCCAGTGATCGTGGTCTGGAGTGCTGATAAAGTGAGTTCCGTTGCTGAGAATCTCACACCCATCTGCATCAATTGTCACATGAACCATGGGATCCAATTCGACCTTGAAAAAGTCTACATCGCTTTTAACCCAGCCTAGAGATTCCGGCTGCTGTTCTTCAATGAACTGACTCAATTCCACTCGTGGAAAATCCGCTGCTACTGGTTGAGCTAAGAGAGTAAAGAACAAATAGCTAATCATCTTTTTTTGTAGTTATTATTATAGGTTGTGTTTTGTGTGTGCCTTAGTGGGCTTATATGTAATAAGGTTACGCCCTGCATATTTCACCCCTATTTCCCGTAACTGCCCTGAATTCGATTAGCGAGGCAGGTATTTCCCGAAAAGCTAGTGTTTTTTTTTGTGGTTTTTTTGGCTCTTGGTGTTCTAGACCACTTTTATACTAAACTTGATATCATTTATATTTAGCTAAACTCCTTAAAACTATAGGTATGCAATACGTATGTTGATCCCTGTCAAGTTTGATATGTAAGCTTCGATCAGAGATGAAAAGTCCAAGGGTACATAATCAAGAGATAAAATAAAAAACGTCCCAAGAGATTGGTTTTATAGAATTTAGGTATTGAAATATGAATATTCAAAATGTATGATTATGATGTTTAGAGAGCACCGAAGAGAATGGCCATGACACCGCCGAGAACACCGGCAGCAACCTTGACACCACCCTCAGAAGGAGCAGCGTTCTTAGCACTGCTCTTAGTGCTGGACGAGCTGCCAGAGGCGCTGGAGCCCGATGAAGAAGAAGTGGTCTTGCCAGACTTGGTGGAAGAAGAACCAGACTTGGCAGCCGAGCCCGTGGAGGTGGCCGAGGCGACGTTGAGACTGCTGCCCTGAGCAAGGGTGCCGGTACCGGAAGCACCAACCGAGCTGAAGTAGGCAGCACAGCTGCTAGCAGTGTTCACGTTGCTGTTGAGCTGGGCCTGACCGTTGAAACCACAGGCGTTCGAGCTGCCCGAGTTCTGCTGGTAGTACTGGTTAAGCACGTAGTTCAGCTTCTGCTTGGGGCTGCAGGCAGCGAAAGCACCGTACTCGCCAGAGGTTCCGTTTCCGAGGATGGCGTTGCACAGAGAATTGTCAACACCGCAGATGTAGCCGAACAATGATCCGTAGTCGTCCTCACTGACGCTGTCGGCAACCGAGCACTGGGCCGAGTTAGTCAAACACTCACACACACCGGCATCGGGAGTAGGAGGAAGGTTAGTGGCAGCAGCCCAGTTGAGCTGAGAGGTGGCAGGACAAGCGATGTGGCTGGTGCTCTGGGTCTGGCCCGAAGCCTGGGCAATCGAGGGAGAAACGGTGGCAAGAGCCTTGCTGAGGTAGCCGAAGTCCTCCAAAGTAGACACACTAGAACCGCTAACCGAGACCAAACCGTAGTCGTTCTCCTCCTGGAAGTACATGTAGACAATACCACCAGACCACACACCGGTCATGTCACTGCTGTAAAGCTCACCAGTCTCCTGGAAAGTACGAGGCTGAACAGCGTTGCAGCCGTACTCACTGAAGAAGAGAGGAATGGACATGTTCGCCATCTCCTGGGTGCGGTCCTTGTATCCGGAGGTCTCGAAGGTGCTGTTTCCGCACCACTCGTACATGTTGACACCGTAGAAGTCAGCGTGGCTGGAATCGTCACCACAGGCGAAGTAGTTGGCCTCAGGAACACGGACATCAGCATCGTCACTGGCACTGTAACCAACAGGAATTGAGCGGTAGCCCTTCTGCTTGATGTAGGACTTGACGTCACGAACAGCAGCACGAACGAAGGGAGCGGAGTCGGTGTTGTTCTTGGCGTTGGTCACCTCGTTACCGGCAAAGAAACCAAGGACGTTGGTGTAGTTGGCAAGCGAGTCAACCACCGAGGTGTAGCGGCTGAAAAGAGCAGTGTCCCACGAGGGAGAGTCGCGGTTGATGGAGAGACCAGGCTCACTGAGGTCGGAAATAACGTAGATTCCGGCAGCGTCGAGGGCCTCCATACACTCGGAGTGGTCGAGACTAGCATTAACGGCGTAGACTCGGATCACGTTAGTCGAAAGCTTCTGCAAGTAGGGAATGTCACGCTTGCAGGAGGCGACATCAGCAAGGGGGTCGTGGAAGGTAGTAGAACTGGTCTCGTTGGCGAGAGAGTTTGACTGGTAAGCAACACCCTTAATGTAGAACTGGGATCCGTTGTTCGAGTAGAAGAACTTGTTGCCCACAATCTCGATCGAGGGGAGGCTGGCGGAGGCCATACCGGCCATGGTGGCCACTGAGGAAAGAAGAGAAAGCATCATATTGATTTACCTATTTTTTGTTTTTGATTGACTGTTTCGTACTCTTTTGGCTGTTTTCAGGTAACAGTTATTAGGTGAACGAGTGGAAAGGTTAAGGATGGTCCTGAAACAATCGATGCAGAGAAAGACTTGCGCAAGGTATACACTGGGTTTATAAGAAGGTTCGGTGTATCCCCCGGGGGTTCAGTGTTATTGCTTTGTAAACATTGAAACCCAAACCACTGCATCTAAGCCTAAAACGCGACACGACCTCGCGTTTTAGGTGCGCCCTACACCAGGCGTTCGGCCGAGCGTTCTAGCTGCTGCGAAAACTGCTTTTATTTTTGCAGGATTTCACCTAGTTTAAAGTAATATTCAATTTTTATTAATTTTACATTTTTAGTTGTTTTAAGAGTTTGTGCGATTGTTTCGCCCTGAAGCGCGGCTCAAACTATTACAAATGAGCTACATGAAATTTAGCTACATGAAATTGGAGCTACATGAAATTCGAGAACTGGTGTGAACCGGGATTTGTGTGACCCGGGATTTGTGATACTTACGACATTCTGTGCAATTCCTACCTCCCTAACTAACTCGATGGTCTATATTAATCATTGTCTGCACCTCATATTCCTCCCACTCCTTCCCCTTCCCTTCCCCTCCCCTAAGCGGCAGTTCCACCTTCCTTGTGTAGCTGACCTAATACTTACAAAAAAAGCTTACACAATGCTTACACATTATCCCTCGATAAACCATGTGACCAGCAAGTTTCAAATTAGCCGTATAGTGGGTCTGAACCCTACATTTTTTTAATTAATTAGACGCGTCATGCAGTGCCAAGCACCACCCGGTCTCTCACCAAGCCAACACCCAACGCCCCCAAGTTTCAACCACCAAACAACTCAATGTTCCGTAACTAGCCTATTCCGCGGCCTTACCGCCAAACCTCTCGGCTCTGTCGCGCCTATGTCTCATGTACATTAATTTGGGGTTAGGGGCGGTATATGGGCATGCGAAAAATCGCAGCGGCCGGGTGGCGTTCAACTCCTAACTCGGCCGCTCGAACACTTTAAATCCAATTTCATCTATTATATACTCTAAATAAACGCTATATATCAATTCCCAGCTTCTCATCTCCCCCTTTACCCCAATTTTCCACCTGTCACTTTTTTTTTTCCAATCATGGGCAGGTGAATTCGCGTCGCGACAAATTTTCGGGGCATATATGAAACCCCCACCCTGTAAGAATCAATTAAAAACTCACTATCGCCAGTCTTCCCGTCCCAAAGACAAGATTTGTTTCCATCGGATCAACATCGATGTCTAACCAGTACGACTACGGTGCTGGCTATGGCGCACCTCCGCCCAACCAGAACAACGGTGGTGCCTATGAAGAAGCCGGTCAGGAGTACTACGACCAAGGACAGCCGTACTACGTCCCCGAGCAGCAGTACCAGCAGTACAACCAGTACGCACAGCCCGGAATGCACCCCCAGATGCAGCCCGGCATGCAACCCCCCCAAAGCTACGAAGGCTACGATCTACCGAACCCCCGTGGAATGTACGTGAACGACGGGGCCAGCGAGGCCTTCAGCGACTTCACGATGCGCACCGGCGGCGATTCGTACGAGACCGGCTCGTACATGCAAGGCGACTACGGCCAGGACTACGATGCCGCCTCGTACCAGCAGTACGGGGCCGGAATGCGGAGCGGAGCCTCGACTCCGTACTACGCGGACGGCAATGGCCTGAACAGCATGGCCGGCAGCCCCAGCATGAACGGCGGCATGGCCATGCCCCAATTCCACGAGCCGTACCCCGCGTGGACCGTGCAGAACCAGGTCCCCATTTCCAAGGAGCAGATCGAGGACATTTTCATTGATTTGGCGAACAAGTTCGGGTTCCAGCGCGACTCGATGCGAAACATGTACGACCACCTGCTCACTCTGCTCGATTCGCGAGCCTCACGGATGACCCCCAACCAGGCACTGCTGTCGCTGCACGCGGACTACATTGGCGGTGACCACGCGAACTACCGGAAGTGGTACTTTGCCGCGCAGATCGATCTTGACGACGAGATTGGGTTCCGCAACATGAAGCTCGGCAAGACGCCCAAGCACATCCGCAAAGCCCGCAAGAAGTCGAAGAAGCTGCGGAAGAAGGCCGGCCAGGAGGAAATCACGCCTGGCGGAGTCAGTGCCGACCAGCAGCGGACGCTCGAGGAGCTCGAAGGCGACTACTCGCTCGAGGCGGGTGAGTACCGCTGGAAAACCAAGATGAACACGCTTTCCCAGCAGGAACGCGTGAGGCAAATCGCGCTTTACCTGCTCATTTGGGGCGAGGCCAACCAGGTCCGGTTCACGCCCGAGTTGTTGTGTTTTTTGTACAAGTGTGCCGACGACTACTTTTTGTCGCCGGAGTGCCAGAACCGCACCGAGCCGGTGCTGGAGGGCGATTTCCTCAACCGTGTGATCACACCGTTGTACCAGTTCATCCGCGGACAGGTCTACGAGATCCACAACGGGCACTACGTCAAGCGTGAGCGCGACCACAACCAGGTCATTGGCTACGACGACGTTAACCAGCTGTTTTGGTACCCGGAGGGCATCGAGCGTATCGCTTTTGAGGACGGTACGCGGATGATCGACGTGCCCCAGGGCGAGCGGTACTTCCGACTCGGCGATGTGGTGTGGGACAAGGTGTTCTTTAAGACCTACAAGGAGACGCGCTCGTGGTTCCACGTTGCCACGAACTTCAACCGAATCTGGATCATCCACATCGTCAGTTACTGGTTCTACGCCAGCTACAACTCCCCTTCGCTCTACACCAAGGACTGGAACTACTTGAATGACTACCACCCGCTAGGGCAGACGGCCTGGGCGGCAGCCTCGATCGGTGGATGCATTGCAACGGGTATCCAGATCATCGCTACGATCTCGGAGTACGCTTTTGTGCCTCGGCAGTGGGCCGGTGCCCAGAAACTGAGTCGCCGGATGTGGTTCCTCATTCTGATTTTGCTGGTTAACCTGGTTACTCCGGTTTATGTGCTGGGGTACCTCGGCTACTACAAGTCCACGTCGGGTTTGGCGGTGGGCATTGTGGGATTCTTCATTGCTCTGTTTACTTTCTTGTTCTTCTCGATTATGCCGCTGGGGGGGCTGTTTGGCTCGTATTTGCAGAAGAACACGCGCCGGTACCTCGCTTCCCAGGCATTTACGGCCAGTTTTGCCCCGCTGATTGGCGTGGACATGTGGCTGTCGTACATCGTGTGGCTCGTGGTGTTCGGTGCCAAGCTCTCGGAGTCGTACTACTTCCTGATTCTGTCGATTAGGGACCCGATCCACGACTTGGGACACATGGACATGCGGTGCATTGGCGAGAAGTGGTTCGGCAACAGTGCGAACGTGCTGTGTCGCCACCAGCCGCAGATTGTGCTCGGTGTCATGTACGCCACGGATTTGTGTTTGTTCTTCCTGGATACCTACCTTTGGTACATCATCACCAACACGGTTTTCTCAGTAGGACGCTCGTTCTACTTGGGTGTGTCCATCTGGACGCCGTGGAGAAACATTTTTGCTAGGCTGCCGAAACGTATCTACTCGAAGGTGTTGGCCACCAACGACATGGAGATCAAGTACAAGCCGAAGGTGCTCATTTCGCAGATCTGGAACGCCATTGTCATCTCGATGTACCGCGAACACCTCCTCAGTATCGACCACGTCCAGATGCTGCTCTACCACCAGGTTCCCAGCGAGATCGAGGGCAAGCGGACGCTGCGTGCCCCGACTTTCTTCGTTTCCCAGGACGACAACCAGGTAACCTCGGAGTTCTTCCCGCCAAACAGCGAGGCCGAACGCCGAATCTCGTTCTTTGCCCAGAGTTTGTCTACGCCGATGCCGGAACCGGTGCCGGTGGACAACATGCCGACGTTCACGGTGATGGTGCCCCACTACGGTGAGAAGATTCTGCTCAGTTTGCGCGAAATCATCCGCGAGGAGGACCAGTACACCCGAGTTACGTTGTTGGAGTACCTCAAGCAGCTGCACCCGGTCGAGTGGGAGTGTTTCGTCAAGGACACCAAGATTCTGGCTGAGGAGAGCAATTTCGACGAGAACGGGAACGCTACCCCGGGACCGGAGAAGGAAATGGACCCGGATGCTGTGGCTGTGAAGAGCAAGACCGACGACCTGCCGTTTTACTGCATTGGTTTCAAGTCGGCTGCTCCGGAGTACACGCTGCGTACCCGAATTTGGGCCTCGCTGCGTTCCCAGACGTTGTACCGTACCGTTTCTGGTTTCATGAACTACTCGCGTGCCATTAAGCTGCTCTACAGAGTTGAGAACCCGGAGGTCGTGCAGATGTTCGGTGGCAACACTGAGAGGCTCGAGATGGAGCTTGAGCGTATGGCTCGCCGGAAGTTCCGCTTCCTGGTCTCAATGCAGCGTTTGGCTAAGTTTAGACCGGACGAGATGGAGAATGCCGAGTTCTTGCTGCGTGCCTACCCGGACCTGCAGATCGCTTACTTGGACGAGGAACCGCCAATCAACGAGGGCGACGAGCCCCGTGTGTTCAGTGCGGTGATTGATGGACACTGTGAGATCATGGAGAATGGTCGCAGACGTCCTAAGTTCCGGATTCAGTTGTCTGGTAACCCGATTTTGGGTGACGGTAAGTCCGATAACCAGAACCACTCGCTTATTTTCTACCGCGGTGAGTACTTGCAACTCATCGATGCTAACCAGGATAACTACCTCGAGGAGTGTTTGAAGATCCGCTCGGTTCTGGCCGAGTTCGAGGAGCTCAACATGGACATCGGCAACCCGTACGTGCCCGGAATCAAGTCCTCGGTGGCCGACCACTACCCGGTCGCTATTGTTGGTGCCCGTGAGTACATTTTCAGTGAAAACGTGGGTATTCTTGGTGACGTTGCGGCTGGAAAGGAACAGACTTTTGGCACATTGTTTGCCCGAACGTTGGCCCAGGTCGGTGCTAAGCTCCACTACGGTCACCCTGATTTCTTGAACGCTACTTTTATGACTACTCGTGGTGGTGTCTCGAAGGCCCAGAAGGGTCTGCACTTGAACGAGGATATCTACGCTGGTATGACTGCTTTCATGCGTGGTGGCCGTATCAAGCACTGCGAGTACTTCCAGTGCGGTAAGGGACGTGACTTGGGATTCTCGTCGATTCTCAACTTCACCACTAAAATCGGCACTGGTATGGGCGAGCAGATGCTCAGTCGCGAGTACTACTACTTGGGTACCCAGCTTCCTCTTGACCGCTTCCTTTCGTTCTTCTACGCTCACCCTGGTTTCCACATCAACAACATGTTCATTATCATTTCGGTGCAGATGTTCATGATCTCGCTGATGAACATCGGTTCGCTGTCTTCGGAGAGTATTCGCTGCTGGTACAACAAGAACAAGCCGCAGTCGGATGCCCACGTTCCATTGGGCTGCTACATGCTTCAGCCTGTGAACAACTGGATCGATCGTTGTGTTTTGAGTATCTTCATTGTGTTCTTCATCTCGTTTGTGCCGTTGGTGGTCCAGGAGTTGTGCGAGCGTGGATTGTGGCGAGCAGTTCAGCGATTCTGCAAGCATTTCGCGTCGCTTTCCCCGTTGTTCGAGGTCTTCGTGTGTCAGGTGTATGCCAGTTCGCTGGTGACAAACTTGAGCTTCGGTGGTGCCCGATACATTGGCACTGGTCGTGGAGTAGCAACACGTCGCATTCCTTTCTCGGTTCTGTTTTCTAGGTTCAGTTCAGACAGTATCTACGCGGGTAGTCGGTCGTTGCTGATGCTGCTGTTTGGCACGATTTCGATGTGGCGAGCCTCGCTGCTGTGGTTCTGGCTGACACTTCTGGCCATGATGGTCTCACCTTTCATCTACAACCCGCACCAGTTTGCGTGGCAGGACTTCATCATCGATTACCGAGACTTCATTCGCTGGCTCACTCGCGGAAACGGCAAGTGGCACACCAGTTCGTGGATTGGCTACGTCCGTTTGACCCGTACACGAATCACCGGTTACAAGCGGAAGCTTCTTGGCGATGTCAGTGAGAAGAACACCGGAGACAGCACGCGATTGGGCTTCCTCTCGGCCTTCCTCACCGAGGTTTTCATTCCGTTGATTCTCTGCGGCTGTGCTTTCATTCCGTTTTTGTTCATTAACGCCCAGACGGGTGTCAACTCCAAGAACAACCCCAATGCCGTCATTGCTCCGGTGAACTCGATTTTGCGTGTGGTCATCTGTGCCTTGGGTCCGTTTGCCATCAATGCTGGTGTTGTGTTCTTCATGGGTATGTGTGCCTGCTTCTGTGGGCCCATGACTGCCCTCTGCTGCAAGCGTACTGCCTCGGTAATGGCTGCTATCTCGCACGCCTTTGGTGTGATTATCCAGATTGTTTTCTTTGAGGTTATGTGGTTCTTCGAGGGCTGGAACTTCCGTCGAGGACTGCTGGGTACCATCAGTTGCTTGTTGTTCCAGCGATTCCTCTGCAAGGTATTCATCGCATTCTGCGTCACCAGGGAGTTCCGTGCCGACAACGCTAACCGGGCCTGGTGGAGCGGTAAGTGGTACGGCAGCAAGCTCGGGTGGATGGCCTGGACCCAGCCTGCTCGTGAGTTTTTGGTGAAGACCGTGGAGAACGAGATGTTTGGCGGTGACTTCCTTTTGGGGCACCTCATTCTGTTCTTCCACCTTCCGGTGTTGGTGATTCCTCAGATCGACAAATGGCACTCGATGATGCTGTTCTGGCTGAAGCCTTCGCAGAACATCCGTCCCCCGATCTTCTCCGTGAAGCAGGAGGCCCTGCGAAAGCGGATGGTGAAGAAGTACGCCACGCTGTACTTCGCGGTGCTGATTCTCTACGTCGTCATCATCGCTGCACCCGCTGCTGCAGGCTCGCAGATGAACGTCGACTCGCTCATTAGCCAGATTGGTGGTAACAACTCCGGTTCCATCAGCAACGGTCTCATCCAGCACCGTCATCTGCTCAACAACGACACTGGCGAGAATGCCACTACTACGTGGTTGTCTACTTGGACCATGACGCCTTTCTACTCGACAAGAGCGTAATTAGCATATTAGATACATATCACTGATCTTTAGTATTCATACGGTCGCAGATGATTGCGGTTGATAACGGTGCACATTTTAGAACTGAAACGAAGACATATCAGGTGGAATATGAAAGTAACAAGTGAATCGCTTATATTCACCGTGGGAAGGTTATACTGTACCGCTTATATCAGGTGAATTAATATAAAGGTTGAGTGTTGATATTAACTAGTAGATCGCTTATATTCTACATAAAACGCTTACACTGTATACCGCTTATACCAAAAGCCTTATTCTAACAATGAGGTGTTAACTAGTGAATCGCTCCATGGAAGTTACCGCATATATCCGAATTACCGAGAAGGGTGGTGGCTATAGTAGATCGCTTATATTCTACTGATAACGCTTATACTTTATACTTATATCAATGCTATCAATGCTTATAATAATAGATATTACAAGGGATCGCTTATATTCACATATAACGCTTATACTATACAGGTAGGCACCGATATCTGCCCTATCTTTCTTATCGCTAATGGGGAGTGTATAATTGGCTGTTATTCAATGAGTCATGGGCGAGGGCACCCGATCGGTATCTAATTCCTATTTTTCTCCCAGTTCTAAATAGTTTTTTTTTTTTTTCCCCGAAATCCCGCCAATTTACTTTCAATTCCACTTTCAATCAAAGCTGAGCCACTTTTAAGGGAGGCTAGGGTAAAATTTTGACTCATGGACGTCAACTTTAGTGAGCTCAGCCAGCTCGACACTTTGCGTGTCGACTCGGCGATTCTAGGCACGAACAACAAGATTTTGGTGGCAAACCGCAGCGAAATCGCCATTCGTATCTTCCGGACCGCCCATGAACTCTCCATGGTGACCGTGGGTGTGTATGCCCACGAAGACATTCTCAGTATGCACCGTTTGAAAGCCGACGAGGCCTATGTCCTGGGCGAGCCCGGCCAGTTTGGTCCCGTAGCTGCGTATTTGCAGATCGACGAGATCCTCAAAGTCGCCAAGCACCACGGAGTGCACATGATTCATCCTGGCTACGGTTTCCTGTCTGAGAACAGCGAAATGGCCCGCAAAACTGCCGAGGCCGGAATTCTGTGGATCGGACCCCCCGCAGACGTCATTGACAGCGTTGGTGACAAGGTTTCTGCTCGTTTGCTGGCTGAAAAAGCCAAGGTCCCCACAGTGCCAGGAACTCCCGGCCCCATTGAGACCACCGACGAGGCCAAAAAGTTCGTGGAGCAGTATGGCTACCCCGTTATCATTAAAGCTGCCTTTGGAGGCGGTGGTCGCGGTATGCGGGTCGTTAAGGAAGGCGAGAGCATCGAGGAGGCCTTCGAGCGAGCCACATCCGAGGCCAAAGCCTCGTTTGGCAACGGAACCGTGTTCATCGAGCGGTTTCTCGAGCGTCCCAAGCACATTGAGGTGCAGCTGCTCGCCGATAACCACGGAAACGTGATCCACCTGTTTGAACGCGACTGCAGTGTCCAGCGACGTCACCAGAAGGTCGTCGAGGTTGCCCCCGCAATCACGCTCCCCGACAATGTCCGCTCTGCTATTCTTCGCGATGCTGTTTCGCTGGCCAAAGCCTGTGGCTACCGCAATGCCGGAACTGCGGAGTTCCTCGTAGACAGCAAAAACCGCCACTACTTCATTGAGATCAACCCCCGCATCCAGGTCGAGCACACAATCACCGAGGAGATCACCGGCATTGACATTGTGGCTGCTCAGATCCAAATTGCCGCTGGTGCCAGTTTGCCGGAGTTGGGGCTCACCCAGGAGGCCATAACGATGCGAGGAGCCGCGATCCAGTGCCGAATCACCACTGAGGACCCAACCAAAGGTTTCCAGCCCGATATCGGCCGCATTGAGGTGTACCGCAGTGCTGGAGGCAACGGAGTGCGATTGGATGGCGGTAATGGGTTCGCAGGCAGCGTAATTTCGCCGTACTACGACTCGCTGCTCGTGAAGTGCACCTGTTTGGGCAGCACCTTCGAGACTGCTCGCCGAAAGATGCTCAGAGCACTGATTGAGTTCCGTATTCGCGGAGTAAAGACGAACATCCCGTTTTTGTTGACGCTGCTTATGCACGAGACGTTTATGACGATGGAGTGCTGGACCACGTTCATTGACGATACTCCAGAGCTGTTCAACCTCATCCGGTTCCGGAACCGGGCCACCCGACTGCTCACTTACCTTGCTGATATCAAGGTCAATGGCCCTCAAGTCGCTGGCCAACGGGGGGCGCCCCAAATCAGCTCGGTTTCAGTGCCAGCTACTCCCAGCACCACCGAAGTTGGTGGATGGAGGCAAATTCTGCTTTCTGAGGGTCCGGAGGCGTTTGCGAAGCAGGTCAGGCAGTACAAGGGCACGCTCATCATGGACACGACCTGGCGAGACGCCCACCAAAGTTTGCTGGCCACTCGTGTGCGTACCACGGACCTTGCAGCAATTGCTCCCCTCACAAAGGTGGCTTTGGCCAACGCTTATGCCCTCGAGTGCTGGGGAGGAGCCACTTTCGACGTGGCCATGCGGTTCTTGTACGAGGATCCGTGGGGCCGACTTAGGAAACTCCGTGAACTGGTGCCCAACATTCCGTTCCAGATGCTTTTGCGTGGTGCCAACGGTTTGGGCTACAGTTCGCTGCCAGACAATGCGATTGAGCACTTCTGTGCCCAGGCCAAGGCCAACGGAATCGATATTTTCCGGGTTTTCGATGCATTGAATGATCTGGAGCAGATCGCGGTGGGTGTTAGAGCCGTTCGCAAGGCAGGCGGAGTGGTTGAGGCCACGATGTGCTACTCGGGGGACATGCTCCAGCCCGGTAAGAAGTATAATTTGCAGTACTACCTCGAGCTGACCCGCGAAATCGTGAAACTGGGCACCCACGTCCTTGGAATCAAGGATATGGCGGGCACACTCCGGCCTCCGGCAGCCACGATGCTGGTCTCGGCCATTCGTGCGGAGTTCCCCGACCTGCCGATCCACGTCCACACCCACGATTCCGCAGGAACTGGTGTGGCCTCGATGCTCGCTGCAGCCTGGGCCGGTGCCGATGTTGTGGATGCAGCCTCGGACTCGATGAGCGGAATGACCTCGCAGCCGAGTATCTCGGCTATTCTCGCCTCTTTGGGTGATGAGCAGGGAGCAGGTCTGAAACTGGACCTCGTTCGCAAGGTTGACCAGTACTGGGCCCAGATGCGGCTGCTGTACGCTCCATTCGATGCTGAGCTCAAGGGACCGGACCCGGAGGTTTATGTACACGAGATTCCGGGTGGACAGCTCACTAACTTGCTGTTCCAGGCTCGGCAGGTCGGTTTGGGGGCCCAGTGGCAGGCCACGAAGACCGCGTACCACGAGGCGAACCTGCTTTTGGGGGATATCGTGAAGGTGACGCCTACGTCGAAGGTGGTGGGTGATTTGGCACAGTTCATGGTCAGCAACAAGCTGAGTCGGGCCGATGTTGAGAACCGGGCCAGCGAGCTCGATTTTCCGGACTCGGTTCTGGACTTCTTCCAGGGACTTATGGGGACTCCGTACGGAGGATTCCCGGAACCTTTGCGAACCAACGTGCTTCGTGGCAAGCGGAAGCCGTTTAACCAGCGACCGGGTGCGTTGATGGCACCGGTGGACTTGGATGCCGTTCGCACTAAACTGGTGGAGAAGTACGGACAGGGAATCACCGAGTGCGACGTGGCCTCGTACATCATGTTCCCGAAGGTGTACGAGAAGTTCATGGAGGTCAGTGCTAAGTACGGTGACATGAGCGTTGTTCCTACTGCGTTGTTTTTGGCCAGCCCGGAACTGGGCAAGCCGTACGAGGTCGAGATCAGCCGGGGTAAAGTGCTGGTGATCAAGTGTTTGGCGGTTTCCGAGCTCAGTGACAAAACTGGCACCCGCGAGGTCTTCTTCGAGCTCAACGGTGAGATGCGGAAGGTAACTGTGGAGGACCGGCACTCGGCTATTGAAACCGTTACGAGGTCTAAGGCAGACCCAGCCAAGGCTGGTGACGTGGGGGCTCCTATGGCAGGCATGGTTGTTGATGTGCGGGTTCAGGAGGGCGCACACGTCAACAAGGGCGATGTTGTTGCGATTTTGTCGGCTATGAAGATGGAGATGAGCGTGAGTGCCCCGATTGCGGGACACGTCAAGCGAATCGAGGTTCAAAGCGGCGAGTCAGTCGACGGTGGAGACCTTATTTGCGAGATTTCAGAGTAGTTAAATAAATAATAACGTTTATTTGTATAACCAGAGCATCGAAAGGGTTGCACTTAGAAATCCCACGGCGAAGAACTTGAAGATTTCTACGTAAATGCCTGACAGCATCTCATTCCAACGCAGGGGGTTCATGGTTTTGGCAATTGTCAGGTAGAAATACAGGGGAAAGAATATAGTCTCTAATGTGAATTTCCACGGCCAATTTAACCGCCCTTGATCCTCTATTTGCTCAGTTAATGCCTCTATTGTAATTGCACTGACACTAATTAACAATAGAAGATAACTGGTGGTTTGAAAGAGGTTTGGCAAATATTGGTGCTGGTGAAGGTAGCGGTCACGAAGAGTTGTTTGGCGAAATACGATGAAGGCACCAATAGCAAGTTCAATTAGCAGTTTGCGAGTACCTCTAAAAAGAGCTTTCTTTATATTTCTTGGGTGTGAATCAGAGATTTCTTTAGATACTGGAGCTTCAAGGGCCGAGAATGACTTTGTGCACAGCCAACTTGTGATAACATGACAACATAAAAGTGCTGTAGTCCATATTCCGTTCACTATAGTGGAATTATCATACATAGCATGCAAAAAGTTCACAATTAGTGTACTTAAACTGCCTGCTAGTATCAATGGCAGTGAAAAATCCCCTTTAAGTGCCAAGTACAGCCCGGTTTCAACCACAGCACCTGAAACCGTAGCAATTAAGCCAATAGTGATTTCTACCCCCAATTCCTCGGGATTCTCAGCACTCCCAATGATATTCAGTACCCTCAGAATCCCTATTATCGTAGACCTGCTCAAACAATTAATTCCAGTACCTAAAATAAAGCAAAGTAGTCCTGGAAATCTGACATTGAAAATTGAGTTTTTCGCATCCTGTAATAATGTTTGCGCTTCGTTCTTTTTTGCAAGTAATCTATACACGAGTGTATAAGTAATAAATAAAACAACCAAAGCAGTGCATAAAATCAATAGCGCAATATACACAGCCAGACTCAGATCGCGATCAGGCATATTAATCATCAATTCAAATTTAGACTGATCATTGAATACACTCATTTTAGAAATTATAAATAATTGATTTAGACATCCTTGAAAATGTTACTATTTATCTACTAGTGGGTATATTATTTGACATCAATTGGCTCGTTACTCTTCCTCCTCGTAATAGTAATCATCGGCAGTTGCATCCCGGTACTGGTTGTACTCGGCAACAAGATCGCTGAGATTGCTGTAGGCCTCACTGAATTCGCTCTCGTCCATGCCTTCGCTAGTGTACCAGTGCAAAAATGCTCTTCTGGAGAACATGTGTGCGAACTGAGTTGCAGAACGTTCAAACAGTTCCTGAACCGAGGTGGAATTGGCCACAAAAGTAGCCGAGCTCTGCATGCCTCGTGATGGGGTCTGGCACACAGAAGTCTGAAAGTTCGAAGGAATCCACTCAACGAACAAGTCTCGGTTACGCTCGTAGGCAGCCTGGATGCAGTCGTCCACCTCCTTCGTGGACAGATCACCCCTGAACACAGTTGAGATCGTTAGATACTTCCCGAGCTGGGGGTTGCATGCAGCCATCACGTTCACGGGGTTGAACAGCTGCTGTGTGAGCTCAGGAACACTCACGTTGTGGAAGTTCTTCACATTGGCTGCAAACAGCGGAGCAAATGCTGTGGTGAAGAAGTGCAATCTGGTGAAAGGAACAAGGTTAACTGCCATCTTACGGAGGTCTCCGTTGAGCTGGCCAGGGAATCTGAATCCGGTGGTTACTCCGGACATCACCATGGCAATCAACTTGTTGAGGTCCTGGTGCGAAGGCTGCTCGACTCGAAGCGTTTTGGTGCAGATATCGTAGAGTGCCTCGTTGTCAAGACAGAAGGTCGCATCGGCGGATTCGACAAGGTAGTTCAAGGCCATAACGGCATTGTACGGCTCAGTGACTGTATCGGAGACTTTGGGGCTCGGCATCACCGAATAAGTCGAGATCATCCGACTCGAATACTCATCGCGTAAAGTAGACATCAAACGCGTTCCCATGCCGCTTCCAGTACCTCCACCCAGCGAGTGGGTCAGCTGGAATCCTTGGAGGGCCTCGCACTGCTCAGCCTCGCGTCTAATGGCATCCATAACGGGTTCCATCAGTTCAGCACCTTCGGTGTAGTATCCTTTGGCCCAGTTGTTGCCAGCACCGCTCTGGCCAGAAATCAGGTTGTCTGGGCGGAAAATGCCGCCTAAGGGGCCGTTTCTGACCGCATCAAGCGTTGCAGGCTCCAAATCAACGGCAACGGCTCGTGGGACGTACTTACGAGAGCCGCTCTCGCTGAAGAAGACGTCGATACGGTCGTTACGCCTTTCGTTGGGTGCAGAGAGGTGTCCATCACGATCCAGACCGTGTTCCTGGGTGATGGTGTCCCAGAAGGCCGAGGAAACTTGGTTTCCAGCTTGTCCAACTTGGAGAGAGACGATTTCGCGCATGCCCTCGCCCTGTTTGATCAAACCTAAATAAATATAGTAATGCCGTGCATAAAGTGAACACCAATGGTGTAGAATAGGTGGATGTGAAAAAGGGAGGTATGTAGTTAATTGGGTAGTATGTAGTACTCAAGCAGATATAAGTGAATGCATAAGAACAGTGGCGTGCTGGAAAGGTAAGGTATGTAGTAGTGGGCAGTGATAGACTCGTAAGTGCATTAATTGGACGGAAGGTATGGTAATTTATGTATTGAAGTGGCAGTGATAGACTCGTAAGTGCATTGAGTGGACGAAGGTATGTAGTTAACTACGTAACTTAATTTATTCAAGTGGGCAGTGAATAAACGTAAGTGCATTATGGACGAAAGGTATGTAGTTAACTACGTAACTTAATTTATTCAAGTGGGCAGTGAATAAACGTAAGTGCATTATGGACGAAAGGTATGTAGTTAACTACGTAACTTAATTTATTCAAGTGGGCAGTGAATAAACGTAAGTGCATTATGGACGAAAGGTATGTAGTTAACTACGTAACTTAATTTATTCAAGTGGGCAGTGAATAAACGTAAGTGTATTAAGTGGACGAAAGGTATGTAGTTAACTTTATGTATTCAAGTTGCAGTGATAAGTGCAATTGGACGAAAGCTATGTAGTTAACCACGTAACTTAAGGTGAGGTATACTTAAGCCTGTAACTTCAAAAATGTATGAGTAAAGTGCTACGACTTCCGGTGATCTCTTTTGGTTTCAGGTTTTCGGTTATCCAGGTTTCGTTTATCCACCCACCTGCAACTACTTACGACCGCAACACCCGACGCGTCGAAGGAGTTTGTCCTTACCCTATTACGCGACAGCAGTCTCTCAGTTTCTTAAAAAAAAAGCGATTTTTTCCGCTTTATAAATTATATACTATATTTTAAAGGGTATGCTACCTGATCCAAGGCTCCAACTTCAACTAGGGCCTTTCTAAGTAAGTGACCCCTTACTAGGTATAGGGCACACATGCAGAGTGATTCCTGCATTCGCGCGACGCGTTTACCAAACCCCAAATGAGTTCATATATGAAAGTATACCCCCGCGATTTTTGATCTCTTGATTTAAAGCCTACTGAAAGATTAATTCAACCATGCGATTCCATTGCACGCAGATGGAGAACCTCGCCACTGGCGAGGGCCTGCCTACACAGCCTGCGTTCGACAGTAAAGTAATTGCTCAAAACAGTTTTATAGCTCGAGTGAAGCGAACTGGCTTCAGAACTCGCCAGATTGGCTGGGTCGAGCTTATGCTGCTTGAGAATGACCGCTTGGCGGTTGTTTACGCGTCTGCTTTGCCTGAAGACGAAGACAAGTCGGAGTTGGTCTTTCCTTTGCTGTTGGGAACCGAATTCGGTGAGGTTAAACGCCATGGGAACACACTAACGCTCTTTGCCTCGCGAGTTTCGCTGTTTTTTGAAACTGACCCTGCCATGGCTATCAACAATGACAACCGTGACAGCTTAACTGGACGTTGGTCGCGGATTTTGGGCCGTCTTGTGGCTGGAAAGCCTTATTTCGATGGTCTTGGCATTTCGCTTCCGGGAAGTTCGCAGGATTTGACTGCTTCCAAGCCATACACTTCGAAGGGCCCAAAAAGTTTGGTGCCTGCTGCTTTTGCTCCCCAACCAAAGGCATTGCCTATGCCAGTTAGCCAAGGTCAGCAAAGAACGATGCCAATGTCGAAGTCACTCAAAAGAATCAGTTTGTGTCTCAGCAAACCGGTTGACGACTTGGGATTGACGGGTATTGGGTTCGGCGAGGATCTAAAATCGGTGTTATCCTCGCTTAATGAGACGGAGAATGAGAGCGAGTTTACAGTGCCACACGCACCGTTCTCTCTGGACACAGCTGAGTCCAGTGCTGATAGCGATGTCTCGACACCCAGTCCAAGTTCCTTATTTTTGGAGTCTCCGAAGGAACAGAAGGAGCCTGAGACTCGCATGGAGAGCATTCTACAGAAGGAAAAACAGGAACGAGAGATGGAAAGAAAGCCTCCGAGTGTTCCTGCTCCAAAACTAAAGGATGATCAGGAGAATACTGAGAAGGTCGAGGTTGCGAAGGATGAGGTTTCTGAGAAGGATGAGGTTGCTAAGGTCGAGGTTGCGAAGGTCGAGGTTGCGAAGGTCGAGGTTGCGAAGGTCGAGAATGCTGAGAATGATGAGGTTACCAAGAAGGTTGAGGTTCCTGAGAAGGAAATCAAGGAAAAGGAAAGGCATGTACGGTTAATGGAGCCGGAACATGCTCCTCAGCCAACGTCTGTAACTCAGGAAAAGACCGAGAAAAAGGAGGTAAAGGAGCAGCGGAAGGAAAAGGCAAAGAAGCAAGAAGAAGAGAAGAAGGGTCTTGTTAAGACAGTCAAGCGCTTGCTTCGTCGTAAGTCTCACAAAAACTTCATTTCTAGTACTCCCACCCTCACTGAATCAGTTCCAACTATTCCGCAAGCTCCTGAAGCTGAGGAACCTGAAGTTAAGGCTGCTGAAGTTAAGGATTCTGAAACTCCTAAACTTGCCAAGGCTCCTGAGAGCATGAATGCCTTGGTTGAGGAGGCTACGAATCCTGATGAATCGGTTGAAGAAGAGTTGTTGGATGCCGACTCTATTGCTTCCCCTATTACTGAAATTCACGATAAACCCAGTGTTCCGGTGCGGGAAGAAGCAATGGCTACATCCTCTAATAATGGTCGTCACACTGCTGCAGTGCCTAAACTTGATTCCAGCACTTCTATCTCTGCTCTTTCATTCCGGTCGTTGTCTTCACGGTCACTTGCAACGTGCCTTCCTGAAGAAGAGGACACTCAGCTCCGCCGTGAGAATGAGGATGTTCCTTCGAGTTTGGAGCCTATAAGCCCTGTTACAAAGAAGTTATATGCCCAGAATAATAATACCAGTCTGGGTTTGCAACACTCTGCCTCTTCTTCGTACTCATCTTTTGCTTCGAAGAGATCACTGCATTCTTACTCTTCTTTGTCTTCGGCAGGGTCTTTCAGCACGCCTTCTCTTGCTTCTACGGCTTTGAAGCAGCGACCGTCTATGACTTTACCTCAACTTCAATCCCCAATTACACCTCAGGCTGCTCAGGTACACGCTCCATTGCAAACTACAGTCACTCAGGTAATGCTTTTCACATCATATTTGTGGATTTCTAAATGGGAATCCTCGCGCTGGACTCCACTTTCACAGCTAGAACTTCGGACTGAGGTACAAGCTGCATCAGATGGATCTGGTGACGTGAAAATTTCCATATTCGACAAGGACGGTGTGACGATTGTTTCGTTTACTCAGGACTGTGAGGTGCGTAGAGTCAGTGCTCACGACACCGAACTTCGCACTTTTGATGACACTTATATGTTCCGCAGTCGCGACCAGGAACAATCACAACGTCTTTTCCGTTTGTTATGGGGCGTCCAGGCAAATGGGCCTAAGGCTGTTATTGCAGCGGCTCTTGCTGCATCAGTTTCTTCGTCGAGACTGTCTCGTATGAGCTACTATGAAGATGATGAGGCAGGACTCACTAATAGAAGAAAAACGCTGTTCCCTCCCACACTTTCTAAGAATAATCTCTACATGCGGAGTACCTCCACAATTGTGGAAGAGTAATATTTATTCCTCCTTGCCAAATCAGGTAAATAGACGATAATAATAATGTATTTTTTTAGTGTTTTTTTTAGAAAAAATTTAGTATCATAAAATCGTTAAAACTAATGATGCCAAGGCTCTTTACCACAACTCATCCATTACTCTGCGGAACTTTGAGCTATTGGCATCGATAACTCTTTTCTTTGGGGGGAGAGTAAGCGCATTTTCAACCTTCTGCCAGAATTTCGGTTTTTTCTCCTCATCTTCCTTGGTTTCACGTTCCTCAACTAATGAACGGTCTTCGGTAAGAATCGGATTCGGAAGAATAATTGCTGAAATAAGAATTGGCACGCACAAGCACAAACCAATAATGCACATAATGCGCTGGACATGTTTGTAGGAGTCTATCATCCCCTCGCGAATCGGGGTACCCATGGGGTATTCGGTGATAAACATTGCTGGGTTGCCATAAGCCTCAGCAATAATTGTGGCATTGTTTGTAGGAATATTTTTAAGGAGTTGCTTAGGCAAAATGTTAGTGTAAACAGCACCAGAAATGGATGCTCCAATGGAAAATCCAACCAAATTCAAAGAGAGATACAGGCCGGTGACGACAGCCATAACTTCGTGGGGGACAAATGCCTGGATAACAGCTTGTGCTGGATAAGAAAACATTCCTCCGCCAACACCCAAAACACATTCAGCCGCAACAATGCCTACTCGATCAGACATTCCTCCTCTGTAACGCACCAGCAGGCCAAATGCAATCATAAAGATACACGAGCCGGCAATTATGAAAACTTTGATACGTCGAACAAAGTAAATCACCACACCGCAGATTGTTCCTGAGATCACACTGCAAAATGAGTACATTGAAGCAATTCGGGTAGCTGACAAGTTGCTATATCCGAAACAAACTTGAAGCATTGTAAATAGGTAATCGCCTTCCATCATCCATGCTATATCAAGTAGTGTGGCAATGGCCAAAGGTGCGAGGATATACCGGTGACCCAGTTTCCGGAAAGGAACAAGTGGATGAGGGGCCCATAGCTCATAGAGTACCCAGGGAATAATTAGCACGAAGCCTACACAAATTGGTGCGATAATTTTGGCTGTTTTCCACTGCTCCTTCAAGCCACCAGCGATTGTAAGAGGGTACAGTATCAAAATGAAAATACCGATAATAAGAATGACACCAATGACGTCTAAGGTCCAAAACATCTCCACCAAAAATTTAATAGGGGTCGTACGAGAGAAAATAGTAGGATGCTGTTGTAAAAGACCTCGCTTGTGGGCTTTGTAGTGCAGCCACAACAAAATGAGTACCAGTGGAAGCGACATAACAGGCAAGATTAGAGCCCACATACCAAATCCCCATCTCCACATCCAAATCTTTGTGTTGTTTCCAAATACAGCATTACTGACGTTACCGCCAATCCAGGCATTAAGAATGAAGGGAAGTGCAGGAACATAACTGAAAAATACACGAGCTCTCATAGATGTGAAGTCACCAATGAGTGTTTCTAGCATTATCAGCAACAGAGTATAGCCAATACGGTACAAAACACTTCCACCAGCAATTGTGGCATAGTTATTGGCTGCCGCACTGGCGATCATACCCACAACATAAAACACAATTCCTAGAATAAGAAGCTCCAGCCTGCCCAAAACATCGGAAAGCTTGGCTCCCACTGGATATGTAGCAGCACCAGCAATAGTAGAAATAACATTAACCGAAGACTGGAGTGAAGATCGCTTCATGGCTGATAGTCCAAAGTAGGTACTGTTGCTCACGATGGTGCCACCAAGGCCATAGGTGTATCCGATAAGAAAGATTCCAAAGTAGACAATAGACCTCTCAACGAAATTTGCACAGCTAGTCATTGCCTCGATCCTTGTGACACCGGGCGACTTTTCCACCTGGTGCTCATTAATGGAATCTGACTTCTCAAAGCCATTCTTGAGAATAGGCTCTTTGGTATCTGATGATTTCTCCGATACTACTGATCCTAATGAACTCATTTTCACTTAAAGAAGTTCTGGGAAAAGGCGTCTATATATAGTTTTTGAAAAAAAGATCAGGTCTGATGAAAAAGATTGATTGTAGGGTTTTAATTTAACCAAGCTACCCTAGGTGTATACATGCCCTAGGTTGTGTTAAAATAACCGATACTCAAAAAAAATGGATTAAGCCAACGATTTCCTCTGGCTTAGCCCAAAAATAAATATAATTTTCTGTATAGCTATTTTTTTCCCGAAAATTAGTTTCATCGAAAACTCTGATATTCCATTTTTACACCCACTCGGGTTTTTTTTTAAAGTGGATAATAACTTATTCCCACGCTGCCCAGATTTGGTATTGTTATAAAGAAATACTGCACATAGAAGCGTATCTAAGAGCATATTATCGAAAAAAAATAGGATATATCAAGATGTTAACTAAAAATAAATAGTCTACATGGAAATATATTCTGTGCATTCTTCTTAATATCTGCATTTTTTGGGCAGTGTATTTTTTATACCCTATTTTTTCATCTTCATGCTAGATCATCGCCGTAATTAGGGCTACATATATTTCTGTACTTTAGTTTAAGAGGATATCTCGATCACATAGTGGAGGCTTTACTACTTAAATTTAGATATAAATAAAATTTAGGGATATACCTCTTTAGGATCTATTAAGATCTATATCTGCTGAGTGTAGCTCTCAATATAAGAATTTTGACACAGGTGGGTTTTACGATTACAAATTCTGCCTAACCCTTTTACTGTCATGCATTGAACAAAGCTGTAAATGGCGGTAGTAAAGGCCGGAAAATAGGCAGAAAATATGAATACGGTGTCTTATTTTCAAGTAAGATTAATTTAACTGTTTTTTAGGGTGTTTAATAGTACGATCTCGTGTTTGCTAACGTGGCTGGATCGTATTTGACTGGCCGCAGCATAGTTCTCTGTAGTATTCATGCATAAATAAGCCTGGGATGCCTAGTCCTACTCCTGTCCCACGGTGGAGGCTAAACTGATAGTGGAATGCCAATAAAGGGTCGAATTACTTATACATTTTCTAAGCTATCATACTTATCAGTCGAAGTTAATTACCGACAATATTTATATGAAATGGCAGCTCACATGTTCCTCACTCATATTACCTGATTTCCTGAGATGAAAGGGTTTGCAGCATGTTTAACTGCTATAGTACAAATTATACTAGAATTGCAATTTACCCGGTAAATAACTATCGCGTTTAGATTTTGTCGAGTATTTTTTATTTGACCTTTAATAAAAGATTGATCTTCAAAAAGCTAAATACCGCTAATAAATTAGCCAAAGGTGGCCAAGATAAAAAAAAACTAGGGGCGAACGGGGGATCGAACCCCGGACCTTTACGACCCAAACGTAACATTCTACCACTGAACTATCCACCCCTCTTCCAGGCCTGACAACTGTGCCACGCACTGGCTTGCTGTTTAATAATAACGAAATTCTACATTTAATCTCAAAGTCATTTCATGCAGTCTTAATGATTTCAATATTTTATCGGCAAGTTTACTCACATAATCTACAGATGTAAAATATTTTAATCTCTGTGTATATAAGAAGATCCAGCCTGGTTATTAGGAAACACCAAAGTCTCAGCAATAACAGTATTAGCCCGACGAGTCAATGCAAAAGCGACAATTTCCGCAATATCTTCCGCAACTAGAGGTTCAAGCCCCTTGTAAACATCATCAGCCTTCGATTTGTCGCCCTTGAACCGTACAACAGAGAATTCGGTCTCTACAGCACCAGGATCGACCTCAATAACGCGAATTCCGGTGTTAATGGTCTCCATACGAAGTGATTCAGTGAAACTCCGAACTGCAGCTTTAGTAGAGCAGTACACAGAACCTCCAGGATATGAGTCACGGCCTGCAATTGATCCCAGCATGACGATGTCGCCGTTTCCACGCTTCTTAAACTGAGGTACCAATGCATTGGTGAGGGTTATAAGGCCCATAACATTGGTAAAGTACATCGACTGAATGTCACTCGATTCAATTGAGCCAATCACATCCTTTCCGCTGGCCAATCCAGCATTGTTGATTAGAATATCAATGTCTTTCCACTCATCAGGAAGTTCTTTCAAAAATTTAGGGATGTTTTGAAAATCACTCACATCTAAACTGGAAGTTAAAGTCTCAATTGAAGGGAATTTACTGGCAAGCTCCTCTTTAAGCTCCTGAAGCTTGTTGAGACGACGAGCAGTAAGAATGAGTCGAATATTGCTGTTTGCAGCTGCTGAAAGCTCACATGCTACTGCACGTCCAATTCCAGAACTTGCACCGGTTAAAAGTACCGTTTTTTTGGCCAAACGCTCTGCTGCTTTTACTCCGTAAGACATGGTTTAATTGAGGGCAAGGATATTCCCATTGGTCATAAAACTGTCACATATGGATTTTGGTTTTAATTTAGCGTGAAAGGTATAAAACTTTACATTTACTTATTTGCTATAAATAGTGTCCTTAATACAGGATAATCGCAGTTCTTACTGTTAAATTTGTTTGCGGTTAAAAAGTGGTGCCGCAAGATAACCCCTCGGAGTACATGACAAGCACTAGTGACTATTTTTGACGAAACACTAACATCTTTAAGTTAATGTCCAGCCACTTCCACCACAAACAATAGCAACAATGGGACCCTTAACGTCTATCTTAGAGCTATAAATGGCAGAAAGTGTTGCTGCACATGCTGGTTCTACTACAATGCAGTGGTCCTCAGCAAATTGATTAACGGCTTTAAGTGCTTCGTTATCGGAAATTAGAAGTGATGTAGTGTTGAATTTTTTAGCATATTCAACTGCTTTTTGGGGCACATAGCTGCTTCCAAGGGAAGTTGCAATAGTATTAATTGATTTCAGTGTTACGCTTTCACCGGCTTTCAACGCTTCATGAAACGTAGGTGCACCTTCAGTCTCTACAACGATAACCTTGATCTTATCAGCAAGGTTATGCCGAATTAGTCCGGTCATCACTCCGAGATAGAGTCCACCACCACCGCATGAGAGAACAATGGCACCAATGTCTACATTATATCCCTTGATCTGTTCCAAAATCTCGTCAACCATGGTGGAATGTCCTTGCCATATCAATTCATTATCAAATGCATGACAGTAAATTGGCGTTTCGTTTTTGAGCTGGCTTATGTGCCCACGGAGATACTGATCAGCTTCTTGGTAAACTTTACCGACAATCTCGACCTGAGCATTCAACTTATGAATGCGTGATATCATTCTTGGTTTTGTAGTCTCAGGTACGACAACTGTACATGGAATTCCCAGTCCAAAGGCTGCTTCTGCAGCAGCTAAACCAGCATTACCTCCAGAACTCGAGTAAACGTGAAAATTGCCTACCCCTTTAGACTTGGCAGCTATCAAGTTTGTCAAACCTCGGCTTTTGAATGATCCACTAGGTTGTGTGTTCTCTAATTTGAGAAAAACTGGCTGCGGAAAGTAAACTGACCGTAAAAGCGGCGTTTCGTAGTACATTAATCGAATAACCTAAGCCTTCAATGCTTGTTGGATTTGCCACAACGGTTGAGTAACCCTGTCCATATGCAACACTATAGGTCAGTCTGACCGCATTGCCATTATCATTATATTTGCTATAAGTGATAGTAGTAACGTCTAAAGGTTATATAATCATCTTAGTGGTCCTTTAAGTCTTTCTAGGATCCGGGACACCAGCTGATGTGTTTACTGTCCAACAATGCTAGCTTAATTATTTATTGCTGTATTTGCTGCCTTTGGAATAATGTGAGAAGGCTGGAAACCCCATAGAAAAGAACTAATGGGTACGCCACAAGCACACGTACCTCATGCAAATGCAAATGCAAGTATGCTACAAAAATCGTACTCGCACTCCTAGCACTCCAGAGCACAACAATATCCCCAAAAATTGTTAGCCAAGTTATTTAATGATGTTGCAATACCCAATGCCGCGGATGCAACGAATGGAACCATGCAGTACCCCAATATACTCATTGTTTTAAGAAATCCAATTGGCCTCTGAGCCATGGCATTCAAGACATCAAACTGATGGAAAGTTCCAATTGAACCAAGACCGTAAATATAACCGAAATTCGACTTTCCACTAAGCAACAAAAATGTGCCAAACAAAAGAAAATAGAGAATGGGCCCGGCAAGGTCGCTATCATCCATCAGCTCTTCATTTATGATTATAAATTGGTACAGAACAGCGCGAGTTTTCGTGGATATATGGCCAAAATTCACGCCTAATTCTTTAAGCAAGCTTGGAAAATATCCCGCGCTACTAGATAAGAAGTATGATTTTGTTGGCTAAGCAGGAGAGTTAGTATGCTTGCCTTTTTTTATCTTACTAGGGTTATAAAAAAAATTCTATACAGTGCAATCATCAAAGTTTTTTTTATAAAAAAGGGTACAAAAATTTATCCGGGCTGAAAACACGAATTTATAGCATTACTGTTCACACTATATGTTTCACCATTATATATATTTTATTCTAGATTGTGATTAGCTCGATCATTCAAGAAATAAATTCAAGTATCTGTAACACTTCTTATTGGGGTTCGCCGCGGATGGATATGTACGTGGGCAACAAGGGTTTTTTCATACAGTCTTATCCGGCACGATAAGCCCAGATAACATAATGTACGCATAATACATATATATAACGGTCTTATTTTGTCCCGATAAGGATATTAAAACATGCAGATCCACCACGATCTTCCGCCTGTTTCCGAGGCAGTAGGCTATGGTATTGTTGTTGGTGTTGGACTAGCCTTTGCGTTAGGCATGATTTTAGTTACCGGTGCACTTCGCCGATATGCTCAAGAAAAAGTCGATGCAGCTGAGTTTGCCACTGCTGGTCGTTCAGTCAACAGTGGTTTGATTGCATCTGCAGTGGTGAGTTCGTGGACATGGGCTGCCACTCTGCTGACATCAACCACCCAGGCCTATAGTAATGGTGTTTTTGGTCCTATTTCGTATGCTTCTGGAGCTGCAGTACAAATTGTGATGTTTGCTACTGTAGCAATTGAGCTCAAACGCAAAGCACCTGGTGTATACACCTACTTAGAGGTGGTAAAGACTCGATTTGGAAAGCTTGCACATGCTATTTACATGTTTTATGCTATTGCAACCAATATTTTGGTTATGGCTATGCTTATTGCCGGAGCATCTTCGGCGTTTGAGGCTCTTACTGGGATGCACCCAATTGCAGCCTGTTTTTTGATTCCTCTGGGAGTAACTTTGTACACTCTTGCCGGAGGTTTAAAGGCCACATTCTTGACAGACTACGTGCATACTTTAATTCTGTTTGTGGTGATCTTCCTGTTTGCCTTCACGGTGTTTGCGAACAACAGTTACCTTGGCTCGCCCAGTAAGGTCTGGGAGCTACTTACCGAAGTTGGCAAGACCTACCCCAAATCTGGCAACCACGACGGGTCATATTTGACTATGAAGAGCAAGAGTGCTGGTATTTTTATGGCAATCAATCTTGCTGGTAACTTTGGAACGGTTTTCCTGGATACTGGTTACTGGAACAAGGCCATTGCAGCCTCTCCAGCTGCTGCCCTACCTGGTTACTTCTTAGGTGGAATCTCTTGGTTCGCTATTCCATGGTTGTGTGCTACAACAATGGGACTAGCGGGCCGAATCCTCGAGCACACCCCTTACTGGCCGACATATCCCAGGGCGATGACCCCTGACGAGGTCTCTGCTGGTTTGACGCTTCCATACACTGCAGTGGCAATTCTCGGAAGAGGTGGTGGCGGTGCTGCACTGCTGATGGTTTTCATGGCCGTGACGTCGGCTGCCTCTGCTGAAATGGTGGCAGTCAGTTCAATCTGGACGTATGACATCTACCGCATGTATATCAATCCAAAAGCCTCTAGCAAACAGCTAATCATGCAAACACATCTGAGTGTTGTTGCTTTTGTTCTGATGATGATTGGTTTCTCCATTGGATTGCACTATGGTAATGTAGGCATGGGCTACCTCTACACTTTGATGGGTGTTATTATTTGTTCGGCAGTTATTCCGGTTTCGCTGACTATGTTCTGGTCTGGAATGAACAAGTGGTCGGCATGGATTGCTCCTCCGCTTGGAATGGCCTTTGGTATTGCTGCTTGGGCTGGTGTCACTGCTGGTTTGTTCGATAACACTTTTACCCTCGAGACAACCGGGTCAGACTACCCAATGTTGGCGGGTAACATGGTTTCCTTTGGCAGTCCTTTGCTCATTATTCCGATTTGCCAGCTACTGGGTGGTAATGCGAACTACGATTTCAGCGAGCTTCGTGAGTATCAGACCCTGCGAGGACTTGCCCCCGGTGAAGGAGCAGAAGACCACGGTGACACTGAAGCTCAGGAAGACAATGTCAGTGCTGATGAGAACCAAATCGGAGCTACAAAACTCGAGGCCCGTGTTTCGGCAGCTGTGCTGGCTCATGACGAGAAATGGGAAGAAGAGGAGCGCATTCTGCTAAAGGGTTCAAAGTATGCAAGAACAGCTTGTATTGTAGTATCACTGGCTCTTTTAATTATTTGGCCCATGCCGATGTATGGAACTGGTTATATTTTCTCCAAGAAGTTCTTCACCGGTTGGGTCGTCGTGGGCATCATCTGGTTGTTCATTTCAATGTTCATTGTAGAGCTGCTTCCTCTCTGGCAAGGACGATTTGCAATTGGTCGAACTCTCCGGGGTATTTACTGGGATATTTCTGGCCAGTCTCGGAGGCTTCGTGATTGGCAGGAAGAGCACCCTGAAAAGTTACATGTGGCTTTCTCACCCGTTGCTTCTCCGATCACCGGAATTGCACCTCAATCAAGTAACCTTGTCGGGCCTAATCTGGTCAAACGTGATTGATTGATTGATTAATTTATTTATTTCATAAATCACTACTTCAAAAGCAAATGTTCAATTGAATAAATTTACAACTAATTGATTTTCTTCTGTATTTAAAAATAGCGTCTTTATTTAAAACTAAGTCTTTATTTAACTTAAAACACAAAATGTTTCAGATTTAAAACGGTAACGATCATGTGATGGAGGTAACCCCCTCCCTTCACTGCCTTTCTATAACCTTTCAATATACACAGCGGCGATTTAAGTTAAAAACATTTAATGACTTTAAACGCCAGTGTAGAAAGCCAACCAGGCCATGAGGCCTTTAGAGCGTTGAATGGATATCAGGAAGCTATTAATCGGGTGATTTTGGCTGTTAAGTCCTGTAAACCTTTAACCAACGACGCTATCATTGAACTAAGCACTGAACTGGGAAATTTGCGTGACAGCGAATTTAAAAAAACACTTTTGCTGTATGTTAAGTTGGAATTGCGCCTTCCGGTTCATCAACAGCAGCTAACTGATGCTCTTCCGGAATTTTTCAACGCTCTCGTGGAGATCCTCGAGTTTTTCACTGAAAAATACAGCCTCCCTTCTGTTAAGACTCTAACCAAGACCCCCAATGAAGACAGTGACAAAATGCGGTGTTGGGACACCTGTTATGTTGCTGTAGAGCAAGGCGATTCCAAGATTATCGAGTGTGTACTTGATTTGATCCATGCAGGTGCCTGTAGCCGTCTGTGGAGTGGTAGATTAGAAATTCCTGCGTTTTTTGACTTTACTCGAACGATACACGCCTTGGTTCCAATGTTGTATGTTCTCCAGGCAAGTGTCTGTATGCGCTCCACTAAGGCATTTGCTGAGTTGGTGGTTATCGAAGACTACAAACCCCCAGCACAGCTAGTGAACACGCTTGTTGCCTTGGCAACATGTATTCCATGTGAAACAGGAGCTGGAGGACCTTTTGACTCCATATTTCTCTCGGACTATCTTGAGGGTACATTCCCATCAAAGTTTGTCGATGCGTATTCAGGTTTATCACTTGAAAATTCGGATCGAAAGAGTGATAGTTCAATGTGTGCAGTTCGTATCAGCGAAAGTCTTGGGAATAGTAGCGACAGGTACGATATGGTCTCTGCCAGAGTATTTGCTTCAGCTATTCTGTTTATCTTTTTTTCTTCTCGTGGAATAGCAGCTGTACTCGGCCGAAGAGCTCCCACAGCATTTAGCTCCACAATTTTTTTGTGCCAGAAGCCAATTTCAAGCCTAAATGTTCAACTCGAAAATGCAATGAGGGCGAATGTCTTAGATGCATTGTATCTAATTCTCATGGAGGTTCCAAGTGCATCAAGAGGTATTTTTGTTACAAGATGGCAGCTTTCGTCTTTTATTTCGGTGTTTAAGGATCCCTTGATAGACGAAACACTGTTTGAGAGCTTGCTATGGGGGTTCCTAACTTTTTTCGACGTAAACCCACACAACCTGACAATGCTATTAAAGTACTCTTGCAGCTCAAAGAACTCTTATTTGGTGCAAACAACAGCTTTGATTGTGTTCAATCGGCTATGCTATGAGCATCTCTTACGCCCTGTCCAAATGTGCGAACAGCAGCACGTTGAGCTGCTTATACACCATTTGAAGAGTAGTGTTGAACGGGTTGTGAATGGTGAAGGTGATATTCTTCTCGTAACAGATCTTTCTGTGCGAGCTGCTTCGGTGTGTGGTATTTTTCGGCCTTCACTAGATGTTCGCCAGGAGCTTTCCGACTGCATTAAGCCCTTGCTGAGTGCCTCTATCAACCCTGATGTTTTATCTTTACCGTTTCGGTTATTGTCAGATAACTTACTAGTCGTTGCTTCGTGGTTGTTACAAAAGGACCAGCTTCGGGTACTCTTGGATATCAGAGAAATACTTGATTGTGTTGCAGAAGTTGCTCGTGTTCAATTAGAAAATAGTGAGCTGCGTGGTGTCGAACGCACAGCTCGTATTTTGAATATTTTAGACATGTTGAAATTCGATGTTGAAGGTTATCAGGATATCGGGGGTGTTATTTTGAAAAACGAGGATCTTGAAACGAAAAAATTAAGCATTGTCTCGAGCATTTCCGACAGAACTGTGGAAGTCTTATCGTCACGTATTGATGATATCTTTCTCGATAAAGCACATAACATTTCGAAATTCTCCGCTCAGCTTCAAAGGTTTCCCAAAATTTTTCAACAATTTATTGCGAGAATTTCTTCCGATTTTCTCAACAAGTGTGTTAGGCGCATTTCAGGCCTCATTGAAAGGAAAGCCTTTTACCCACGCAGCCGTCAAGATAAGCTTTGTCCAAGTATGTTTCGCGTAATTACTTTCCTTTCTAACAACGATCTATTTGTTGACATACCGGTGACAAAAGCTCGCATAATTATCTTGCTTACAGCAAAACAACTCCCTGTAAACTTTCAGGTAGGCTCTAACAGCGAAACGGACTACCTCTTGAATTTAAATATCAGGTCAAGTTTTACTAAGGACTCCTATGTGAATGGCCTAATTAACCGAACGGTTTTGAAGGGGACTATTAAATACCCAATATTCTTTCGTCCGGAAGTATTTTTCCAGATTGGACGTTATGCGAAATTTTCTGGTGATACTTCTGGTCTTGTAAAAATCATGTCATTGGTAAATGTCCAACTGGTTCCCGATTCTACGCCTGGAGAGATGAACAATTATCTCGGAAGTTATGATGTGTTTGGGCAAAACTATTCTCTCTTTTCGGGTCTTGACTTGAGAAGCATGGCATCCCTCTTGTTTAAAAGGTTGCGTATTCAAGAGGAACTAGACAAGGAGGCTTTTAAAGAAGATTTATTTAATTTCTTACATGCCATTCCTTTGGCGTTTCGTCTCAATTGCTTTACCACAACAACTCATATGATTATTAGAGTACTCAAAGAGGCTATTGATGCCCGTAAATCAGACGCTGTTGTTGATACTTATATTAAAGGCTTGGGTGTTTTTTTGGACATTTCAGAAAGGTCTTTTGCTCTAACTTACCGTCTTCTCACTTCTCCACCTACTATTTCAGGTTATCTATTGCCAAGAGATATCATGCCTGTACTGGAACTGGCAGAAAATGGATATGTCCCACTACAAATTGCTGAATCTGCATTAAATATCGCGTCATTTTTCTCCACAAGTCCTCTTCAAGTTTTATCAGTGACAGAGTTGTCTGATGACATGAAAGCACTAGCTGAAATGCTACTTAGGCTTTTTGGCTTTAATGTCTTCACAGAAAAAAAAGTAGAGGGAATTATTGGTAATTACCCGACTCTTGAATGGTTGAAATATTTTATTGACAATAACCAACTCGAGCTGATTCAGAATGATTCACCAGAAGAACTTGAACAGCTTATGGACTCGCATTTTAAAACAGATATGATCCACAAAAATTTCAATGTGTACCTTCTTTTACTCAACAAACTGGTGCTAAACGAAAATGGTGTTATCATAATGTGTAAAATGCTTGAGAAATGGGTGGTGAATTATTTTGACCAAGAGATAGAAAATGAGTTTGAACAATATGAGAGAGCGTACAATAAAATATGCGAGGTTTCAGTTAATGAAATCATTGGCAAAAATTTTAACTCTCCAAAACTCTTTTATTCCTTGGGAAATCTCCTCTGGGCTCAAATGCAACAAGACCTCATTAATTGGAGCGATTCAGTTCTGGGATTATCAGAAGAGGGGCTCAATACCCATCTAAAAAGTGCTCCATTCGATACATCAGCCTGTGGAAGCATAGAGACACGCATTGCTTTCCTCAAGGAATCCGTGAAAATTGGTTGTAGTTACCTTGTTCAGTATCTTGAGATGACTGATGAAAGTAAACGTTGTATTTTGAGAGACGGAATTATTGGTATTCATGATTGTTGCACTTGTATTATCAGAAGCTTAACGCCTTTAACTGTGCCTTACAACACCCTTCAAGAGTGTATAGACCTTCTTGCAGATACCCTTATGAAAAATGAGGACAGTGATCTTCGTTCCTCGGTTATCATGGCACTTAACCGTTTACTCTTCGTTTTCTATGAATGCCTTCTCTACAGCAAACGAACAGTTGCAAAAACACTCTATTTCTACCTAACACGACGCCCGTACACGTTTTCTTACAATGAACAGATAGAGGAAAACTATATGGCTATCGCGTATATTACGGAACTTCTGATATCCCACTATGATTTGGCTCCGATATTCTATAAATCTTTCGTGATAACAGGAGAGAATGATGGTATCACTTTACGGCAACTTGAGCGGCACTTAGCTGTCCTGTACGACGAGGGACAAATTGATTCATCAGAGCTAGAAAGGGTTTCAAACAAAATTGATTCTCAACTAAGGGCTATCTCCGAGTTAACAAATATCGATTTACCGCCAAACTATCTTCAGATGTGTAAGAAAATGGTTGGTCAAATTATATTAGCTTTAACAACAACTAAAGCTTTGAATAGCATGTCACAAATCTCTGCACTTTTTGGAGAAATGCTTCTTAATAACCACCACCTAAAGGTATCGATGATGACCCACTTTCCAAACTCTGTTTCCGAGTTGATAAACAACTTCTGCTTGGTAAATGTGGACTCTACACATCACCATATTATTTATGATGAGCGAAGAATGGAGGAGCATGGCAGCCACACCCCATTAGATAATATGGTTTTGGTCTTTTTGGCTCTGGTTTTCCAGTCAAATGACGAATTCAACGAAGAAGCTGAGAAATCGAGTAAACAGATTTCGCTTTGGATTGGAAAACATATTTGCACAGCTCTGGATGAAATACAAACATCACTAAAAGAAGATCGGAACACATCAATTGCGGCATTGAAATTCTTTACCTGTTTCTCTATTATTTATGGCATCTTTATGGCTACTATCAATAGCCGTCGTGAGTATCAGATCCACTGTCACGGGTCTTTGGATGTTCTAAAGTCTCTTAACATCTTTGATAAGCTGTTTGATACTCACGCTCTTTTTGCGACAACTAGAACTGAGCTTGTTCTATTTGAGGGTGCAATTGTAAATATGATGTCGGATTTGGCAATGTTTGGTGGTGTTGAGGTTGTTGAAACCAGACAATTTTCTGAAGAAGAGTTTAACGAGATGGTTGATAATGGTTACATCGTTGACGGTTATGAGTCAGATGGTCTAAATCGCCGTTCAACTGATGACGGGCATGTATCCAATGAGAGAAGACACCATCAAGTTGATGTTGACAGCGGTTCTGCGAGTCTAATAAACAACGTTGGACAAACGGATCATGACACGGTTAATGTTCCAGAACTTCGTGAGCAAGAATCAGAGAATGAGGAAAATCCTGAGAACATCTTCAGAAACTCGGTATTGGGTGATTTTGAACCAAACTCAGCCGAGGAATATGAAGACAGTGAAATGGAAGTTGATGGAACTGCAAGTGACATGGAGACTGGGGAAGTCTATATGTCTTCTGATGAGCATTCTGATAACGAAGAACAGGATGGCTCTATGGGTTCTGTTTATGGCCGTAACTTTTTTTCAATTGACTTAAACTACGAAGACTTAGTCGGGCATGAGCATATGTCCAGCAGTGGTCAGGATAGCGAATACGAAGAAGAAGATGGTCACGACGACGACGACCACCACCACCACCACCACCACCACCACGAATTCCATATTATCGAAGAAGAAGTCGATAGTAGTAGCAATGAAGATGGCACTGACAGAGAGTCTGACGATGACGGAAACGATAGTGTTATGGATGAAGACGAAGAAGAATTTGATGGTGATTCTTCAACTGACAACATTTATGGGCCCGGAAATGAGCCAGCTGCGATATCTCGGGCTTTGGATCGCATGATTGGAAGCGGAGTTATCATTGGTCCTGAAGCCCTGGCTATGTTACAGGAATATGAAGATGATAAACAGGCACAGGCAATGGGAAAAGACTCCGAAGAATTCCTCGATTATGCTTTTAGGCGCTACAGTTTGCCTACACAATATGAGCTGTCAGGAGCTAGGCCAACCACTGAAAGTTACGGTGTAGAGCTTACTGATGATGACGAGTGGATTAAGAAAGGGGATCCCCTTCAACTTGCAGTAAATCCTTTTAAGCACTGCTCTGATATACTTCCACCGGCTGTTAAAGAAATACTTTCGCCCCGGGTAAATGATGAATTGCTGCCTGAACGAGTCGTTGCAGTGAAGTTTAACCGACCCAACAGTCTGTTTAGTGAATCATTTATGAAATCAATTATGAGATCATTATTCGTTAATGCCTTCTACACGGAGGTTTCATCGCTAAAAAACGCTGTTTTGTGGTTTTGTGTCAACAAAGATTATCACAGACCTTTTATTGCTGAACTGTTTCGCTCCATAAAAATGGTTTGCTCTGGTAAAATTGAGGAATTATACAGATCGTTATTTCCAAAATCGGTACCATATGAAAGTTCTTTGCTCCCTGAGTCAGTGACGCCAACCTTGGTCTGTTCAAACATTTTGGTTATCCTTACATCTTTAATTTGCGAGGATTTCCAACAAGATGTGGAACCATATGAACGTGAAATGAGATTTGTGATTGGACAATCAGTCGTTTTACGAATCAGTGAAGAGATTACCGAGCTTATCAACGTGGAATTTCCCGACACTTTAATCGAGATATTGGTAAATCCTATGATATCGAATAGCTCACGGCTTTTGGCAAGCGCTGCCAGGATTGCTGTCGAGGTTTTGACAAATCGAAAATCCCCCACTACTCTCCCAAGAGCTCACCTTCCCTCGATATGCCATATTTTGGGTTCTAAAAACTGTGGTTCAGTATCATTCAACAAAATCGCCTTGCTAATTCGTAAAAGCTTATCGAATTCCGCTATGGTTGAAATAATTATCCGTGAAGCTATTAAGGCAAAAAGCAGTATTCAGGAATGGCTAAGTGAGTTTAACCAAGATGGTAAAAAAGTTCTTACTGGAAAGCCCTTGGTTATACTGTTTACAGAACAAGTAAAGCTTTTACGTCTCTTTGCGGCTCTTCAGATCATTCATCCTGAGCCTACTCTCTTGGATTCTCTCCTTAAGATGGACCTTATGCCCCTTTGGCAAGCAATCATTCAAAACCTTCAAGAACTTTACCAACGGAAGTATGCTACTGGCCCCGTTCTGTTATTAGGACTGTTGGAAGCCATAACCACACCTGCCAATATGATTATCAATACATCTGAGAAAAACGGCCGTTCTGATATCGTTGACTACATCAAAGCGTTCATTGTTGATGAGTTATCTCTTGGAAAGAGTATTATCAACGAGCTTATTCGCTCGAAACCGCATGTTTCTTCAGGATCTCTTGGAAACATCGCTCTAATGTTTGGCCTATTGGACTTTAAAAATAAGGACATTCGTTTCAAAGAACAGCTTAAAAAAATGAGGCAGGTGCACTACAGAGCACTTCGCATTATCGTCAACCGTGAATCGCTTGTTGAAGACTCGTTTTATGCGCTAATGAAGATTGGACACAGTCTCAAAGCCCGCTTGTTGGTTGAGTTTTCCTCTGAATCTGGGATTGATGAAGGTGGGCTGGCGCGTGAATGGCTTGAGTGTGTCAGTCGAGAGATTGTGAATGAGAAACTTGGTTTGTTTATGAAAACCACCCCTGAGTCTTCGATTTATCTGGTCAACCCACTCTCGTCCACAGTATCATTTACTGAATCCCGCACGCACCTTGACTATTTCAGGTTTACAGGTCGCCTCATAGGCCGGGCTATTTTTGACTCGCGCACTATCGGAAACTATTTCAGTCGGGTAATCTACAAGTACATTTTGGACATACCCATCACCATTGACGATATGGAAGGTGTTGATGAAGACTACTACAAGAGTTTACAGTGGATGCTGAAAAACCCGATTGATGACATTATTTTCGAAACATTTAGCGTGACCGTCAACGTCCTGGGAAAGAAGAAAACAGTGGACTTGGTTCCAAATGGCCGAAACATAAGCGTTACAGACGAAAATAAGCACGAGTACATTAAGAGAATTGTGTCTTACCGTCTTATTGAGAGTGTAGAGGACCAAATGAAAGAAATAAAAGCCGGGTTAAACGACGTGGTACCCCTGGAGCATCTCAGGATCTTCACCGACCAAGAGCTCGAGCTGATATCTTGCGGTATCCCCGATATAGACATTAAAGATTGGGAAAAACATACCGTTTACCACGGTTTTGGGTCTCAATCACCCCAAGTGGCGTGGTTTTGGATCGCTGTGAAATCCTTTAATGCCGAAGAGCGTGCCAAACTTCTTCAATTCTGTACCGGAACCTCTCGTGTCCCCCCCCATGGGTTCACAGGCTTAGAAACAAATTCCGGTGTGGGAAAATTCAATATTCAGAAGGAAAATGGAAGCACAAACAGGCTCCCTAGTTCCCATACTTGTCTGAACCAGCTGGTATTACCGGCCTACGAGTCCTATGAGAAGCTCCGGGCACTTCTACTTCAGGCAATCACCGAAGGAAATGTCGGTTTCTCGTTTGCATAATCTATATAACTGTCTATTTTATAACTGTCTATTTTATAACTGTCTATTTTATTTGTGTTAGAATTTCCACCCCGGTTTCTAAGTCCAACCCCCAAGCAGTATCTCGGGTGTGATAAATGTTAGGGCACGAATTTCAATTTCAGATTTTTCACACAAAATGAACCGTGGAAGAGGAGGCTTCAGAGGCGGTCGTGGAGGCCGTGGAGGCTTCAATGCCGCTCCTCAGGGTCCGCCTGATCAGGTTGTGGAAATGGGTGCCTTTTTCCAGCCCTGCGAGGATGAGATCGTTTGTAGGTCCATCAACACCAAGGTTCCTTACTTCAATGCCCCGATTTACCTCGAAAACAAAAGTTTGGTCGGTAAAGTTGACGAGATTCTTGGTCCTATCAACGAAGTATATTTTACTATTAAACCTGTTGAGGGTATCCAGGCCGCCTCGTTCAAATCGGGCGACAAATTTTACATTGGCACTGACAAGCTCCTGCCATTAGACAGATTTTTGCCTAAACCGCCTGCTCCCAAGGTCAAAAAACCCAAATCGGCCGGTGGTGCTCGTGGAGGTTTCGGTGGTGCCCGTGGTGGAGGCCGTGGAGGCTTTGGTGGAGGCCGAGGCGGAGGTTTCAGTGGAGGCCGTGGTGGATTTGGTGGAGGCCGCGGTGGAGGCCGTGGTGGCTTCGGTGGAGGCCGAGGCGGCAGCTTTGGTGGCCGAGGCGGTGGTTTCGGTGGCCGAGGTGGTTTCGGAGGCAATCGCTACTGAATTCATAGTATTTAAAAGACATAAATGCATATTTAGTATGAGAATTAAATGTTAAGTGTCGATGTGCGTATTTTGGGTTACTAATTGTGTTATTAGTGTCAATGATGGTTTAATAAGTTCGTTAGTTAGGTTCATGAGCTAATAAGTTCATGAGTTGATAGTATTAATTAACAGGCACGGCTGCATGCCATATATATATGCAATATGGAGTGGTAAACCCAATTAAAGGTAGCTAAAGCGTCAACAAGCACCACTACTACACTAGAGACAATTAAAATAGTGGTAAAAAAATAATTTATTTTGTTCTGATGCAAAAAGTGGACGATACCGGAGTCGAACCGGTGACCTCGCGCATGCTAAGCGCACGTGATAACCAACTACACCAATCGCCCGTTAATTGCAAAGCGTTGGAATCAGAGCTATAAATCCATATCTGCGAATTATGAGGTTACCTGTATATCCTACACGATCTACATTTTACACCCTATTAGTCCAGAAAGAAGCAAAATATCGCCTCTTAATTGATCAATTCCGTAGCCCTGCTTTGTAGAAGTCACCAATGTACGTAATGGCTGGGGTACCGCTAAACTTCGACACACCTCCAATGCATCCTCTTTTATATGATCGAAAACCGGGTTTAACAGCACATCCTCGTAACTCGTGTCGTAGAATTTACCAAGCAGGTCCGCTTTAGTAATTACAAACGAGAATGGGACCCCAAACTGAGCCAACATTCCACAAACTGCCCGATCATCGTCGGATACGCCTCTTTTGGCATGAGTGAGAATATAGGCTTGCTTGCAGAGCCCACCACGGAGCTCTAAATACTTTTGCACAACATCTCCTTGCAAAACTCTGCTCTTGAACCCGTATCCTGGCGAGTCTAGCACATTTAACCGCTTTGGTAAGGTGTATACACTGATAGTAGTGGTAAACCCAGCTCTTTTGGAAACACGAGGCAGATCAGGGCGTCCAGGAGCGGGTTTTTTAGTTATGTTAGTGGTTTTAACGGCATTTTTTAGTGATGGATCCAGCAAACGTGCGAGCAGTGAACTTTTACCGACATTTGAGCTCCCCAGCATAAGAAACTCAGGCAATTCAGGAACATTGGAATCAGAGAGCTGAGATACTAATCCGAACTGATGCGTGAGTTTGGATTTATGTTGCACGAAAACCTGTTTCGCTCGCTGGACTGCATTGCTCATCAAATACAGAAAATACTTCCAAAAACAAAAAAAATATGAAATTCAGATTGTGTACAGAAAAAGAAATGGACGATACCGGAGTCGAACCGGTGACCTCGCGCATGCTAAGCGCACGTGATAA
>JAJMCB010000023.1:0-127898 GCA_030584925.1 Starmerella vitae | reverse complement strand
CCCTGCTAAGGCGTTGCCCTTTGGGCGCGCAGGTTCGAATCCTGCCGCTGTCGTGGAAAAATCACTTCAGTGATTGCTTAATTTTTTGATCTCCTTTTTTTACCACCAGATCTAAATTAATTGCTTAATAGTTTTACATACACTATTCACATATTGCCTTATTACTTTATTGTTATTGTATTCGTCATCTTTTTGGTTTCTCGTAAACCCACTACAACTAATACACAAAACCATGCGTTTTGTGTCGGCCACTCCCACAAACAGCTTCTCTCCTCTGTTATGTGTTGAATACTGTAATGATATCTGTGTAACTGCCCATGATGACGGTACAGTGGTCTTGAGAGATGAATTGAGTACACCACAGATGGTATGGCTCAACCCAGGCCAGACCATTACAAGTTTGGTAGTTTTCGATGACATGGTATTAATAGCTCTTGATGATCTTATTATAAAAAAAATATCCCTCGAAACTGGGATAATAGTAGGAGAACTAAGCTTACCAGTGCCATCTAACAAGTTCGCGGTGTTTGAGCATGTCATTGTGGGGTTTTCGAACAACCAGACTGGAGTGACCATAATCCACAGAAATAGCCTTGAGATAATAAAGGTTTTAGACACTTTCACCTTTGTGGTTGATGTATTTGCCGTCCATGGCGAGATAACTGTGATCTGCAACTCCCACGCTTATATTCTCCACAAAGAGACTTCAACCTACAGTCTGGGACTAATAAAAACATTCGAATATCTTATTATCGCCGCTGCTGTCTACAATTCTTCTTTAATACTCGCAAGCCCTGATAGCTGGAGGTTGGTTACTGTTACCAAAAATCCGTATGAAATTAACGAGGAATTCAGCGTGAATTCTCTTCACACTTTGACAAAGATCAAGGAGATTACTGAAGGAGTCATTATTGAAAGTGTGGAAAACAATTATGTGTTTTTGAAAGGTAATAACATTCAGTTGATTGCAGGTCATCCTGATTTTGATAAAAAAACCACAATTCTGACTAGAAATGGGATATGGACATCCGAGAATAAGTTTTATGGGTTTAAAATATCACAATCTGGAATATTGTCCATCGTAAATACTTCTTGTGTGATGACGCTAACCAACACGAAGTATCTTTTGGGCCAGACAGATCCATCTATAACAGCTATATTCGGAGAATATACTGGCAATGAAAACGGTGAAATTAATGGATTAAAGGTTCTTCCCGCACCGATATTGAAGATTGATTCTCAATATGCTTATTCAACCATGGGGATGGTGAAGTTACCAGTGGGTCCGACAAATATAATCAAACAAATACCACCTACTACCAGACTAAGGGATTCTCGTATAGCAATAAAGGTATTTGATGAACCGTTAACCAAGGACAGCAGCAAATGGGTAGGTGTATCTCCTGATATTTGCCTGCAGCCAAATATCGTTGAACATGCGCACATTGCAGTTTTACATATAATCGCTGGAAATTTGACTCCAGATAGTGCATCTTCAGTCATTTCAAAGGATAAAAGAAGCATTGTATCTTTGGAAAATCTAGTCGTTTTTGGATGCGAATCAGGAAGAGAGAGATTGTATTCCGCCTCTGCCAAGTTATTATCAATTATCTGGTCTACAAGTCGCGTTAAGGAACTATTTGAATCAGGAGGCCCTAGATCTACTCGGGTTTTAGTTTCAATGGCTCAAATTTGTGATATTGATAAAAATGTCATTCGCCGAACCATTTCTAAAATGCTTTTGAGTTCTAGTACCAGCGATTACCAAACTGTATTGTGGGTGTTTGAGCACCAATTCAGCCTTGTTAAAAGTAGTCCGATTCCTTTTAGAGCTTTGCGAAATATCCCTGAAGCTTCAATTAACAAGTTTGGTAAAAAAATGGTCGAGATTGATAGTTTAAAACTCCTTAATGATGCCAAAGAGGTCATAAAATCTGACAATCATCAATCAGACCGCATCTATGCTATAAAGCTACTTCTTGCAGCCGTTTCATGTACGTCTTTCCCTTCCACCGATGAACAGACGGTTCTTCTTGTTGAAACAGTACTTCCATGCCTTGGAAGCAGGGTTCCTGGTGCAAAATCATTGTTAACGAAGCTAGTGGCAACTAATAGGGTGCAGTATCATCAGGGACAACAACAAAAGCTCCTAATTGCCACCCCCCACTCTAGGAACTGTGTAGCAGTGGTGATAGATGTTCCTACACATGAAAAACAAACACTTTTAGCGGTGAAATCAGCAAAAAATCAAGAAGTGCAGCCAATTTTTAGCCCTAATGGACGGACGGTTATGGCTGCTATAAGTGGAAAAAGGTATGCCTGGCACATATCTAAAAGATTTCAGCTGTTTCATTCAGACACTGTTGAACCTGAAGAAATAAATTAAATAATATAATACACATCACAGTAATATATACAAAAAGAAACAACTATTTAGATAACCACAGTCTTTTATCTAAATCAGTCACTTCTATTAGGCCTAATTTGGCTGCCTCAGTAAAGAGTGGTAATTGATTGGGTGGTGTGTTTTCATTAACTTTTATTAGAATGCCATGTATATCGTATTCAGATGATTCGGATACAGTTGAAGCCGGAGGGCCCACTGCACATACAACATATTCATTATTTTCAGGGGACAATCCTGGCAAAGTAAATTTTGCTTGATCTCTATAATATTTGAATGGTGCCTTCCCTTCTCCGTAAATAGCGGCCAGAAGTATTGATGGTTGTAAGGCGTAGGCACTTTTTGCGCCAAGAGCTAACATTTTGCGCTTAACATGATTAGTATTGTGGGGAAATTTTGGTTTCAATATTACTGCAGCGTTATCTTTTGGTTTGTTTAATTCTTGGCATACTTTTAAGAGCATGACTCCTAGCTTCGATCTCTCAGGGAATGGCAGGACGTTTTCATCTCCTTCCTGGTAATCAAAGCCCTTTTCAATAAAACGATCACGCTTATCTTCCTTTAAAACATCTTTTACTAGTAGAGGCTGGTAGATTTTGCGCTCTAATGGTGTTAAAAGAGCCCAATACTTAGCATGTAATTTCATACCAGTTACTTGAAAACCCTCAGGGTTGTGTCACAACTTCGAGACTTGTAGTACGTTTTACAAAATAGTAACTATATAAACCTATGAATGGTTCAGAATCCTAACAATTTCTTCTCTTCTTTCCTTTAATTTAGGGACATCGTCCAAAAATTCCCGCAGACCTGTGATTTCAGAATCTAAACTCTCCCATCCTTTACTAGAAGTACTTTGGAAAGACCATTGGGTTCCGTCATCGCCCAGCCCAATCTCAAGCTTAGATGAATGGTACTTTAGTAACGATATGCGATGTGTGATAGTGAGTAGAGTGATTCCATCTGATTTACAATGCTCATACAGTACCCCTTCCATGTCTGAGCTTACGGCTGAAGTTCCCTCATCAATTACTGCAAATTTAGGCCTTGAATACAGGATTCTAGCAAACATTAAGCGTTGTTTCTCTCCACCACTTAGTACATCCTTCCATTCTTTCAGGGCATCCAGTCCACCCTCACGTTCGGGAAGATAAGCCAGGTTAACACGCTGCAGTATTTGAATAATATCCATGTCAGTTTTACCCCTTTTAATCATATCAGAGTAGGTCTGGGGATATATAACTTGGTCGCGTAAAGTCCCCAAACTGAAATATGGCCGTTGGGAAATAAAGCTAACCTTGGAGCTTCGTTTAAGAAGTCCTCGATAAACAGGCCAGATACCCGCAGTAATTCGTGAAATTGAAGATTTACCAGTCCCATTAGAGCCCACAATTAGCAAATGCTGATTTCTTTTTACCTCCAACGTTAGTGGCTCTATGAGCATTTCACCGTTTGAGAGGTCGAAACCATGGCCAGGAACCACCACCGGAACGTTATTAAAAGATATTAAATCTTCATCATGCTCCATACTCCCCTGTATATCGGCCATTGTAAATTCTCTTTCGGCATTGTCACTTTCGTTGATATAGTTTTGATTCCTTACTCGGTACAGTGCTGAAATTAATTGATAAACCCGGCGAGTATAACTTGAAAGCTCAGCCAAATCTTTAATTGAGTACATGATTCGCCCTCCAGCATCTGAAATAGCCAACATTATCCGCTTGTTGGTCACAAATCGACCCATATTTTGATTCTCATTCGGCGTGGATTTTGGAAGAACAGCCCCAATTAAATCAGGGAAGAAAACAGGGATAGAAGAAAACATAAATCCCGAGGCAGACCACGAGTATTTCAAAATATAATTCTCAACTACTGAGTACCAGGCTTTAGTTCGGATTTGCTTCATGATATGCTTTTTTAACCGTTTGAAGCTGGTAGTTAGATTTTTGTTCTCAATGAATGCTCCATCATAAAATGCGATTTCTTCGGCATTCGTTATTACTCTGGTGTGGGCATTTCGGTAGTCTCCCTCAAGCTTAGTTTCCTTGGCTGCTAATCGTCCAAACTGCGGGGAAAGACTCTTTAAAAACACGGCGGTAACAAAGTAGTTAATAAAAATTCCCAGCAAAGCCTTCCCACCCAGGTTTTTTGACAAGTGGAATGAGAAGATCCCCAGATCCAACAAGGGCTTGCCAAAACTGGAATACAATTTTGCAGCAGAATTGGAGAAGCTCATTACATCGCTAGTAATGTAATGGTCTACATCTTGAAGCTCACCATCCAAACTCACTAGTTTGTAGTATTCCTGATCGCTTCCCACATACAGATCATGAATGTATCTAGTGAGTGACTGCCTAAAAGTCAACGCAATCTTTCCTTCAAAGTATTTAATCAAAGCATTCGTGTAGCTGGCAGGTATTGCCAGTGCAAGCCATTCTAATATACCGTTGGCGAAGCCTCGTCCGTTAGCATTCATCAGATTCCTCACAATCCGACCATCGAGCTCAGCAACTACGAGAGACAAGTACGTTCTCAAGGTAAGCAGAAGCATATGAATTATGATGAAGTGTGTACTCCGGCAATTTAACCTGGGAAACAGGATTCTAAACAAGGCTTTAGCCTCTACTGAGAAACGTCCACCTTGAGAAAAGTAGACAGCATCTTCATCGAATCGGCGGGATGCAGTCTCTTTAACCGTTATTTTACGGAGTTCTGACTTGTAAGGCACCCACAAAACAGTCTCATCTTTCAATTGTGAATCAAAGGTGTTACCGGATTCCTGTTTTGAGTCCAGTTTAGTCGTTGATAAACGTCGTTTTTTTATACCATAAACCACAATAAACACCAGCAAAATTGCCAGTGGCTTGCTGGAAGGCAGCCTTTGCCGACCTAAAGCCATATAGCTGGATCTAGTGCGGGGATGAGCGGCAGTTTTGGGTTAACCCTCAAAGCCAGGGTAACCTTCAAAAGGCGTACACCGAAAGGCGTGTATCTATAAGAATGCACCTATTTGGTTGCATTTCTCCACACGCTGAATGGAAGGTCGAGGAACTGAACAAATTCAAGGACATTCAAGGCAGAAGTTGGTCCATATGCAACAACCGTATTGTTCAGCGCGTCAACGATGAATACGTCGCTACTGCCCCATTGGCTTCAGTTCCAGTTCACTGTGAGGATTTGGACAGTGTACTTGATATAGAGGCAATTTGGCCCAAACAACCTAAAAGATTGGAGCTGGACATGGATCCTTCACTTCCTCCCGACGTGCTACACGAGAAATACAACGAAACGCTTTTCGGTAACCAACCGTTGTTCTTCTTCCCTAAGCAGACACTCTCCAAAACGAGAAATAATATGGATATTGAAACCTACACCCAAATTTTGAAATCCATTTTGTTAACCCCCCAGGAGATTGATCGGAAATACGACCTGTTTGGTGGAGAAACCGAGTTTATCGAGAAAGTCAAGAAAATCTCGGAAATGGTGCCTATAACCGAGTCACTAAGTGGATTGCGAATACGAGAAACCCAGCTCCAGGTAATAATAGGAATGGAGTTGATAAGTGCTCATTGTGAGGACAATGCCAGTATGGTTGATCTCCACTTTGACCGGCTGTGCATTTGGCAGGCAGTGGGTATGCAGCAGGATCTGCTTGATAATTTCTGCAATACCGTTTTAATACCGTTTTTCAAGACTCGGGCCCCTCGAAAGACCAAACACTTGGTGAGGACAAGTAGAGGTACAATCAGAACCCGCCACAAAACACCAAGACAAACTAACACTTTCCGTGAGATAAAGACACCTGGACTGTTGAAAGCATTGAGGATGCAGAACCTGTCGCAATCCCCCGAACCAGTGCAGGAGCGTCTGTCATCGTCCACACCGGGCCAACAGCCCACCCTCGCTTCCAGGAGCATTAGCCACCCGGTTTACCGCCAGCAGTCCTCAGGAACGGTGGAAATTAGGTTTAAAAGGAGCAAAAAGACCCATTCTGTCTCGCCAAAACTGGTTCCTGATGTCCTTCCTCCTCTACCTCTATCACCCCCGCCAGTTCCAGAGGTGCCCTCACAATTTCTGGTTCAGGCAACTCCTGAGAAAGACCGTAAAAAGTATCTCATGCGTCTCCCCTCTGATGACGAGGAAATTGGGTCTACAGACTCTGATTAGTTATTTATATTACATATTTATTCAATACTGGCAATTCTCTCGATCTGAGACTTCGCTTCCGGTACCAGAGCCAGAGCATCCGCCAAAGCATTTTTCAAGTGTTTCCAGGCATCGACATCCTCCTTGGCACGGGCAGCAACCGGATCCAGCCACGCGTCAAGGTTTCCAACGATGACAACCAGCACAACCTCCGGCCCCAAGCTTGCAATTCCCTGGATAATTCCACACAAAGACTCCAAAGGACGCTGGATATCCATGAACCCCTTCAAAAGCGTTCGAGTCAACCGTGGTCGCAACTGCGTATACTCAGTAGCGAATTCATCCACTATTTTTCTCAACAAACTGGCAGAATAACTCCGTACCTGGTACCCTCCTTGGGTGATACGTTTACCAACAAGCACAGTTAGAACCGCAGGCACAATCTGGTGAATGTAGGGACCAACAAATATGGTTGGGTTGTGCAGCAGAGCATCAAGAACCGCCAACATGGTATTCAGTACGGAAAGTGGGCCTTTCAAACCGGTGCTCACTTTTTCCTGCACAAACTGAATGAAATAGGGCGTAAGCTGGTGGAGACCGGGATCATTGCGCAGCGAATACAATGCAGTGGCATATTCCTCGCTACCCCGCGCCAGCGCGTCGGTAGATCCACCGTTATCGCTGGGAGCACCGGTTAAAAGGGCCTCTACAATTCGGTCGAAATAAAGCTGGAGCTCCTTAGAGATCATGTGTTTGACCAGAGGTTTCACTTCAGCATCAACGCCAAGCTTTGTGGTCGAGTAGGTAACCTGTGAGCCTCTAATCATCGGGGCGATCTGTCTGATTTCGCCAATGTGGGGATTCTGGGGGATTGCGGGCTGCACACCTTCGATTGCGAGCCAGTGTGCAGTGTATGTAGGCTCACGAGGTACCTTAGGAATCGGTTCGCTAATTAGTTTGTCAAAATCAACCTCCTCTTCCTCGTCAATGTAATAGAGACTCTGACCAGTACCCACAAGCGCCTCCTTGAAGCGTGTGGGCTGCTGAGAGTCGTAACCGTACAATGGTTCGACATTTAGCACGCGTAAAGCGGCACTGATATCGTGAGTAGTCAAAGTTCGGCGTTTGCTGTGCCTCATGAACTTCCGGGCTTGCTCGATGACTTCGTGCAATCGGTACTCAACATCCATTGCCACAGCTTTGGCTACGTCATCAGGGAGGTCAGTAATGCCTAAAACTTCTGCTGCATCCTTCACGGTATCGTTAGGTGACCACAATGTAGTGCTGTTTCGCGACATGTGAAGGTCTGGTTAGTTACACTATTCCTAACCCATAATACCAAATAGAGTGCATTAATAGTAAATTAAGAGTACCGTAAAAGGGCGGCTGAAACCTGGAAAATAAATAAATAAACAATAAAGAAAATAAATTGGGAAATAGGGGTAAATTTTCACCTCTAATACTGTCTGCGTATTAGCTGGAGGTTCCCTTTGTATATAAGATACTCTGTTGAAAAATCATCCTAACCGCATGCACAGATTTATCAGAAGGCGGTGTTTGGCTACACGGACGTGGCCGCGAGCGATTCGTGAGACTTTTGGCCATGAAATAAGCACACTGGAAATGCATAGTACCTTATTGAACCAAACTTCGCCCTCCCAACTTCTTGAATTGACTGATGTACGGCCCATGATGAATATTTTCACCAGTTTTATCGAGCAATACCCCCAAACACAGCCGGATATTGGCCCAGCAGAGCTCGTGGTTCGAAAAGTAGTTTCAGCTTTAAAACAAACTGCCAAAGACTCTAGTTTTGCTCTACGGGCATTGCCCCAAACCGAGAGAGACCAAGAATTGAATGTGCTGTTTGGCCAACTTAGTTCGTTTCTAAACACCGTGTCGCACTCAATTGTCGCTAAAAAAGTTTCAGCCGACCAAAAAACTATCGAGCTCTTGTTTTCTGCCTACGAAATAATTGATCCTCAAAGCGGGGTTCAGTTTTTCCAGAATGTTGGCCAAAAGTATGTGGGTGCCGCAATTCCGTGCCTTGTGAAGTCAGGCATGCCAGTGAAAGATATTGCCCAAGCTGTACACAAAGAATGCAACGGAAATTTGGCCATGGCTTCTCGCTGGACTCTGGCACACCTTTCGTGGGCGTATCTAAAAAATGACCAACCCAACACGGCCACGCGTATTTTCGATGTGCTCATGGTAGAAAAAGAAACACTGCCACCCAGTGTTTTGCAGTTTTTACTTGATGCTTTTATTGGGGATGCTCCCTTAGACTTGGCTCTGAATGCCTTTATAGAGAATATGGACCACGTTCCACACCACGCATCCATGGCCAGGTTTATTGCCAGAGCCACTAAGCTGGGCATTGACGAGCAGATCGCACTGTTTATTAATTATATTGATCGTTCGTCTAGTCCCTCGGAGCTGAAGATCAAAACCGTTTCTTCTCAATTGGTTTACAATATTTTGGACACTTCCGAAACTCCCGATGAGGCCGTGGGCTACATAAAAGAACTTTCTACGGCCTACGACACCCGAATGAAGTCCCACACTATTTTGCTCAACGTTATATTGACCGAAATCACCACTAGATGGACTCAGGTTGATGGGGCCCGAGACCTGATTTTGGCAGTACTCGCCAACTACAACCAAGCGGACCGCGACGTCGTTTCGTTTCGAGTAAGACTGAATGCGAGCTCAATGTTGAGCGATAATCGCGACATAATTGCCGATTTATGGCAGCAACGAAACAGTTTTGGAATGCCCAGGCTGGAGAAGCTGGACTGGCTGGCTCTGGCTCGAGGCTGCTATGGCTCCAGCCAGTTTTTTGAGTACTGGGAAGAAGCAGGCAAACCGTTTCAAAAAGACGTGACGATGTTTTGCAAGTCGTATGGTTTTATTTAATTTATGTATTCAGAACGAATCTAAAGTAAGTGTTTCGGCAATGGCGCTTCCGTCGATAGCACGCTTAAAGTCGGCAAAAGACAAGGCACCCTTTCCAGATGTGTCGGCCTCGATGATTGTTTTATCTACAATTTGTTGCAGTTGGGCATTTTGAAGGTTGTCGCCCACCATTTTTTTGAGCACAATAAAAAGCTCGCCATTGGACAGCAGCCCATCACCGTCGATGTCAAAAACATTGAAGGTAAACTTCATTTTTTCCTCTAAATTTCCTTTAGAGGAGAAAATAGACAGTGCATGCACAAACTCGCCGAAGTCTACCTCACCGTTTCCGTCGGTGTCGAATAGTTCAACCAGTCGTCCCGCCAGCGGGTTGCTCTGGACAGTGGGAATGGCGAGAAACTCCTCCTTTTCAATTGTTCCACTGGAGTCAGCATCTATCTTCATAAACCGTGCAAGAAGCCGGTTTAACTCATCCTGATCAAAGTTAGATCCTTCAACCAGAATAGTCGGCACCTTAGACATGAGTAAGCAGAATTCGCTACGCCCCATTGAAATAAATTAAACAGCTTTTTTGTTTTAGCAGATACATAAGATAAGGTTAAATAAGAGTTCAGTTGGAACCAATTTCACCAACACTAAGACCCTTGTCAGTGCGCTTCTTGGTCAAAGCAGCAATGATAGCAGCACCAACACCGCTTCCGTCCTCGGCAGGAAGGACCTTGATAGGGAAGTCCTTGGGCTCCATCTTCCAGTCGAAGATCTCAGCCAAGGCACAGGCACCACGCTCACGGAAGTGGGGGTACTTGTTGAAAACGGAACCGTCAGCACCAGCGTGGGCGTACTTGAAGTCACGCTTCTTGGTCATGGCAGCAACACCACAAGTCGAGAGACGAGCAGCACGTGTACCAAGGAGCTCTGCAACACGACGGATGAAGAAACGCTCCTCCTCGGTGGTCTGAATACCGAGGGTGTTCTGGATCATGGTCTCGGTGTCACTGAGGTTCTCCCAAGGATCAGTCTCGACAATGGAGAGGTTCTCAGCGTTCATGATGAAAGGCTCGCTGAGCTTGGAAACATCCTGGCCCTTGAAGGCAATACCAGCCTCAACAATGTCCTGAAGAATGAAACGGAGGAGCTCACCCAGGGTGTAGCCAGCAATCATCTTCTCATAAGCCTGCTGGTTGGGACGAGGAGACTCCTCATCAAGGCGAATATCGTACTTGGTACGGGGGAGCACGCGGTGCTCGTTGTCAAACGCACCGTACTCGCAGTTAATGGCCATCCACGACTCAGGAGGAATGTCAGCAGGAAGCTTGCCTTCGAGCTTGGGGATATTCTTGACCTGCTCGTAGTAGGCAGCGTTGCAGCCAGTACCGAAGATGCAGCCCATCTCCATGTGGGGGTCAGTGTAGTTGGAGGCAACCATGGTACCGGTGGTGTCGTTGATGATGGCACCAACAGTCACGTTGATCTTGCGGTCGTCAAGAGCTTTCTGGAGCAGGGGGGCAACATCGTGGCCTTCAACACCGTGGATGTCGAAGCCTTTAGTCCAGCGCTGGAGAACACCGTGGTTAATAGCTTTCTGGGTGCAGGGGTAGCTGAAGGTGAAACCGATGTGTACGTTCTCCTTGGAGTCAGGGTGGTACTGCTCGAGGAACTTGCCAATACAGTCGGCAACAAAGCCCCAGAGCTCGTCACTGGTAGCAGTCTTCATGGACTCGGCCATCTTGTACTTGGACTGGACGACATCGAAGCCACGCTTACCGTCGAGGGTGATCTCGGCAACACGAAGGTTAGTTCCACCCATATCGAGGGCCATAAAAGTGCCGGTCTCGGTTCCATCGGGGTAGTCCATAACCCAGGCCACGATCATAGGGATAGTTCCGCCTTCCTTGCTAAGACCACGCTCCATTTCCTTGACGAACTCCTCGGTGATGTGCTTAAGAGCCGCGGTGTCAACGGTCAAAATCTTCTCAAGCTCATCGACCTTCTCACGGAGAGGTCCTTGGATGAGTTTACAGGTGTCTTTACGAGCAGGAGGTTCTTTGGGGCCCAAGTGTACCATTTTATGAAATAAAAGTTATGATGATCAGTAGCAAAAACGGTGGCTATATGTTAAAAACGGTTAAGGGTAACACGAGATACGAGCAACGTTGTCGTCGTATGGGGTTTGATATTCCATGGGAACATTCCCAACGGTTATTTATTATCGTGTGGAAATAATCTGGATTTCGGTGTATACGGTTTCTACAAAAGCACCGGAGATCCACACATTTATTCTTATAATATTATACTCTCAATAAGTATTGGCGCTTTTATTATTTTCTTTTATTTTCTATTATTTTTTTTATTTTTATTATTATTTTACGCAATACAATACTATGCTAAACTCTTTTTTAATAACCGAACTCCCCCTTCGCGTGTATAGGCCTTCTCGGCCCGTCTGTAAAGGCCTCTTTACTTTTCTGTAGTTCTCCTTCAAATATCTGGTGGTCTGGTTTGTAAGCATTACTCAAGATGGCGACACCCAATTTGACATTGGCGCTCTACATGTTCCAACTGCAGAGTCCGCAATTGGTTGATCTGCATGCTGATGCTGAGAAGAAACTGCATGAAGCGATTATCGAAGGCAATCTTGTATGCCTGTATCAGCACTTGGTTGCCTCCACGTCTCCTAACTATGATGCTTCGCTGGTAGAACGCATGGAGGAGGCAAATAAAAAGAAAGAAGCGGAGCTTAGAGCCATAATTTCGAAAGCAGAGGAGGATGAGGATGACACTAGCGTGGTTGAGGCCTGGACAGCTCTTGGAAACTGGTTCTGCGAGGTGTGCGACCTGAAGAATGCACTGGAGACACTTCGCATTGTAAGTGATAAAACAGCCGGTATGGGCCCTAAAATTGATATTTCCTTGACCATAGTGCGTATGGGACTGCTTTACAGCGAGACTGAACTGATCGCGAAGGAGCTGGATACTGCCAAACAGCTTATCGAGCGAGGTGGCGACTGGGAGCGTAAAAACAAGTACAAGACGTACCGAGGCCTTTATTTGATGTCGATTCGCCACTTTGACGAGGCTGCTGACCTTTTGATTGACTCTTTTGCTACATTCACTTGTACTGAGCTTATGACTTACGAAGAGGTTGTGTGCTACGGCATGGTTTGTGGTTCGCTTACTCTCGAGCGTGTGAACCTAAAGAAACGGGTGGTTGACTCTCCTGAGGTGCTTTCTTTGCTTCCCACCTCGAAGTACTTGGAGCCCCTCGGCATCATGACCAATGCACTGTACACATGCGACTACGCTACTTTCATGCAGGCTTTGGCTAAAGTAGAGCTTCAAATTCTTCGTCAATCACCCTATTTGGCTGCCCATTCGGCCTATTACGTCCGTGAAATGCGCTGCAAGGCCTACACCCAGTTGCTAGAGAGCTACATGTCATTGAACTTGAAGAGCATGGCGGACTCGTTTGGGGTCTCAGTAGAATATTTGGAGGAAGATCTCTCCAGGTTGATTCCACAGAAGAAGCTCAACTGTGTTGTTGACAAGGTAAACGGTGTTATCATCACCAACCGCCCCGACAACAAAAACGCCCAGTATCGTTCTCTGATTAAACGAGGAGATGCTCTACTTATAAAGCTGCAGAAATATAGTGCAGCAGTTAGATTGTACGGGTCTCAGACCAGCTAGTTAGTTAATATTTTAAACTATTTTGTTGAACAGGGTTTGTGCATGATCGGACTGCTAAGGTCCAAGGTATTGAAGCCAGAGGGAGCTCTACCAAGGGGAATACGAGGCTATGCGCAGGATTTTCGGATAAAACGTGTACTTAAACTTCCTAAACAACACATGTACTCCGTAGTTGGTGATGTTGTTAAATATAAAGAGTTTGTGCCATACTGTGTGGACAGCAAAATAACTGCCAAGGAAGGGGATGAATCAGTTGCGATGCTCACTGTAGGCTGGCAGCAGTTAGAAGAGGCATTTGAAAGCAAAATCACCTATAAAGATGACGTTGTTCGGGCCACTGCTGCCAATAATAAGATGTTTAAAGAGCTAGAGTGCGAATGGACCATCACTGAGATTCAGAAGGACCAGTGCCTGGCTGCTTTGAAACTCAGGTTTGAATTCCACAATAAAATTTATGACATGGTAGCTCAAGGGGCTGGTAATGCGGTTTCTAAGAAGATGATTGAGGCGTTTATAAAGCGGGCCAATTCGACCTACCAAAAAAGTTCATGAAGACTATCTATATAAAAAATAAGTTACCATCTCTGGATTACATTTAAATTCTGTGTTTGGGCGTAGTGGGATCCTCCAGGGAATGCAAGCCACTGTGCTGATCGGGCACTCTGGTAGTTACCGTTAACCAAATTAACGGTTGAATCAATCCAGGTGTCGTATACATTTCCAGCAGTCTCCATCTTGTACACCTGCTGAACCCGGTACAACGAGCCGTCGTCCATCTCGCACTGGAATGGGAAGTCAAACGAACTGCTGAAGTTATACAAACCAGACAGTGCAGAGCTTCCTTGTGTGGCCTGCCACACATGGCTAGCTGATTGACCAGTTATCTGCATTGTATTGTTATAACCAACATTTTGGGTCCACTGGACATCACTCTGCTGACCACCAATATTTAAAGATGCCGATGTGGTTAACTGGCGGTTTACTGTAACCTGTCCTTCATTATTTTGACTGCTGTGAGTAAACTGCGGAGTTTTAAGACTTCCGGAGTTTGTCTGACCAGAAGTTGACCAGGTGAACAGGTTGTAACTGATAATCCAGTGGGAGGGAACATCGTCTCCATTAATACCATTAGACATTTTTACTGAAATACTGGTGGAGCTATTCCAAAGCATGGGAAGAAACGGTGTCACGTCGATGAAGTATCCGGGGATGTCGTATGTTCTGAGGTTCACAAGGGGTCTCCACAACAGCGGATCTACACCGCCAGTGTAGATAACCGGGTAGGGAGAGGCAAACCCAGCAAACTGGTCTCCAACGTACACATCAACAAACCGAGATGGTCCAGATGTAGAAGTGTTGTGAGCAGAGTCCCACCAGAACTCATCATCTCCGCTTCCAGAAGCGAATACGTGGACCAAGGCACGGTTTACAGAACGATCAAGGGGACCAACATTGACTGAAATATCATCATCCGGGGCATACCAAGAGGAGCTAGGGACACTATTAGACTTAGTCAATGCTTGAATGTTGCTGGGAGGATTCTGTAAATCAACTGCCCAGCTATCTCCGCTAACAGGCAATGTTTGGTCATCGTTGTAAAAGTAAGCTGTAAGGGTAACAAAGAATACACCAGTGTAAACATCAGTAACACGATTCTGGATTAGGAAATTAATGGTTCTTTTCGTCTTGAAGAGCTCAGCGTAGTGAGATACATCTTTGCGAATTGACCACGATGCTCCGCTGTCATCGGGTTCAGCGGTTGAGGTCCTCCAGATCTCGGTGTTATCAATAAACAACTGACCCAAGCGATCGAAGTTAGAACCGGTCGAGTTAACCTTCAGCTCGAGCATAACACGGTTGAAACTCTGACTTGGTGGACTATATGGCATGTTCGATGGGGTGTTCCACGAGTCACCAAAAGCTTGATTTGCAAGTAACGACTGGACTGCGACCTGGTTGTTATATGTATAGTCGGTGGAAAGTGTGAACATCTCCTCGGTGCCAGCAAAGACTGAAGAGCACAACGTGCAAAGGAATGAAATGGTAAAAAATGTCTTCATTTTACTCGCAGTGACCAGCACTTTAATGTTTCAATGTGAAGAGAGTGAACAAGATTTGCTAAAGTCGATGAGATTTAGATCTTTCTAAATATATATACCAGATACCTGCCCCCTGAATTAGAAACCACCGTACGCGTGGCGGGTCCAATACCTAGGGTAAGTTATGACGTAGAGACTGATAGGGTATGCCCTGAAAATATTGAAAATTGAAGTAAACGCGCTAAAAATAAGCAATAGAGGCGGGATAAACACACAGTTATTATTTAATTCTACGAAAGCAAGGCCACACTTTTTAGGAGGTCTTTAAAGAGATATATATTCCTCCCAGCGCTTCACTAACACTTCAATTTTAGCCTTAATTACCCTAATACACGTTAATTGATTAATTAAATTTCTTGTTTTAACCCTTGAGTTTATGACCGTGTACGTAGTGAATTATTCAATTGCGTGAGATGAAGTGCATATGGTCAAGGGTATCCCATTTACTCCAGCCATTTGTTTATTAACTCGCACAGACCGAAAATAAGGGGTTCATACATAATGCATATACGTGGATTCTGCTTAAATTCGAATAAATATATAGTGTTAAACAAGGTAAAAACTAGTTACGAGGGCCTCATTTTACTTACGTTTCCTGCTCTTTTTATTCTGGCCAGAAATTCGCGCAATTTCTGCAGGAGAAATACTAATACCGAATTCAGATGCTTTTCCAATGGAATTAATCTTCAAACCTTTATCTCTTGAACGATTCTTGCTTTTAGTAAATCTATCCTTGGCAAGAATAATCCCGGCATTGCGAGCTTCCTCCTTGATTTTGCTTTTACGCATTTTAGCTTTTTCGCGAATACCCACAGACATTGTTTGGGGGATAATAGAAGATTTCTTTTTAGCTCCAGCTTTTGCTAAACGCGCATCCATCACCTTTATTCGTGTTTTGCCAATATTATCCAATGGATCGGCGGCTCCACTGATATCGGCTCCACTGAATTGCTGGTTCTCATGAAGGAGATGAGATTCCTCAATTAAACGCTGTAAAGCCAGGTCATTTTTAAGATCTTCATCTTTGCCATTTGTATCTGTATTTCCTCTCAGAAAATCGGTATCATCACCAGGAACTCCTGAGCTCATAAATTTTCTTCGTTGAGATTTAGAAACCACAGGTTGAGATGTTGAAATTCCTAATTCATTGTGTTTTACGGTAATTGGTCCATCAGATTCGCCTTCAGGCTTGGTTTCAGTCTCGTCTTCAGACCCAGAACTGCCCTCACACTCAGAGCCAGAACCTTCATTGTTTATTGGTTCTGTAGTGTCGCTGGGTTTAACGATGGGAGTACTCCATTCTGTACCGAACTGGCTTTCAAATGCTGCCTTTAAGGCGTCCATTAGCTTCTGTAAAATAAACTGAAATACCTCTGGAAGATTAAGTAATATGAATTTTTTTTTGAAAACAGTGTAGGTGTTTTAAAGCACACTTCTTGTTTTATTTTTTGATATGCAATTAGTTCAATATAACTGTCCTTCACTCTAGTTGTGCTTTTAAACTAAAGTGATCACCAGATTTTCTTCTTGCTTACCAATTTATAAGATGGTATCGAAATACGTTGGCTGCATTGATATCCACAATGGAGAGGTCAAGCAAATAGTTGGCGGTACTCTAAGTGAGAGCTCCTCTGAACTCAAAACTAATTATGTTTCAAAGCATGATACTGCCTACTACGCTGAGTTATATAAGAAAAACGGTGTCCAAAACTGTCATGTTATCAAGCTCGGCCCGAACTGTGACAAAGCCGCAGAACTTGCTTTAAAGACATGGCCTCAAGGTTTACAGATTGGTGGTGGAATAAATGCTGAAAACGCTTCAGATTGGATAAAGAAAGGTGCCTCGAAGGTTATTATCACGTCTTACTTGTTCCCCGGTGGATCCTTGGATAAAGAAAGATTGGAGAAACTTGGATCTGTAATTGATAAAAAGAATCTTGTGATTGATTTGAGCTGTAGAAGAGTTGAAGGAAAAGGCTGGGTTGTAGCCATGGATAAATGGCAGCGACTTACAGACTTCGTGCTCAGTAAAGAGAGCCTAACCGAGCTTTCTGAGTTCTGTTCTGAGTATTTAGTCCATGCAGCTGATGTGGAAGGTCTTTGCCAGGGAATTGACGAGGAACTGGTTTCAAAACTTGCTGAGTGGTCTCCTATCCCTGTAGTCTATGCCGGTGGGGGTAAGTCTTTGGATGACCTTGCACTAGTTAATAAACTAAGTGGAGGCCGGGTGGACTTAACTTTTGGAAGTGCATTGGATATTTTTGGAGGAAGTGGCGTAAAATTTGAAGATGCGGTTAAATGGAACAATAGCTAGTGTTATAAATTATATCGTGCTGGTTACGATGCTTAATGTCGATACGTATAAAATATGTACAGAAAAGAGTCAGCCCTGAACCACAAACCTTTTCGGATGTCGAAGGCAACGGTGTTAGCAATTGCCCTTTTAGCTTGTGCAATTAGCTCAAAAACTGCTAAGGATATATATACACTAGTATCCCTAGTGATTAAAAAAAATCACCGTTTTAAAGATGCTCCTGACTCGCTTCGAGACCCGGTATATGTGGCTTTAGGGAGCTCCTTTAGTGCTGGCCCCACAGTTGGTTTACCCATAAAAAAGAGTGTGGGGTTTGCACAAGGATCAGAAAGCTATCCTATGCAAATTGCCAAAAAATTGGGTATAAACAAGTTTGTCTTTGCGTCTAGCTCTGGAGCCCTGCTAAGTCAATTAAGCTCGACTCAATTGCGGTATTTAGGCCCCAGCACTCGGTTAGTAACATTGACAATTGGAGGAAATGATGTAAACTATACCCGAGATTCCGTTTTGCTCTATATGAAGCACAAAATGGGTTGGGTTGGAAAGTGGATCATTGACCGTTTGATCAGTATCAAGCAGGTTGAAGAGCGTGATTTCGATACGCTTTCATTGAATTTTCACAAGGTTTTTCGTGAGATTAAACACAAATCACCCAATGCCACGATAGTTGTAGTGCTCTACTTGACTGTAATGCCGCCAAACAGGCTTGACCCTCTAACTGTTTCAGAAACAGCACTTTTGCGTTCTGTGGGTGAAAAACTGGCTGAGGTTACTCGCAAATGTGCCAAAGAGGAAGGTGTTCTGGTTTTAGACACCGCGAAGCTGTCCACAGAACACCATGCGGCCTCAATCGATCCCTGGGTCGTGGGATACTACGGAAAAGGTGCGATTGTACATCCTAACGTCAGAGGCCACCAGGAATGCGCCAATCAACTTCTTAAAATAATCGAAACCCACAACATAAGGTTTCAAGAATAATTTACATATGCTTTAGTTAGCTACAGGCCCGATGGTCTCTACTCTTCCGCAAGTAAACACCTTGCCGAGATTTCGGGTTTTGCCTTCGTCTAGCAGCTCCACAGTATCCTCCAATACAAGATTAGTGAACTTATCGAACGATACGAGCTTACCCTCAATAATTCTGCCGCTGATAAACTCCATTGAAATCCGTGATCCGAGCTTTTCTTCGAAATCGTAGATAGGGCCTCGCTTAGGCTTGGCTTCGCCTAGCCATGGAACAAATTTGCGCTCCTCATCCTTTTTAGGCTCTTCCAGTTTGATCTGCAGCCGTTTTTCTTGGGACTTGCCCTTCTTAGGCCGTGTGTTGGGCTTATGTTCCCTTTGGCTCATGGTAGTTGAATTCGTCGATGACGTAATTAATATGTACTACTTCGGTTCAAACTGAAAATTACAAGTCAATCAAAATGTAAGTAAGTAATTATGAAAATTTACACATAATACGTTAATCGTCAATCATATATGCCTCCTAACTGCGCTTAGTAGCATTATTTTGCTTTGAGGTACTGACATACACACGGTCATCCTCACCTTCAACCTCGAGCAGGATCTCTTCCATCTGCTTGACCTGCTTCTGGTAAGTGGAACTTGTCTTCTTCAATTTAGGATCGAACAACTCACGGTCAGGGGTACGGTGTGTACCACCAAGACGGTCCCACAGGGTAGTGTACTGACCATAGTTATAGTTGAAGTACAAGTGGTGGATGGTGTGGCAAGCGGAACCGTTCACAACAGGATCGTGAGCCAAATATTCTCCATCGTGAATAAGCACAGTCCAAATGTTAACAAATCCGAACAAACCCAAGTAGAACATCTTCTGGAGAGGGAAGATGAAAGGGAAAATGTGGTAAGCCAAGCTCTGCATGTAACCATCAACAGGGTGGAAAGCATGCGATGCAAACGGGGTAGGCACGATCCACTTGTGGTGGGGCTTGTGAAGGTGCTTATAGACACTGGGCCAGTGAAGCCAGCGGTGAATCAAATAGATAAGACAGTCAGTGAAAAGCAAGAAAAGAGGCAGTGATAAAGCGAAGTAAGTCCATCCACCATGCCCTTCGAGAGACCAGTAAAGCATGGAGTAACCCTGAGTCTCCAGAATGAACCAAGGAGTGGTAAGCAAAGTCATAACGGGAATTGCGGTCATAGCTTGGTGGATTTCCAAACGAATTTGGTTCTTGAGGTATTTGGGGTGCTTAAAATTATCGTGGTCAAACACAAACAAGTAGGAAATGTAAGCAGTTCCTGCATACAGAACCCATCCAAACACAGTGGTAATCACCAAGAGTGAAAAGAACTGACGAACGATGTTGTCACGAGCCAAAAACGACAAGTCTGCGTATTCGGTAGGTGGGAAGTAGTAAGTGGGTGCAGCACCGTAACGGTCAGGGCGAGAGCTATGAAGGTTTGACAAAAAGTTCAAAACACCCGGAGCACTAGACTTTAAAGCTGAAACAACTTGCTCTGATGCAGATGCAGAGGCACCAGCAGCAAGATTGTCGAAGGATGCAGTGGCGCTAGATGGGAAAATAGACGCATACAGCTTATCAAGATAGAAGTGATCGAAGGTCTCAAGTACTAAATCCATTTTTGACAGCCAATTTAAAGTACTTTAATTTTTCGGCAATAATTCAAATTGGAGAATTCTTTAATACGAAACAGAAATTTCTGAATCGAGAAGTACTATTGATGTGATGAAACTTTCCCGTGATTTGGAGCGGAGGTGCTATTATAAAGGTTTTTTGAGACTGGAGCCTGGATTGGGGATTATGCAAGGTGCCGCGCACACTATGGCTGACAGTACGAATGTTTCTCGCGTTATTGTCGTATCGCTTAGTGAGCGAGCTGCCTAAGCCTGACAATTGTGGGTGAACGAGAGGAATATCACCTAACCCACACGTTTCTAGACCCGGGGGCGGAGTTGGGTCTGGAGGTAAACAACATAAGCGACGTGGAATAACATAAATAATTTCCTTTCTGACAATTAACTTGAAATTAACTTGAAATTAATTTGAAATTCATCTATAGTTCCATTAAGTGTGATTTGGTTCACTTATTACTACATAATTATAAGCTGGGATTGACATATCTCGAAATCGCAGATAATCCCGTGCACAAATCATTCGTGTAAGCATTGTGTTCAGTTTGGATCAATGATACGACTTCTAATTCACCCCAAAGTCACAACCCGCACCCTTAATCCGTTTATAGAAATCAATGATGCTCGTATAGGCATTGTGTTGACTCCAAAGATGTCCACCGTATACGCAAGAATATCACCTGATGCTAACTTTCCACCACATGCTATCGAGCAGATAGATTCTTACAGACGTCCCCGCGTAGCATGATTTGAGGGAATTTAAAAGTAGTTAAGAATAAAATAACCATTGGGAGTCTTTTAATCTAGGGGCTCAGCAGTTACCAGCGGTTTACAGTAAACGACTTCTATGCTGTAGCCAGCCGGTTTGATTAATCTTTAGAATAGTAATAAATTTTAATTTGGGAAGTTTTGGGCCATTCAAACTTGTTACTCTTAGTTACTGTATTGAATATGGTGCTTCTCTCTGTTTCTTAGATTGGCCTTCAGCCCCAACCTCAAAATCTATGGAACATCGGGCAAGCTCAAGTATGAGTGGCAGAACAAGTGTGGACTCCACCATATCTGATGCCACCGAAACGTCGGATGCCCGTATCGGATCAAACACATCATCTATTGCGTATTTAGTTTACGCTAACCGGGGTGACCCTTACAGTGCTGGATTCAAGGCCCCAACTACTCGAGAAATTCCTCAAATCAAACTTCCACGCGTCGATCCTTCAGAGACTACGCAAAATCTTATTGAACAAGCCAAAAGAATTACTCTGACTACAAATGAGGCCTGTGAGAGCAATATTTCGCCAGTAGTTGGAGGTCAAATCGATGACATATCGGTTGTTCCTAGTGTATTTTCTAGTGCAAACTTTCAACTGGATAACCCACGAGTATTTGATGAGGTTATTGGCGATGGAGACTCCACTGTCATCCAAGAAAAACTCAGCTGGTATATTGATATTGTTGAGGCCCAGCTTGAACGTGAAATCGCGGCTTCTTCGTCCCAGTTTTTTGCTGCAACCGCTCAATTTTCCGAAATAGAGGCTAAAGCATCCATCACATCCGAAAGAATCGGAAAGTTTGCTGATGTTGCTCAGGTACAGTCCAACCTGGTTAAAGAATATCTAACGGTGGAGGAATTGAAGCACAAGCTAACCGAGATTGATCAGATTACTGACGCTTTAGATATTTTGGAGGGCTTGCAGCTTGTGGTTGCTAATTTTGAGCAACAACCTGACAATTACGAACTTTTAATTAAGGCCCAGCAATTTATTGCCGAACAACTTACAAAAGGAGTTGACTTATCTAAAGTTATTTCTGCGCAGCCATTCTTGGACAAGCTAGATGCTGCTGAGGTTATTTTCCGAAAAAACAGTGCCCAAGCCTACGCTTTAGCCATGATTAATGAGCTGCGAAGGGATATTGGCAATGATGAACAAATGTCAAAACACTCACCGGAGATTGAATCTGCTTTGGAAATTGTTGATAACCTAGGTGCTCGTGAATTGGCATGCCAATTATATTCTCGTGAAATCGAGCGTGAAATTATTTCAATTGTCAAGTCTAATATGCCAGATGAAAGGGATGGCTCTCCCCAACCTCTTGCGCGAGCACTTCATGATCTTTCACACGAGGATGCAGACAAAATGTACAGCGTAATGTTTAAACAGGTGATAGATCTTTTAGACGCACTCAGGAGGCAAGTTCTCCGATCTAATGGCGTCCATCATATATCTGTGGTGTCTGAAGCTGTAAAAAGCACAGACAACCGAATTGTTCGAGTTTTGCGAGTTAGGAAAGATCCAATTTCTGTTTTGGATGCTACTGAATTTCTCAAATTTGTGTCACAGGTACAGAAAATATGCAATTCTGCTATTACAGTTAGCGATGGCGATGCCGAAGCTACAGAACTAAGCGAATACTTAGTTGCACAAACCAAACTGTATATTCACTCAATGCATACTTATGCTGACGAGCAGCTTACCCACGCTATGGACGCTGATGATTGGAGAAGGTTCGAAATTAGCCATAAGACTCAGCTTCAGGTGGATTATATCAATGAAGCGAGCCATTCTGATATCCCAGCCAAGGGGTTTGACAAACAGGATGAAGATGAATCCTCTCCGACCCAGCGAGTTATGCTTGATTCAGCTGCGTTTTTGATATCTCGTTCGACTGCTAATCTCGTTGATCTTATTGTGCCTTATTTGCAACTGTCTTGCAATCTTACCTCGCAATACATTGAGAGTCTTGCTACTTCTCTATTAGAGCTTCTCCGTTCTTATAACAACAGGCTACACCATCTTATTCTTCAGTTTAGAGCCATGAAAACAGCTGGACTTCGTCATATTAGTGTGAAGAACCTCGTATTTGCTTTTGAGTGTCTTCGTTTTGTAGAGACACTATTGGACCCTATAAATCAGTGTTTCAAGCGCCACATTACAGTTTCGGCACATTTAGGACCTGCTTTTGATTCTGTACAACAGCAATATTTTGATCATCGTAGTGAGATCAAGAGGAGGTTGGTGAAATTGATGAGCGATAAAGCTTCAAAATATGCAAAAGACATCAGTATTACGGATTGGTCGATAGAAACTACAGGCGAACCAAACAAGTATATTATTGATCTCATGAGACAGACAACTACAGTGGTTCATGTAGTCCAGGAAATGATGCCTGTTGATATTGCTTATCAATTGGTACAAGAAATATACGCTGTTTACAAACCAAAATTACTTGAGGCTTACTCCAATTTGGAAATTCAAACAGTAACTGAAAAGCAAAATGTCTTGCGTGATCTTGCATACTTTAGGCAGAAATCTGAAAGTCTGAAGGGTGCAGGAAATACTGCGGATGTTATATATGAGTCGGTAAACGGATTCGTAGCACCAGACCTGCCTGATGTTTCACAACCAGTTATCTCAATGAGTGAATCATTGACAACTAATCACTCTACGGAAAATTTAGACCCAGATGCATCTATCGCGTATGTCCCTGAGGAAGAACCACTAGAAGAAGCTCACAGCAAGAGTAGCATGAGATTACAAGAGCCGATTTACAAACAACACGATGACGTTCTGAATAATCACTCTGTTACTATTGAAAATAAGGAATCTGATGAGAAAGAAAGGAAAGCAACCGCCGTAGCAGCTGAAGAAGCTAAATTAGCTGAATCCATAGCCGCTGAAGAAGCCAACGCGGCCGAAGAAGCCAAGTTAGCCGAAGCCAAGTTAGCCGAAGAAGCCAAAGCCGCTGAAGAAGCCAAACTAGCTGAGGAAGCCAAAGCTGCCAAAGCTGCCAAGTTAGCTGAAGCCAAAGCCGCTGAAGAAGCCAAGAAAGCCGAAGAAGCCAAAGCCGCGGAAGAAGCCAAACTAGCTGAGGAAGCCAAAGCTGCCAAAGCTGCCAAGTTAGCTGAAGCCAAAGCCGCTGAAGAAGCCAAGAAAGCCGAAGAAGCCAAAGCCGCGGAAGAAGCCAAACTAGCTGAGGAAGCCAAAGCTGCCAAAGCTGCCAAGTTAGCTGAAGCCAAAGCCGCTGAAGAAGCCAAAGCAGCTCAAGAAGCCAAAGCAGCTCAAGAAGCCAAAGCAGCTCAAGAAGCCAAGTTAGCCGAAGAAGCCAAATTAGCCGAAACCAAAGAAGCCAAAGCAGCGGAAGAAGCTAACGCAGCCACCAAATTAAGTGAAGAGATTGGGGAGTCAGCTAATGCAGGACAAATTGACCAACCAGTAACTGAATCTGCAACGGAGGCTACATCACTTATAGAAAATGTTCCATCCAATAAAGAAGCTGATGATTCCTCTGATCAAAACGATACCGCTATTTCTGTTCTTGACGAAACAGAAACTCCCCAAACAACTAATAAACAAACGAAATCTTCTGCCTCTAAAAAGAATAGCAAGAAAAAAGCTAAGAAATCCAAGCGCAAATAATTATGGTAGCTAATTTTTTTTTTAAATCTAAGCCTTGTATTTTCTGGCACCGTGTTTCATCATCTTTTTATTCGAACCACGCTGGGAAGTGATTTTACGATCACCTTTAGTTTTCTTATAGTTCCATCCACCTTCTGTCGCAGCCTTCGTCTTGTCCATTCTCTTCTTTTGCGAGTTGCTCTTTGGAGCCACCAGTTGTTTCCGCTTTTTGCGAGACAGGTCGTTCTTTTCAGAGGATGATTCGAACCAAGTACGTTTCGGTCTTGACTTAATCTCATCACGATGCTCCACTAGATTTTCGGCCTTCTTGAGTTCCTTTTCAGCCGTTCCCAATTCCTTAAGTTCTTTCTCTTCAGCCAGGATTTCATTAATGGTCTCTTCTTTGCTCTCAATATCAGCAGTGATGCTCTTAACTTCATCCCAGTTAACATTTCGACCTAAGATCTTTTGCTTTGCTCCAGCATTCGCACTAATAGCAGTTTTAACAAGTTGTCGTTCGGAATTAGACTCACCAACAAATGAAACGGCAGTACCAGTACGCCCAGCACGAGCACTTCTTCCAATTCGATGTAGGTAAACGTCATAAGTAGACGGAAGCTCATAATTGATAACCACCTCAATCTTAGGAATATCCAAACCACGAGAGGCCAAATCAGTACAGATAAGAACAGGAACTTCCAGAGACTTAAACTGGTTTATGCTTGAAAGACGCTGGTCCTGAGTCAATGAACCGTGCAACTCACCTACCCGAATTCCCATGAGTCCACACACAATTCTTAGCTTGTGTGCAGTACGCTTTTGGGCAACAAAAACAATCACTCTCTTGCGATCCTTATTGTTAATTAGTTTTCTTAATAAACTAACCAGTATGGCCGGCCGATTGCCATCGTGTTGCTTTCTTATCCTCACAAATTCTTGTACTAGTCCCTTAGCTGCCTGCTTGGGAGGATTAAGCATAAGCCTAACGGGTTTCTTCAAGGAGAGTTTCACCAGGTCCTGAACCGAATTGTTCATAGTGGCACTGAAAAGAAGTGTTTGACGCTTTGCGGGAATAAGCTTGAGGATCTCAGTGACCTCGGCCTCAAATCCTTCTTCAAGCATTCGATCAGCCTCGTCGAGAACTAAGACTTCCACATCGTCAACATTAAAGCTTGGGGAATTCCGTACATGGTCGATAAAACGACCCGGAGTGGCTACTACTACATCGGGTTTTGACCTGAGTTGTTGTTCCTGGGCACGAAGACTCAGACCGCCAATGGCCAACCCAAAAGTCAAACCCGAAATAAACTTACCAAGCTGCTGTCCAACCTCAAATACCTGCATGGCCAACTCACGAGTGGGTGCCAAAACTACTACTCGGGTAGCTGCAGACTTGGTTGGGCGGTACACCAACCGCTCCAAGGTGGGAATCAAATATGCTGCTGTTTTACCAGAACCAGTTACTGCACCAGCAACAATATCTTTACCCAGTAAGCCCACTGGGATAACTGCACTTTGAATTGGAGTGGGACTGGCGTAATTAGCTTCAGCAATTCCCTTGAGCACAGGGCGAGATAAGTTCATGGCAGAAAAAGGAATTGAGGTGGACACATCCGGAGTTTCCTCAAAAAATCCGCTTTTATCGGTAGCAATTGAAGGCTTTTCCGGCACATCAGACTTCTCCTCATCCCCCGAGACATCCTCACCTTCACTGTCATCAGCCTCCTGAGCTTCAGATCCAGATTCAGACCCCACTTCAGACCCCACTTCAGACATCTCATTAGCATCACTCTCTTCACCAGCCTGTGTATTTTCATCCAATCCACCGTGCTTTCTGAGAATGGCATCCAATTCATCTTCATTGTTTCCCTCCTCTTCAATCTCCTCGAAACCAAACTCATCATCCTCGAATTTAAAATCAGGATTTAGCTCCATACCATTTCCAGCATCATTGTCCAAGTCAGCCACCTTTTCATCGTCACCGATGGTGAACACAAAGTCTTTTTTGCTTCCCTTTTTTGACATGCTGAAAATAAATTTATATAACCCTTACATCAATTGTACGTTAAATTTCACATCTCAGGAATGGGGAAGGAGGCATAATAACTCCGCCCTGAAAAGACGCCTTACGTTGTACTTGCTTTTGACCATGGGAGAGATCAATCCAAAAACCACACATTTTGAGTTCTCTGGCCCAACTGGTGCATTTGTTATATCTGCAGGCCTCCCCATTCTAATTCTTACTTTGTACTTCTCATGCAATGAAAATGGCTGTCCTGCCAATCTGGGGTCAATAAGCGAAAAAATCACGTCCACCACCTGGCTCAGTCTTAATTCCTTTTTGGTGTATTTAGCTTGGATTGGTGTGCTTATGGCTTTAGACCTTTTGGTTCCGGGACAGGTGGTTCCAGGCACTCAGCTTCGCACCGGAAATCGCTTGATGTATAAATTCAATGGCAGAAAAATCGTTGCACTTCTGCTATCCACTCTCATTTACCGCTCGTGGTCTACCAGCCTGCGACTTCCGGAGCTGCAATTCATTTACGATCACTACCTTGAGCTGGTCAACTCGTCTTTGGTAGTTGCAGTGGTATTCAGCACCTATCTATACCTGTCCAGCTTCAAAAAATCGAGCGATGGCAAGCCTAAACTATTGGCACTGGGTGGAAACAGTGGAAGTGCGATGTACGACTGGTTTATTGGCCGTGAACTCAACCCTCGCTGGGGAAAGCTCGACCTGAAGCTGTTCTTTGAAATGCGCCCCGGACTTCTTCTGTGGATGTTGATTGACTTTGCAATGCTTCACCACCAGTACCTGAAATATGGAAACCCGAGTGTTTCCATGGTGTTGGTAACAGTTTTCCAGGCCTACTACATCATTGAAGGTACCTTTTACGAGTCTGGTTTGGTCTCAATGATTGACACCACCACCGATGGATTCGGTTTCATGCTCATGTTTGGAGACATCTCTTTGGTTCCATTCACATACTCGCTGCAAACGAGATTTTTGGCCGACAACCCCGTGAGACTGAGTTGGCTGGCAGTTATACTGATTGTTGCCAATTATGTGGCTGGACTGCTCATATTCCGGTTTTCAAACAACGAAAAGAACCGGTTCAAAGCCGGTGATAAGTCCACGAGCCACCTCAAGTACATTTCGTCCCCGACAGGATCCAAACTGCTGGTGTCTGGATGGTGGGGCATGGCACGTCACATCAATTACACCGGTGACTGGCTGAGCTCGGTGTCCTACTGCCTGCCTTGCGGCCTTACAATCATCCCATACTACCATGTTGTGTATTTTGCTGCTCTTCTTATCCACAGGAACGACAGAGACGAGGGCAAATGTGCAGAAAAGTACAAAGAGACGTGGACCGAGTACAAACGCCGGGTTCCCTACAAGTTTATTCCTTATGTATACTAACGAATCATTCATTCTTTTTCTTATCGAAAAGGTTGTTCGGATCCTTCTCAGTAAATGCCATGTAAACAAAGGCTGCGAGTAAAAGATGAACCACTGCTGCCGCAGAGCCTCCACTCCACACTGCACTCGCACCAAACCACCTCAAGGTGAAAAAAGTCAATAAGGGGAGAGTCAAAATAGCAATAGTAAACCCAAGGAGCTTGTTCATCACATCCTGGGGGATCCTTGACTCCTGCAACTGGGTCTGTGGTTTCTCAGCCATTTGGTGTTCCCAACCCACACCTTGGAATCCCTTAACTACCTGCTGTTTTTGTACTATATCAAATCAATTTTATTAATTTAGCAGAATTCTCGAAACCAAAAAAAGTCAGTAGGTGCGTTTAACCTTAACATACGGTACTGTTGGTCTTTCCTACCAGCTGGGACATGACGATATAGCCATGGTGGCAGCACCCCGTGCCCTACCTCAAATCGCGACTTAGCGAATTGCCTGTTCAGAACACGTCGTTCAGTATGTCTGGTTCGAGGCCTCGCCGGTGGAATGGCTCCCAGCGATTCAAAACCGACGCTGATATCTCAGCAGCTACTGCGGGGTCTCAGAAACCCCTTCAAAGGTGGGTTGATGATGGCACAGCTGAGGCCCCCCTTGCAGATCTCACACTCGAGTCGAAATCCAAGTCCCGCTGGGACCAATTCGCTGCAAACAAGGAAAAGTTCGGGATTGTTCCCAGCTATGATGAGTTGCAGTACACCACCGAGGTTAACAAGTCTCATCCTGAGTTTGCAGCCCGTGAGAAGCGTGCAATCCAAATTGCCAAAGAGATTGAGGGCCAGGCTCACGGAAACAATGTTCATATTGCCGAAGAACGTGGAATTGACATTGCTGACCCGTCTATTGACGAGGAAGACAAGTACTCGGGTGTCAAGCGTGAGGACAAAGAGTCCGAGCGTAGACAGAAGTTTGCAGCCAAGGAAGCTCGCAGAGCAATGGCATCTCCTAGTTACTTGCAAACTCGCGAGCGAACCGATGGCTCGGAGGATCTCAGGCGATTTTCACAGGACTTTAAGGTCAAAGGAGAGGTTCCTGCCGATCTCTTGCCCATTCTAGGGAAAGACCCGAAGGCCCAAGTAAATGACTCTAAACCCAAGAAGAAGTTCAATTTTGCGGCTGCTGCTGCGAAGGGGTCCTCGTTTAAGTCGTCTTTTAGTCCTTCACCTAAACCGAGCTCAGGATCTGCAAGCCCAGTACCAAACTTTGTTCCGGGATTTAAAAACCCCAATGTTGTTCCTGTAGCTCCTGGTGGGATGATGCATGCTCCCGGTGTGCCTCATGGCGTGGTACCTGGTATGATTCCAATGGTGATCCCACCACCGTTTATGGGTGCACCACCACCGGGCATGCCTATGCACCCGATGGCAAAGCCTGCAGCGTCCCCTTCGGCTCCTTCCTTTGAACCACCCACCCCAGAGTCCACTGAAATCAAGCCCTTGGGAGTTGCCTTCGATTACATTGCCGTCTTAAAGGAGAAGGACGAGAAAATCCCTCCCATCTTCACCACGTTGCCTACCTGGGCAACAACGTCAACAGAATCGTACATTGAACAGCTTCCAACGCCTCAGTACATGTACCAGCCTTACATGCCTTGGGGAATGTAATTTTATATGCATATTAAATAAGTTGTTTTGTATACTACTCAATAGCGAGTTCTCGCACTCCAATGTGGTGCAAATTAGTTTCACGCTCGACAAAATATAAGAAAATAACGGAGATTACTGCTGTGGCTCCTGTAAGTAGGGCATTGAGCGGAGTAGGATTCATGTTAAAGGTTGTATGCGTGAGGCGGTCAATAACCGACTGGAACATGTTGAATATGCCCGAAATTGTCATCAACAAACCGTAAACCGTCCCGAAGGTCTCGAAGCCAAATACCTTGGAGCAATAATCCGAGACAACGGTGTAGTAGAAGGGCCGGTATACAACCAGCAGCACAATACCAACCAGGTTGAGGCTATAGCTGGGGAAAAGACCAAGAACGCCAACTAGTACGGACACAAAGCACATTCCTTTCAACGTCTGGATTGTGGGGACGGTATCAATAATCCATCCTACAAACGGAATCGCCAGCACTCCACCCAGCGGCAAAAGGACGTCAAAGATGTTGCCTAGTTTCGCAGCCAGTCTCGGATCATTGAGCAAAAAGGCTTCCTGGCTGCGAACCGTGGCCATGAAGTAGTTCAGCCTAAGCATGCACAAAATTGTAAGCACCAACGCGTACAAAAACCACTTAGACTTTATCTGGTCACTGGCACGAACACCATGCAATATACCATACACACCTTTTGTTTGCGAACCCAATCGTTCATTCACAACCTCCTCCAAAACACTGCGACGTCTGGTATCACTAACTCGGCTGACTCTCCGGTTTATTATTCTCTCGTTTGTGTTGTCGTTAACAAAGCTAACGCTCCGTACGTGCCGACTCAATATCTCATCCCTATAAGCTTCGTTGGCAAAAAACACATTTGGGTCAACCCCATCAGGAAGATTTCCTTCCTCATCGAGTCCTTCAACATGCAGTTTACGAACAGCACCCAAACTGCGATAACTGCCTTTGGGCATCACAAACAGTTGACAAACAGTGATGAAAAGCGGGACCAAAAGATAACCGGAAAAAAAACTAAACAGGGAAACTTGGCCGATGTTTTGATAGTAAATACGGTAGAGCATAAACAAGGCCGAGGATGAGTCAAATGCCCCCGTAATAGCGGCTAAAATCTTTCCGGAATGTTTAGGAACAGCATTAGCCAACTGAAAGGTTGAAATAAACACAAATGGGCCACCAATGGCTAGTGAAACGTACCCTGACATGTAAGGATCAATGTATTTCCTGAGAGTGTTACTGTAGGCGAACAGTAAGGCACCACTAGCCAAGAAGAAACTTCCGATGAAACCACAAACACGAGGACCTCGACTATCGAGAATAAAACCAACTACCAGAGCAACAATGTTTGTTACGCCAGCAGCGAATGTGAACATCAGGTTGAGCCGAAGGTCCTGTGCCTGACAGGGAACCTCGTTTTCGCATAGATCAGAGTATACTCCTTGTGAAAATAGAATTGGTTTGAGTGCTGAAAAGCCAAACACCACACCAGCAGCAAATAAATTCCATAAAAGCGCGCAGGCGATTTGAATACCAGGCCGCATCTTTAAGATAACGCGTAGTGGTGGGCTGAACTAAGGTTACGACTACATCTTATTGCCAATAACCTGACCCGTTAATATAGAACGTAATATGAAGTATTAAGGCCGTGAGGCATTCTTTTTTTTACAGTGACTACTTAAAAACATCTATAGTACGATAGTTATTTAATTTAGGCCTAGCGGGGAATCTAATGGGTGTGCGAAACTGTAATCTGTAAACTAAAGATAAGAGATATGGGTAAGGTTTGTACTAAATGTAGATCAGGGGGTCACTTCAGTACCTTGACTAGTGAAGGCCCAAACTTTGTCTTAATTCCTATAGGTGACACAATTAGCCCCAGATGACTCAAATGACTCTCAATTATACATTCTTTTAAGACCTTTCATAAACTGAAGCAGTGGATATTAAAACCACTCATTTCGATTTGTAAATATGATCAAAAGACCATCAAATCCTAATTTACACTATTAAAGGTAATTTATACTTCTAACCAGATCCCATATTTACATTTCCCGCATTGGAGGAGCCACTTGCTGTATATAGTCTCCATCACGTGGCTTATAAAGCTCTACGATCTTCTGATCACTAGAATATGAAACTTTCAAGTCTGCTGTACTTGCTTCCTTTGAGCAAAGCTAAAGTAATCGAAGTTACTGATGCTGATATTGGTACTTACTTGAACCGTGGCATTCCTACTATTTTGGATCTTTATGCCTCGTGGTGTGGCCATTGTAAGACATTCAGTCCTGTCTTTGACGATTTGGCTGCCGAGTACGAGCACTTAAGCGATCAAATTCAGTTCATAAAGGTTGATGGTGATATTAACCGTAAAACTGCTACTAAATTCGATGTTCAATACTTCCCTACCATCAAATTTATTGACGCCGAAGACAACATTGAGGAAATTAACAGCCGCGACATTAAGTCGATGAGGAAACTTATTAAAGACAGGGTTGGAATTACGTCGAGCAGTCCGGCAACCGTTCAGAAAAATGCGGATTCCGAGGAAAAACCGTCAGACGAGCCTGTGCCTAAAATCCACCGTGAGGAGGCAGACGTAGAGATTTTATCATTGATTGATGACAATTTCGAGGAAAACATTCTTGGTAAAAATGCGTTTGTTTCCTTCACAACTGAATGGTGTGGCTACTGCCGTAGCATGGCTGATGACTGGGCCAAACTTGCCTATATCTATTCTCGCGACGACGAGCTTTCCATTGCTAATGTCGATTGCTCTAGCATGGAACTTTCCTACAGTTTAACTGAGGTGTTCAACATTCAAGGATTTCCCACCATTATGTACTTCTCTGCCGACCCCAGCGTTGAACCTGAGATGTACTCAGGCACAAGAAATCTGGAATCTTTTGTTGAATTCCTTAAAACAAAGGGAATTACCCACCGTGATGTTTCTGGAAAATTGACTGAAACTGCTGGCCTCATTTCTGATCTTGATCTTGCTGTTTTGCCCGATTACCAGGCTCTCATTGAACAGGTTAAGACTAAAGAGTCTAAGTATGTTTCTGACTACACTCGAATCTTGGAAAAAGCTTCGGCTGACGTGGGCTATTTGGAGAAAGAGGCCAAGCGGTTGGGTGAAGTTATCAAGTCTGCTCTCTCTCCTACTGACATGGATAGATTCACTACCCGTTTGAACATTGTGAAGTCTCTCATTAAGAAGGATGATGTTAAAGAGGAGCTTTAGGTGTATATATTGTTAAAACTCTAACTTCAAATTTATGTTATCAAACCAGCTAGATTTAACCCATGAGCTGGGCACAATATTGGCTGCTGTATTTTCTAGACCAGCAGAGTTACACACTACGTGCGTTGCACAATTGGAGTCGACAGTAATCTTTCCGTTACCATATCTGATCAAATTTGATAAAAGCTTTATCTCATTGGTATTAATGGACCGAGTATCTAGATAAAAGATTTTGTTTAAAAAGACAAAAGCTCTAGCAGTCGAATTATAACCCCAATAACGCAATGCTTCATTCATTTCTTCATCATTAGATTCAATAATTGGTATTTTTGTCATTATTCGCATAATTTCAGATTGGTTCGGGGTCCTGTACAAAGGAAAGCCGAACTTATCCACCCTATTAGTGTGCTGTGAGTTTCCAGAAAAGAAATGTGAGGGCTCAGGCTCAGGGACTTTTCCTGCTTCAATACTATTGAATATCCAACAGGGGTGGTATACTGGCACTTTTTTTTGTATTAAACCAACAGCTTTAGGTACCATTTTATCTGAAATTGCAAGGCTGTCTGGTGATGGGAAAGTAGAGATACGGCCACCATTTTCGCAAATTATCTTCCCAAATTCTTCTTGAGTTCGATAATGCGGAGTTTCAATATCTCCACATAAGTAAAAAGTGTATCCAGACAAAACTTGAGACTTCACACTGCTAGGTTCATGGGTTGCAGCACGAATACGTTTCGTTAAACTGGATACTTTTGCTTTCTGCTCTCGTTTCAGGGTGGATATTTGAGATCTTTTACTTGACTGGATCTCGAGAAATTCACCTACTGTCGCTGAGTTTTCCCAGCTCTTGTCCGTTCTCAACTTTACATATCTTGGAAATCGAAGCCAATAACCATTTAGGTCACCATTTTCGGAATAGTCTGGGATTATTTCACTGTATTTTACCTCCATAATAAGGGATTTATCGAAGGGGAAGTAGACATCGGGTTTTGAATTGGACTTGACTCCCATATCAAGCCAGTTCGGGGGATCTCGGGAGCTGTACATTACTTCATTAACTGTATCGTAGATGTGTAAGTGTATAGCCATACAAATACCTGAACCAACCTTTGTTAGCGCAACGAACTTTTTGTTTTGAGTTTCATCTCTTAATGCCACAAGGTAACTCCCAAATTTGCTTTGTAGACGACCTGAGCCCCAATACGCACCTACAATGACCATATCTAATGTTTCTCCTGCATAACCGTTTACATATTCCGGTTTTACTTTTATCCAATCATTTGTTCTAGCGTCAAGATGATAACTGCTTTCTGGGTTTTTCAACACTAGACCCTCGGACATTTCTGAAATAATCTTTTTAAATTCCAAAGCGATATCATCAGCACTCTTTCCTATTTTAAACGGAATAGATTGAATTCTACCTTGCTGCATATCACTTTTGCTCTTTGGAAGTGTTTCCAAGAGTTTTTGTTTACGTATCCTCAAAGGAACGTCAGTAAACACGGATCCGTTTAAATAAAGTATGTCAAAAACATACATCATATGTTTGTAAGATCCCTTTTTGACGTAGTTTGTCAGTTCTCTGACCTTTGACTGTCCACACAGGTCTCCAGTTTCGGGGTCCCACGCGACAATTTCACCATCTAAGATCACACTTTCAACACTTTCATCTACTATGTCGGACATTTTCACATCAGGAAGACCTTTATACCCACTGAATATACCGCTGTATGAGTCTGTATGGTCCAGGCTCCTTCTTGACAGAAACTTTGTAACGTTACCTTCTCTTAGCCAGTGCAACTGAACTCGCTCGCCATCAACTTTTTCTTCAATGTAAAATTGCGACTCCTTATCATGGTTGATAATATCAATGTAAGCCCCAAAATCTTCCGACAGGCCCTTGACGTATTTTGCCAGCATTGGGCAAAAGAAGCACATCGGCTGAATTGACTTATTTTTCTCCGTTACCTCAAATGAATCAGACCATAACTGCTCGCACACTAATTTCAAGCTTTTGTTGACCTTGTAGACTTGTTCAGCGTTAGGATGAAATGCTCTTAAAAACGACTTTTCAGAAGAGCGAATAGCGAGGTTATTTTGAATGATTTTAATTAGCCAGAACAGCTCATCAGAATTCAGTTCATTGATAAATCGTTTGACCATCTTTAGCTTTGCCTCTTTATCGGCATTGGAGAACTTTTCCAACATCGAGATAACTTCATCAATTCGCAATTGACTGAAAGGACGAATTGGAAATCGTTCGTCAACAGCTCTTTTCGTCCTGAATGCAAGGTTATCTTCGCTATCCACCCCTGATCTATGACTTCCACGACGAACTTGTGAAAGAGCTAATGCACTGGCACTTTTAGGAGGCAGATCAAGCGCATCAGCAATTAGTTTACCCAACACATTATCCTTAATACGACTCAATTGCTTCAATTTGATATCCTCCTGGGGAAACCAAAGCCTTATAGCCGGATATATGTCATCTCCAATTGATTTCTTCCAGGCTTTTATGAAGCCCATCACTGTATTTCGGTACACATCTACTGACCCCTTGCCTTGGATTGAAACCAAACTAGTAAATAATCTAACTAAATTGCAAAACCTAGGCAACGAAGCAGTGTTTTTGGGAAGAGGGAGACCGAGTTCACCAACTTCAGACATTGGTCGTTTTTACCCTAATTCGTTAAATGCTAGTCTAGCTCTCTATAAATTCTTTAAATGCATTTACCAGGAATAAACTTGTGTTCTGGTGCAAAATCTGACAGATTCAGGAGCCACAATGTCATTCAAAATCGTTTTCTCAACGAGTGGCCGAGCATGCTCAGGACGTAATCGTGCCAACATCAATGCCATACCATTTTTCTGGTATATCAGAGCATTGGCAGCGAATTTGTGCCCCCCCACATGATTGACATATAGGACTCTAATTCCTCCTTCATCTTCATCATCAGGATCACGATACAAGTCATGCTCGCGAAGCTCTATTTCTAATGCACTCCTCATCAATGGGGCGGTAATAGCACATCTCTTATCGCGAGTCTTGTGGGAGCATAACATGATATACCCTCTATCAGGAACTGCAATCATATTATCCTTTAGCTTGTCCTCCGGCTTTAACTGAAGCACTTCCCTCACATCTTCAAGGCAGTGCTCTGGATCAGTGAGAATTCTAACAAATTGGGGTAAAATTGTGACTGAAACCTTCCCCTCCTGATCGGCATCATAGTCTAAATCACTTCCATTGACTCGAACGGGACCACCGACAATTTTAGCGAACTCGTCTGCAGAGTTTCCAAGGATTTTACAGACTTTCCCCCAAATCTCGTCTTCGTCACCAATATTGTGTTTCCAGTTATTTTGCCCGGTGGCGACAATGATCTGGCCCGAAACAGGAGGTGCAGTATTGAATAGCGGGTCGTAGTCCAGTTTTAGAGAATTTGGATAGCAGCTTGAGCATCCAGCACAGTCATCTTCCGTGTATTCTCCGACTTTGTAGTACTTCTGCACCGCTTGGACTGCCTCTGATTCATTTTTAGCATCACTTTCCTTGTTATTCTTGAAATAATTAAACAACATGTTTACAATCAGTGTACCGCCGGTGAATGTTAGCAATAAATACTCACTAGCGCTTTCGGGCTGGGGTAACACCGAAAGGGTCCATTTATGTCAACGACATGCAGCCTTCGCTAGAGCATTTATTTTTAGCGATCGTGAGTTTGTGGAGTAAACTATATTAATTTCAATTAAACCCCAGAAAACCTTTGGGAGAAAAGCAAAACCACCCGTAGTCAAAATATCATTAAGGCGGAAATGCCACAAAACAAGCTTTTACGCCCATTCAAAACCGTACATGGTTCGCTTAGTCACCAATCTGTTATACAATCGAAAAGCCTAAAGCAAATAAATATTTGCCCGCTTTAATTCACTTCAGACAACCAACCTGCAAAGCATAAAGTGCCGGCAGCATTTATTGCAGCATTTTGCAATACACACTCATTTGATTATACACCCATAAATCCTTGTGATCTGCATATTAGAACGCGTTTTGTTCTTTGTACAGTAGTTTGTGTTAGATTGTTATTTCACTAGGCACAAAAGGGTGGAACCACCACTAAGACTCACCAATATTCACTCATTCTTACCAAAAAAAACCGTCCACTCCTTCACCACCCACTCGTTAAATGTCAAACATAGCCTCAAAGCTGTTTTGCTGCTTTCCCAGCAACCAAACTCAGCCTAAACCAAAGACTGAGAAGGAATCTGCCAAGAATTTTGGACCACCTGCTAAAGCACCTTCCAAAAATGAGATTCGAGTCTCTGATGCACAACCAATTAACGCGCCGGCCACCACCTCAAGTGTAACCAACACACCAAACAACGCGAATACTAGTATGCCACTAGAGTATATCAACCCAGGAGAACCTGATCCTGAAGAGCTTGCTATCAAACCGCGCCGAGAATCTGTTTCAGTAATCGCAAACTCACAGCCTGTAGCTGATGAAGCACTGAATGAAACGATTGAACCTAATTTCAATGACGAGGCAGATTACGAGTTTGAGGATCTTTTACCACCAATAAGCCTGGGACTTGCAGGAAGGAAGTGTCTTGTTTTAGACCTAGATGAGACACTGGTCCACTCGTCTTTCAAGTACATCTGGAACGCGGATTTTGTGATTCCTGTGGAGATAGAGGGAACTGTCCATGATGTCCATGTTGTTAAGCGGCCTGGTGTTGATGAATTTTTGAAGGCTGTTAGCCAGTTTTATGAAGTTGTTGTTTTCACGGCTTCCGTTTCGAAGTACGGAGACCCTTTGTTGGATAGATTGGATCCTCACAAATATATACACCACCGCTTATTCCGTGAGAGCTGCTACTACGTCAATGGTAGCTATATTAAGAACCTTGCTTGGTTGGGAAGACCCCTCAATGATATTATTATCATCGACAACTCGCCTGCAGCCTACATTTTGCAGCCTTTTAATGCTGTTCCTGTATCGAGCTGGTTCTCTGACATACACGATAATGAACTATTGGACATGCTTCCAATTTTAGAGGACTTAGCCAGTAAGTCTGTTCCAGATGTGTCTAGGATACTGCAATATGAGTGGTAGACAGACCTTCTGTATTTTTGTATCACCTATGTAATGATAAATACTAATAAATATTGTACTATTTTCTCTTCGGCCGTTTCTTCTCTTCATCTTGAACACCAACGCCCAAAATGTGCTTGTCACGTTCAGATTCATAACCAACTCTTCCTTTCGAATTCTTAACAAGATTGGAGTGACGACGCTTGAGCGCATCCATTTCTTCTCGTTTAATGTTCTTAGCAACTTTAATGGCTTTGGGAACACGCCTGGCTTGGTTGATTCGTCTGATTTCTGGCATGTGTCTATATCGCTGGGTGAGAGCTTTGTCGTACTCGATCTTGGCTCTTTGCTTACTGGTCTTGATACCACTGCGATCGTTGGAGTTGGCTCTCCAAAGACGAACATTAGTGTCATCACTTCCGGTAACAATGTATCGATTGTCCATGGTGAAACGTACAGAGAATACGCGCTGCATTCGCTTTGTGTGATAGACGTCACGAGAATGGCCTTGGTCAACGTTGAAGATACGGATAGTGCGATCATAACTTCCTGTAACCAGTTCCTGACCAGTGGGACTGAAGTCTAAGTCAAGGACAGCAGCAACATGGTCCTTATACACATTAAGCGAACGCTTGAGGTTTCGCATATCGTACAAATATGCGTTGTGATCCTCATTAGCAGCAGCAAAAATGAATGCCTCCATTGGATTCCAGGATATGCTGTTGTTATTCAATGCTGTAACCACTTTCTGTACCGGAGATGATGTCCTGATGTCATATAAAACGATGGAGCGGTCATTTCCGGTACTCGCACAGATGCTTGTTTCGGTCTTATTGAACCTAACTGAGCTCAGATTGTCAGCACCCCATCCGAGAGTGGTTACTGGCTTGGAACGTTGTGTGTCCCAGACCTCAAGCTTAGTACCAGCAGTTATGAATCTTCCTTCATCTCGGTGATGGTCAATACTCACCAAACCTCCACCAGCAGCACTATAGTAAGTTTGAGCAAGCCCTTCAATGGCACTGGGGTTCCAAAGTTTCACAATTCCATCGCTTGCACATGATAATAGCTGAGAAGTGGGGGTGTAGCATAACCCACGTACAATCCCGGAATGCCCATTCACGGACCAGACCTCCTCTTGCGACCCAAGGTCCCACACCTTAATAACACCGTCACCAGACCCACTAGCCATAGAACTTAGAGAGTTAAATGACTTTGCCAAAGAATAGACACCGTCTACATGTCCTTGACCAAGCTGTCCGATAAAAGGTGCGGCAAACATCCGATCAAGCTTTGTAGCATTCAATGCACGAGTATATTCTCGAGCCCTTTCAAAAGGATGAAGTTCAGGATCCAGATTGCGTGGCCTTCTAGCAGACTCTGTGTTTGAGACAGGGACATAGTCGTCTGCAGACCGTGAAATAGTTTTTATCTTCATTGAAAATAAATTTTCCTAACCACAGAAATTTTACCCTCTCCAATGCATTAACCAGCTAAACATAAAATAGTAGAGGAATTCTATTTGACCAATGTATTTGAGTCGTGAAATAAATAATTATGTGCTGTTACGCCGTTTAAAAGTTCCATATGAAACATAGTTTCGAACAGCGAGACGCTCAGTATCTGAAATAGATGTTGCTGCTGACCCAAACTGTGGAGACTGAATGATGCTATCCACGACGTAGTATTGTATGGAGTTCATGATTGTTGGGAAGATCAGCATCACAAATGCAATTTGAACACGCTTGTCAAAAGCAGTCCAGGAAATCAAATACGCAGCCCAATCATCAAGGAATGGCACATAATATAAAACCAGGTCCAACAAAACCTTGGACAGAATGACTGCTATCACATACAACACCAATTGCTTGACAAAGGCCGATGTGCGAGGTGGATCACCATATTCGCCACTCATTATATCTTTAATTTGGAACTTGTATGCGATCTTGTATACGTACCACAGTGTGAACCATAAAATTGGAATGCCAATTGTTGTATCAAAGAGGATGTTGAGGAAGTACCAAGTGCATGGATTGTCGTCTAGATCTGGCTCATCCCCACTGCTTAGTACAATTGAGAGGAGTACATTCAAGAAATGTACCAGTAAAGCACCCATCACTTGTTTTCCCACATCAAACAGCCATATCCTCATTGGCCTGCGCGGGTTCTCGTTTATCCGCTTCAACCAAAGCATTAATATTGCAATCGCACCGAGAAAGCCTTGCATTAACAGGGATTCAAACCCAAGCAGCTCACATGTAGGAGGATTCATTAATATGGACACTTTAAATGGTTCTTCTGACCAGTGTAAACGTTGAGTTGGGGTGGGATGGGTAAGGTCATTCCCCAAAGTTGCCTAATGTCTTATTTAGGATCACATTTCACTTACTAGAATATACTCCAAAGTGTTATTTAAAACACTTGATAATACGCTTGATTTAACTGGCTACAATAAATTACTGAGATTCTTATATTTGAATTAAAATTAAAAGCTAACCATATAAAGTTGATATTGACTCGTTTAGCTCCCCAAATCAAGCTAATGATACCTGTGTGGAATACATTCGTTGTCACTTAGCGATTTAATACAAAGTTGAAGATATATTTATATCTTTTACGAAATTTTCACTAAAACAGCCATTCATTTTCTTCATAATTGTCCTTAGTAACCTTGCCCCTAATTAACGCGACCGCGTAGATGAGTGAAGATTCGCCTGTGGTTTTACCAATAGAACTTTCTTCAGCTCAGGTAAGACCTATAGCGTATCGCATCATCTCAAAAAAACATGGACTTAATTTAAAATCCTCTGCACTTGAAGTGTTAGCCAAGTTTTTAGGCAGACATTTTGGTGCAGACTGGAGGGGTATTCAAGCTGAAAAAAGCTTAGACGAAATATCCCGAAGATGGAAGGATGAGGATCGTGGTATATTTGTAGACGGATCACCTCTTTCACAGGTCATTAAAGACTGGCTGAATGCTGAAACAGCCACACAAAATACCACTTCAACACAGAGTAATGCATTTGACTGGCGGCAGTACTTTAAAGTGGTTAATATAAAAGATCAAAGGCGATTCTTTTATGATAAAACTAAAAAAAACTTTACCTTGGATTCTACAGCAAATTCAATTGAGTTACCCCAAATATTCAGTCAGGCAAAATCGTTAACTAATGTATTCTCCGCCAGGTACAATATTCTATTGGATAAATTATACCGGCATGAAATGTTTCGACCTTCAAGTCTTGCTGCAGAGGATGAGCAGGTAGTTGAAGGCCAACGAGTTTACACAATTACACCCATCAAAAACCTCCTAGGAAGAAGCAAGGGCACTGATTTTTTTGTGTTTGGATTGCTAGAAAAACCTGAAGATGGACCTTGGACCCTTTATGATTCTACTTCCAATATTGTGTTGGAGTTTACTGAGCAAACCGCTTTTGCACCCGATCATTACTATACTAATGGCAGCTTTGTTCTATGTCATGGTCACTTTCTAGGAGATTGCTTCCAAGTTGTTACTCTAGGAGTCCCCCCTCCTGAGCCTCGAGGAGTATCTCAAGCAGCATTTGGAAATATAGACTTTTACGGCTTAAATTCTCCAACCGGTAAGGAACAACGCCGAGTAACAAGGATTGAGCGAATTGATCCCTCATTACAACAGATTTTGGAAAACGAAGAGCATAAAATGAAGAATAATAAGATTGTGATTCTTGGAACCGATATTTTTTTGGATGAAATAACCGTGGTGGATTCGTTGCGAAAAACGCTACTAAAACTTGAAAAAGACCCTCCAATTGTGCTTATAGTACCTGGTAGTTTCATTTCTCAACCATTCAGACCCAGAACTGTAAGTTCAGATGGACGAAATGCTGCCCAACTATACAGAGATGGTATGAATGCGTTAGCTGATATATTCCAGCAATGCCCTAGACTAAGTGCAGAAAGCAAGGTTATAATTATTCCTGGTCCCCATGATCCTTGGCATTCAGCATCCGTGGATCTACTTCCTTATTTCCGGTTGCCTTCAGTGTTCACTGGTAGAGTAGAAAGGGCAGTAAAAGACCTTGAATTTGCAACTAATCCTACCAGGTTATGCTATCTTTCTCAAGAAATATACCTTTTCAGAGCAAATACCGGTGAAAAGCTCCGTGCTTACAGCTTGGACACTGATGCCATTAATCGCGGAGACGTTGAGATGAAGGATGATACTACATTAACTGGTAAAACTGCGGTAAATACGCCCCTTGACATTCCTCATCGAGAGCTTGATGACGAAGAGGAAAGAGATGCCGATAGAGCTGCTGTAAATGCCATGATTGAAACGTATAACACACCAATGTCTGAAGTTGCTGAAGCGACTAACGACAACAACGAGTTTAGGAGAGTAATGTGCACTCTTCTTGATCAATGTACGGTTTCTCCCTTTTCAATGTCTAAGTCACCGGTTATGTGGGAGTTTGATCAAGCAATGAGCCTTTCACAGTGGCCTACGTGTTTTGTTTTACTCGACCCCACCACACCGGCTGCAAAACAAGTTTATGAAGACTGCAACGTTATGAATCCAGGTAAATTTTATGTGAATAATAAATCACACTGGCTGGAGTTCTGGCCATCCTCTGGCGAGTATAAGTTTATGGAGCTTTTATAATTGTATATTATCTTATATGTTCAAAATTTCGATCTTCTTTTGCAAATTCTCTTCATATTTCGTTTTACCGGGCCACTCAGGTAATTTCGAGGCCACTGACTCTGGTAAGCAAAAAACAGGATTGACTGGCTGAAGCCCAGGGTAGCCAAGCAGAGACAAAGCAGCCACTCCAAAGAAGGTGTGAAACAAATCCACCTCATTTTCCTCTCGGTCCGCAATGCCACCCTTTTCGGGATCCTGTGCTTTTAGAATGTATTCAATTAGCTTTGACTTATCAATCATATCCTCAGCATGAATCATTGACATAGCACTAAGCACCCACCAGCTATAGCAGACGTCAGGAAGTTTTTCAGGACGGCCATTGAAGCCACCAAACTGTGTTTGACGATCGCTGAGCCACCAACTAGCCTTTTCAGTGTTGATTAGGTTGAGCTTTCCGAGCATGCAAAGACTACCGACAACTGTGAATGCCATTGCGCCATGGCTCTCTGCTTCCGGAACACATCCGAAACCGCCATCATAATTCTGGCAGGCAGCAAGCCATTTGCTGGCACTTTCAACATTAAGGCTATCCAGCTCACCGAGAATTACCAGTGACTGGATAGCTGTATACATGAATCGGGCATCAACCTCTCCATAAATGTCACCAGAAACTTCACCTTGTTCGCCTTGAAGTCCTACAATGAATTCAACCGTCTTTTGTTTGTTTGGTAACAAGTGAAGCTTATTCTCAATGAAGAGGACCTGAAGGGCACTCAATGTGAACAGCAAATGGGGGTCATGTTTTGGATAGGCAGAAAATCCTCCTGATTCGGAATCATAACATGATAAAACGAATTCAACCACTTTAACAGGGTCTAAAGCCTGGGGATCGCCTAGCAGCCACACAGCAGTGACCCCCCAGTAGATACCATTTAAACGTAAATGGGCACTAAGCCAATGTGCTAATTCGTCTGTATTAGCATCTATGGCTTTGATATAATCAATGTGCTTTTGATGATACAATTCCATAGCTTCCTACTTCCCCTGTAATGAGGTGGACAGCTAATGACTAAGTTGCCTAGCTGTGTGATGGGAATCAAGTCTCATAAACTATACCAAATCTAGGATCAAATCTTATATAGACAATCAATAAACCCCTCAGCTAAACGATCTGCAATACCGGCGGTTTTTACACTTCCAGCAACTCCATATAGAGCCTTTGTGCCTTCTGTGCTTTGAGCACTCGAGCCTTTTGCTAAAAGCTCACCTCCGAGCTCCACAATATCTTTAATAAGAAGATCAATTGACTTTTTGGTGAGTGTAGTTACGGCTAAATGAAGCGCCGGGGGGTTTTGCAGAGCACTTAAATGCCAGCCACGCTTAGACAAAGCATCGCTTAAATCATAAACACTAATTTGGTGAGAGCCAATGGCAACCACAGGGCCTATCGGGTTACCATAAACAAAGAAAAGTTCTGGGTGATTTAGAATAGCCTTTTTAAATTTAGTGGCGGTACTAATGATGTCTCTAGCGGACTTACTGTAGCCATCGCGACCGATAGACAACAGTGTAGCCCAACACGAAGCAACTAGGGCACCAGGACGAGATCCAGCAAGTGTAGGAGATGCATAAAGTCCACCAGTCCAGTCGGTATTCACGAAGTACTGAAATTTGCGAAGTTCTGGAGAGCGGTACATAATGACAGACGACCCCTTAGGAGCAAAACCATATTTGTGAGTATCGCAGGAAATTGAAGTCACACCTGGGACTCTAAAATCAAACTTGGGTGCATCAATAGCCGAGTTTTCGTAAATACTTTCCAAAAATGGAACCACAAAAGAGCCTAAACAGGCATCAACATGAAGAGGTAAATCGTTGGCCAACGCTATTTTAGAAAGACCCTCAATGTCATCAATTATTCCATGAGGGAAGTTTGGTGCTGAACCAACCAACAAAACAGTGTTTGGCCCAATGAGTTTGCGAACAGCTTTTAGGTCAACCTGCATAGTCTTAGGATTAATTGGTGCGTGAACAAGCTTCATACCGAAGTAATATGCAGCTTTATCGATACCTGCATGTACAGTCACTGGTGCCACAATTTCAAACTCGGTGAGACCGCGTTTGGCCTTTGCCAACTCTCTTGCCGCTAAACACGTCAGCAGCAAAGATTCAGTACCACCGGAAGTTGTGGTACCACAACTTCCACTAGGCCCATTGAATAGATCAAGCACCATCGAAACAACTTCTGCATCCATACGACGAACAGCAGGAAAACAGTCAGGGTGTAGTTGGTTGGCAAATGTGTACTTTCCAAAGACTTCAGTTTGGAGCTTCCTGAGATCGTCACCACCGTGATACACTGCACCAGACAGCTTTCCTTCTTCCCAGCTGCTTTGCTTGAGATCGGAAAACTTGGTCAAGATATCCCTGATTTCTTTTGTAGACTTTGCAGTTTTTGGAATATCGTGGTAATCAGGCAAATCCCTGCGACGCTCAATGATGTCAATCTCAACCTTAGATAAAGCACCAGATACCTGCTTGTTGACTGACTTGCGGATGAGGGGTAGACCCAAAAAGATGTTGAATACATATCCAATCGCAGAGAGTAGTGATCGTTTCAATGTGCCCAGGACACCATACTTGATCAGCGAGTCTTCAATCGGCGAAATAAAGTGACCAACAACTGCAATAACCGCAGCATCTCTCAGCAAATCAACTGGGGCTGTTTGTGTGATGTACTTAGCGACAACAGCAATAAACCATGCAAACGTGTTTGCAGCGAATACGCTGTACTTTAAAAGGTTTTTTTGAGCAGTTGTAATCCAATATTGCGTTTGAGGTGCACCTAAAAACGCATTAAGTCTTTCGTGGTACTGTTCCACAACTGACCCGGACATGGTGGAAGCAAGTAGTTCGGAGTTGTTCTGTCATGCCATTACCAGGTGTCCCTTATTACGGGTTAGGGGTGTGTAACCAGACAATATTCTAATAGTACATAATTCAGCTACACAAGTGGTACACGGGTCCTTTTCCGTCCTTTGCGTCGTAGATAAACGTGTTTTGAATGGGATATTCCAATTGTGTCAAGTAATTGAGTACTTCCTGCGAGAGCAAACCACCAACCACGGCGGCAATTGAGGACAACTGAATATTTCCACTAGACTTAAACTCATCAATAAAGTCTTCACTAATAACAAGACTTTCAAGACCTAGCTTTCGAGCGTATTCAATAATTTTAGGGTCAGTAGGAGATTCAAGCAGTGCCAAGAATGCCACTAGGTATGGCGATACTCGGGACCGCTGGCGTACTTTGAGAGAATTCCCAAAGTTCACAGAGGCATTGAGGACAGATTTAAAATCAACGTATGTCTCAGTAATTGTGAGCTTTTCCTTAGTGGTTCCTTCTGCTGGTGGTTTGACAGATAAAACCTCTTGGGTAGGACTAACTTTTCCAATCGTTGAGGTCTTATCAACGACTTCTTTCTCCACAACAAATTGGTGGGGCTTTGGTCCCAAGTCAACAAATAGAAGACTGGCCCAACCTCTCAAAATAGAGTAGTAAAATGCTGCATTTACACTCCGGGATATATTATTGATTCGAACAAGTTCCTCGCGATCCTCCAATTGAGTGACTATAACAACATCGTGACTTTTATAAAGGTTTTCATCAATTTGGCTTAATGGGCGGGTTTCAGAGGCGATATTAACGCGAGGATTTAGCCTTTGAACTGCTAATGCTGAAGCTTCAGCAGCATTTTGCCCAATGTTTTCAAAAGTAATAAAGAAATTGTAACCTAGGTCATCCTCATCAATTAATTTAGAACTTTGAAGGGTAATCGCACCAACACCCGCCAAACAAAGGTTCTTGACAACTTCCACAGCTACTGCTTCGAACCCAATTACTAAAATACGAGCATTAAGAAGTCTGTTCTGACCATCGAGTCCCCATAGGCGGATTTGACGATCATAAAGCTCCCTTTCTTCTTTAGAAATCTCCATTTTTTAGCTTACAAGTACTTTATCCAAAGCTAGAATGCCCTACAATTCTGCGGCTTGTTGCAGGTGTGTTTTGGATGTATTAAATCACGTGAAAATTACCTACACTACTAAGCGAATATCTGGCGGTTGTTTCCGTTTTGCTACCCATCATTATCGGCTACAGCTCTATTTTTAAAAGATTTTAGTCTTCGTACCTACAAAGTTTGATAATCTTAAAATTACATCTAGTACCATAATATTATTTATCAGCGCACTAAATAAATCTCACGGAAAAGTAAGACTCTATACTCGTCGTGTGGATTAAGTCCACTTATAAATCTCATTACGAGTTTGAATCACATGATACGTAAGACATCTCGGAAAGAAACACCAGTTACTTAGGTCGGATAGCCCGTAAGAAGTCGTTATTTTATTGATGTTTGCTTGGGACCGTGATATTGTCAGACATCGCCAAATTTGCCTTTTGATGCAAAAATGGGTTAATAATATAGATTAAGCAACTATGGAATTTGAATATTTCAACTCTTTATAAATTGGGGGTTTGAGCCGAAACCAGGCTACTCTTATACCTAGAAAAGTCTATATAATATAGTCACTTTCTATTTTTTACAACAGCAATATCTCTAATTCCAAGCGTGACGATAGCGCTTCTTAACACGTTGGTATATCTGCTTTTGCCAATTCTGGGCACGGGTAGGGTAATTAATGACGCATCCCGTACAGGTATCACATACGGGGTCAAACCGCTATTTTTCTCCGGAAAAAGTTGGTGAGTTTGAATACAGAAAATAAATAAATACACAAAGGAAGTATATAGCTGTCATATTTCAATGAACTACTAACTCAGGCAGTGTTTAGCAAACCTGAAACAGTTTTACCGACTTTCTTTCTTCAGGTCTATCCTCCACGGAAATTCGATTAAATTTATATATGTTCAAATCAAGATATCTACATATTAGAAACCAGACCGATCTATAGAATAACACATGTTTTATTTAAAATTTTTCCGATGAACCTGATGGTTCTACATCTCCCTGATTACGCGATCACCCGAACGTAAAGGTCTAAGCTATGTATAAACCCTAATAACGATTTTCCTTTCATGCACCAGGTGCTTTATCCCTCGCCCACCTCTTTCAACCTGACTGAGTATTGTTCTAACTTTGCACAAGAAGATTGTTTTGTTGAAAACCAGTAGCTTTGAAGTATAACTGACTTTCACAACACACATTACTCATTACCACTACTATTAGAGCATTTTTAGCTAACCAGCTCTTTCTTACCCGCCATGCCGAACATTTCAGAAGCAAGCGGAGAATATGTTCTTCCAGTTGGAATGACAGATTTGCAGAAAAAAGTAACTTCTGCTGTAGTATCATCAAACTTCTCGGAGATCTTATCATACTTTGATGGTAACGAGCAAAGCCATAGCTCTTACAAGGAAAAATTGACTCGAATGATGGTGGATCTAAACCTAGTTGCCAACCACCCATATTTGCTTTTAAGCCATTTGCAGCCCAGCTTAGCGGGTAAAAGAGCCCCTTCAGCTATTGAAAACATGAGTGGAAAGTTCCAAAGCTTGGTTACACTCGCAAAAAAGTTCAACAAGCCCGATCAACACGTGGCGGTTGTCTGTGAGGCTGGACAGACTACTGACCTCGTAGAAAGCGTCTTGAGTGACCGAGCATTGAACATTACCCGTTATTCCTCTCCATCTCAGGTTAAGCTTTACAAAAAAGAAATACAAAAGCGTCGTGGTGCAACTTTTCACCTGGTTCCCAGCGAGCTCAAAGACCTAAAGCAAGCAGTCTATGCTGCTTTTGATGTCATGATTGTTATGGATAATACGTTTGATGTCCATAGTAATTACGGTAGAGGTCTTCGTGCCCAGCTCAGAGATCCTCTGCTCCGACGCCCTTTTGCATCGATTATCCGACTTGTGGCCTTGAATACCGCTCAGCACATTCAGCTTATTTCTAATCTTTCTTTCAGTGAACAGATTGCATCTGTTGTTGTTTTGAAAAAGAATGCTGGTGCTATGCCCTCAATTGTGAAGCAGTTTTACGCACGAGACATGACGCAGCTAAATCAGTTCGTGAGCAACCCGGATGGCCCGTATCCTTTGCCAGAAATGCCTCAAATCAAGCGAGTTGGCCACAAGGAGGTAGAGATGGCCCTTTATCTAGACGATGAAGATCAATACCAGGTTGATTTTGCCAACCGCAAGGTTGGAGGTAGGCGAAAGGCTGCCCATGCTTCCGCTGAGGACATGGATAGTGATGAAGAGGACAGCGGTAGCGATGAAGCAAAATCTGACGGTATTAACATCATGAACATATCTACTGACGAAGTCAAACCTAAGGATGATAATTCAGTAATGATTCCCTCGAAGAGGCGTCGCATTGAGCTTGAGGACCATGCCGTTGATATCTGTGAGAAACTTAGTACCGCCAACCCTTTCAGTATCAAGCTTCTAATTGATCTAAATGACTGTCTGATCAAGGATCGTTTATACAATACTGAATTGGAGTCCCACCGTGGGCTCGCAAGTAATCGTGAGCTCGCAGTGGAAACTCAACGTGTTCAGATGCAGAGCCTTGCCGGCCAAGTACTGGATTTACAAAAACAAAACGAACAAAACCAGCGGCGGGCAGAAAAACTCGCAACCCGCAATGAAAAACTTGAGGCTGAGATTGAAGACTCATCAAAATGGTGGTCTGAGATTTCCCAGAGTCTTAAACTCAGTGATGACGAAAATAACCGTTGTAAGAAGCTCGTGGACAAAGTGGTGGATCTTAAAAACACCACCGAGCATCAACAACATGTTATTGACTCAGAAAAATCTCGATATGCACACCTTGAAACCGTCAGCAACGCTTCGTCTAGCTATGCTACGGAGCTTGCAAAAGAAAGAGATAATTTACTGGAACAATTGTCCGAGCTCAAGTCAAGACTTGAGGACGAACCAAAAGCAAAGGAGCTGGCAATCGAAGAAAGATTGCGCCAAAAGACAGTCGAAAGTAATTCATTACGAGCGGAATTGGAAAACCTAAAAGAATCGGTTAAAATTCAACTTTCAACTGACAGAGCATCAACACGCGGTGAGAGACGATTCGGAGGCCGTGGAGGCCGTGGATCTGGTCTAAACAAACATTCATCCTAAGAATAGTTTTCTTTTTAGTATGCATATAAGTATCGTGGTATTTTAGCAATGCATAAATAAATAAATAGTGCTCATTCTAGCGGTCTACACCAGTCTGCTTGCCGGTCCCACTTTCCGACGACTAAATTGTCCTGATTGACATCTAAACCCATTATTTTCGAACCTAACAATAACTTTTCCTCCATAACCCATGAATCGGTATTCCACAGCTTGACCACACCGTCCTGAGATGCGGTCACTAATGTTTTTGGCATAAAGCAAAGACCACTAATCGCATTCTTGTCTGCATATAAGCATTTAAATGGCTCCTTATAACTTCTTAAATCCCATATGAGGCATCTGTTATCGTTACCGGCACTCGCAAACTCAATATCCGACTTCCATGCAACTGAATACACCTCGCGAAGGTGTTCTTGACACGAAACAACGTTAATGCCGCTTCGTAAGTCCCATACTTTTACAGTTTTATCGAAACTACTAGTTGCAGCAAGTGATCCCTCCGCATTTACCTTGATATCAGAAACAAAATCAGTGTGGCCGTCCTGGGTCAGAAGTGCATTCTGACTAGTCAAGTCCCAAAGCCTCCAAGTAGAATCATAGGAGGTAGAAAGAAGATAATCAAGTTGAGGGTGTGATTCTAGACCTGAAACACGATTAGTATGGCCACTAAGAGAGGCCAATTCCAGAATTTGACCTTCAGTCCTAAGTATTTCAATATCACCATTGGAACTACCAACAGCAACTAGCTGGCTTTTGCTAACCGATAAACAGGTAAGAGGTGATTCCCAAGACTTTAACAAATCCAAGCTCATGTTATCATCCAATGTAAGCCGTGATAACGCTCCTGACCAATCTGTTATCAAGACACGGCTTTTATCATAGAATTTGACATCTGAAACTGCTCTTTTAAACCCGGATTGGGAGGCATACAACTCTAAATGTTTAGATTTGCTTTCTTCAACAGCCTTTCTTTGTGATCTATAGGTTGATACCGATTCAAATATCCTTTTACGAGCCTCGAACAACTCCGTTGGTCCGTTGGCAATATATGCAGGAATGAATTTACTCTCAGGTTCTCTATCCTCCGTTATTTCTTGTTGATCTCGTTTACGTTTAGCTAAAAATGTGGTTAAGCGCTCTCTTCTTTCAGTCCTTGACTCAAAGGGAGACTGCTCAGCAGCTTCGCCATATAATCGCAATGTTCTACGTACTTCATCATCATTTGTTGGCACACATATTGTTCTAGATATTGATAACAATTCCTCATATTCTCGATACTGCTTCACGGCCTCATTTGGAGCATCTATCTTACGTACCTTGTCCATAGACGTTAAGACAGTTAAACCCACACCCTCTCTCTACGACTGAATTATTTCGCAAGTCTTTATGATAATCAGGTGGAATATAAAAACTTTTTAAAAAACTTATTGATAACTTATACATATGATTACATAGATATACACCTTTTTTCCCCAGTCCTTTGTTATTTTGATTTACAAGCTATAAGCAAAACAACAACAATAAAAATCTCCACGACACCACCTTGAATGCTTTTCAAAACAGTGTAGTTCTTTGTTCTCTTTTAACTTATCCTGAAATATTACATTATTTATATATCTTTTAGTGTCAATTTCTTACCTTTGCCTATTTGGGAAATATAGTTTAGGGCACATCTTTAGCATAAGCGTGGAGGAGTTAATTGGGAAGCCAACAATTACAAATACTGTTCGTCTATATCAGACATTATAGAAGGTAAATACATTTTGTTTTCATATATACTTTTTTCAAATTCAGATACACATATAGAAGTCCTATACATGGCGGTTTTTCAGTTTGATGGTGCAGTTTTGACTGCAATCTTTTGCAAATGATTCATGAATGTCTGCAAACTGACATCATCAGTCAGAACAATAGCGGATGGATTAGCCGCAACATCACTGTTATGGGTGTGTGTTGGGTTAAGCTTCGAAAGTAAGAAACGAGCTTGCGAGGCACCCGCATCTGTATCAATGAATCGAGGGAGAGGGAACCTATCAACCAACAGAGAGGCGGCTTCAGCACGGGGTGCTTCCAACAACGCCTTGAAGTTACTGTAATCCGGCTGATCTTGGTAACCAGCTTTGCGCCACTGTGCAATTGTCTCCCCATGCCAAATAAGAATGTGGAAGAAAGTATCCAAAAGCAAAATACAGTCAGACTCCAAAGATACACTGTCCAAAAGTGCTGGGACAGGCTCCTCATCAATCTTGAAGCGAGTCAAAGTTGGCTGGATCATAATCAAAGTGTTATTAAGATCTTCACGGTTGAATGTATGCCTGTAAAACGCCGTCTCATCCGGTGAGTTATTAAACACCGTCAAGAATTGACTTCGACGCAAGTGAAAAATGAACTGCGGGTAAAGCGCGAAGTTCTGGTTGAGGCGGAATGACTGGCTTTCACCGTTGCGGTAATCAGCGAAGCGTTGACATAATTTAATAAGAGTACGATCAGACCATCTCAACAGATCCTTACTGTCATCAGTTTCGGCCTTAAACACCGCAATACGAGCCATCAATGCAGCAGCAGCCTCTTGGTCAAATGACTGGGCCAAAGATGGGTTTCCAGCCGGAACCACAGAACGGTACAAGGTAGTTACCCTGAGCCGGAAAGCACCACTGGAGTGCTGGTAAAGTGTCTGAAACTGGATAGTTGTAGTAGGAAACTGATTGTTTCCAGCAGGCTTGTCACTGTTTTGACTATTTTGAGTGAGCTCGAAGTATACACCGTAAGTGTGCGCCGGAGTAATCGAACTAATATGCCACTGAGAGGTACCGCCGACGCCAACCTCGGTGTCACCCACATTAGACGACTTTGTTTGTTTGCTAACACAATGTCCAATCACACCCGAGACCTTCAACTCCTTGGCAGTTAAAACGCTGAACGTGGCATTGAAACCCATAAGTAGATTCCCCTCGTTGTCGGTGTTGAACAAACGGTGGAGACTCTGCTTAAAGATAGAGGTAGTAAAGGCGTCGTTGAGCACAATAACACCACCAGTCGAGTTGGAAAGACTCTGCATTTCACTCAAACCAACCTGATCGTAGCATCCAACAAAGATATCAACCGCGTGTCCGTTGTTAGCAACACGAGTGCTCAGGTTTTTGTAGAACTTAGTGGCCTTGGAGTAGTGTGGGGCAGAGTCGGAATCAATGTCGTGGTGAGAACGAATTGGCTCCTTGAGAGGCGTGCCTACTACCAAACCAGGCCCTTCAGTGGGGGCACCAGCTGCGAACAACAAGATGCGGGCTCCGCTGTTAGGAATCAATCGCTCAAGCAACGAGACAGCCACAGAGAGAGCAACACCGGTGCAGCGAGCCGGACGGTGCCCAGACTTCACGTCCCAGGGATCAGGCGTGAGTGCCTCAAGAGCCTGGACGATCTGGAACTCGCAGTCCTGCAACGGCACCAGGAATCTAGCCATTGCAGCAGCAAGAGCAGGAGAGGCAGCGGGTGCATTCGTTCCGTTGGCACCAGGCTTGGTAAGTGGTGTGGATCCGAGCGAAAGCATCTCGCTGATGTCCTTTACATTGTAGTCAGTGGTACCCCTGAAGATATAGGTTTTGCTGCAAGCATTATATCCCAATTCGTAGACCTGGACCATGGCACCGAATGTGATCAAACCGATTTTCGCGTTTGCAGGGAGAACCGAAAGAGTAACAATAAGCGAGTCCCGCAAAGCAGCAAGGTTCTCTTCATCCTGGCACAGGTCCACAACAAACAGGAACACTGGAGGCTGAGCCGGAGGACGCTGCAGCTCATACTCAACCGTGGATGCCTTCGAGTCGAGCTCGAAGGGGATGGAATCCTGGGTGATATCACGGTACTGAACTGGGAGTACATTTCGGCTCATACAGAAAGGACAAGTCCAGACCTTTGAGCGTGTGTCGAGGTAACAGAACGGGTTGATAACTGCACGACACGACGACTTACAAGTGACAGGCTCGTACTGCAGAACACGCAGATCGTCCTTCTCATGCAGAGGCGTGTACATGGCTGAAACTGGAACCACAGCACGTGTGGCCTCGACTTTGGTGGAAGGGAAACAGTTCCACGCCAATCTGACGCCGTCAGCGTCTTCAAACTCCTCGAAATTCATCGGTTAGACTGTGTGAAGGGTGCGGGTGAATAAAGAAGGAGCCACCGTGGTGTGTGTGATGACAAACCCTGCCTGTAGAGGTTTTGTGGGACACGCGTTTTTTTTACTGGGAGCTGGTTCTATTAGTCATGAGTGTGTAATAGCAGGGGAGTTTGGCAACGAATCCTGTCACTACCGGCTTTAATTACAACTTAGGCAAGCATAGTGTACACAGCACAATGGTACGTTTGTTGATTGTGCTGGCTACCTTGCGGCTACTGCTGGCGGTAGCCCTTCCTAATTTATGGAAATCTCTCGATTCATTCGTTGAGCTCTCCACTCCGATCTCATCGTTCACTCGCTTGAAAGAGGGTGTTTACATGTTCAATGAGCTCAATATTTCTCCATATGGCGGGGGGCCATGCCACCATGCTCCGTTGTTAGTTGCACTGTTCTCAGTCATCCCTTCTCAACTGGCAGTAGTGGTATTCCACGTTGTCGATGTCTTCGCTGCTCTTAGTTTGGCAAGATTCGCCGGAAGACTTGGAGCATTGAAGACATTAAAGCCATCCATAATCGTGGCATTTTACCTCTTTAATCCATTCTCTCTATTGAGTATTCTTGCCCAAACTACAAACCAGATCTCCAACGCACTGATCTGTTTCACTCTGGGAGCCTCGGCTTCAAACCATTCTCAACAAGCAGTAATGTTTTTGGCACTAGCTACAGTTTTGAGCTTCTATCCTGCCTATTTATTTCCCAGTTTGGTGGGGATCATTCAACAGTTCCAGCCAAAAGTTTCTAAAATACAACTAATTTTGCGGTTCTGTGTCTTTTTAGGAGTATTTATTGGACTGTCATTCCTTCCTTTCATGTCGTGGGACTTTTTAGAGAGCCAATACACAACGCTTCTGTTGCTAAAGGACCTGTCCCGACCTAATATAGGATTGTGGTGGTACTTCTTTATTGAACAGTTTGAATTCTTCCGACCTTTCTTTTTGGGGTCATTCCAACTGTTTTTGTTGAGTTTTCCGCTACTCCTCAGCCTGAGATTCCCAAAACAGCCGTTGTATACTTTGGGTGCTTTGACAGGAATAATGGCTGTATTCAAGCCATACCCGGAAGCATCAGATCTAGGATTGTATTTGACGTTTCTTTTACTCAATAAGCCGTTATTTGACATGCTTGAGTACCGGGCCATTGAGATGCTTGGCTTGCTCTATGTCGCGGTGCTTGCTCGCACTTTTTTCTACCTGTGGATTTACGTCGGCTCGGGTAACGCCAATTTTTACTTTGCAATCACTCTTACTTATGCTGTTGTGATGATAGTTTTGTTTGCTGATAGTACATGGTGTGCCGTGCGTATCGATTATGATGGAGGAAAGGCTAAAAACTTGGTACAACTGTAAAAAAAGTATTATATTATTAATTATTAGATATTATTATTGAAAATTAATTAATGTTCATGAAATTGCGTTCAATCTCCATGGCATGGGGGATACTGGTGTCGTGTTGGGGCTTGAACCTGGGCCGCGGTGACCATGCGGCCTCCCTTTGGAATGTTTTCATGGCCTCTACAGTTAAATACTCTTGTGGTTCAATATCAATGGTGGGTTTTGGATAAAAGACTCTGCCAATCTTATGGGAAACACGTTTCCAAAACCTCTCTTTAACCACTGCTTCGCTTATTGGGCTTCTCTCTTTGTAGGAGCCAATTCTACTGAGATTCTGAAGGGGAATCTCGGTACTGATATTAATTGGCTCAATGTTAAAGGTCTCAGCCAACCGATTGACGTAGTCAATGCATTTAGCGATTTCATCTTTCACTAATGCGTTTGTCTCAAGGGGGAAAGAATGACAGATTTCATTGCTAATATCTTTCAAATAACTGGCATGCCGCGTTAAATTTGAGTTATTGGTCGTGCAATCAATCCTTTCAAGAAGAATTGATATCAGTTTGGTCCGATTGTGACGAAGATTAAACATTTCAACATCGTCATAGCCCATGGTTCCATTACGAATTAAAAGTACCTTGTAGATTAATTGCTTGTTCAAAGGCAGAGTTGTCACAATCTTTTTGGCTGTTTTGAAGGCAATATCAGTAACCTTAGTATCAAACTGAGCCATCTGTTCGCAGCTGTTATCCCACAATCCTTCTTCCAATATCTCTTCAGCGTGCGTGTGGCCGAGGAGATGGACAATATTGCGCGACCAAGTACTTACCTCAACATAAACTGAGTACTGAGACGGATTTAGCGGGGCAACGACCTGAAGCCAGGGTAATATCAGCTTGATGATCCATGAGATACCTTTAGGTGCTCGAAAACAATCGTAGGCACCAGGGCCAAACCTGTCCAAAAACTCAGTAAAATTACCGGCAAAATCACGGAAGAGGTATGCAGAGTTGGGGTCATCGAGGGCAATTGCTAACTTGGAAAATAGATAGCCCATTGACATTACGAACACTTGGTCACCGCCAATTAAGCACTGCATATCCTGTTTTACCTTATCGATCGGATTTAAAGAGGAGTGCCTAATTTGAACAGTGCCTGGAGAAGTAAGCCCGGCAAAAGAGGCAGCAGTGGTTGGGTTGTCCACACTGTGCTTTTCTTCGGGGCCTAGGAAGGTGGTCGGCGGAGTGACATCTTGACTAGTTTGAAAAAATTCACTCGCATATTCCTTGTGCTCGAATTGAGGTGAATTGTTGAAGGGTGTATTGGGAGAGTTCTCACTGTCTTTACTACTGTCGGAGTAGAAGTAGTCCGGGAGTGTCTCACCACCGGTAATAAACTGAGAAAGTGGCCGAGAATATGATCCATCAGGATCAAAATTAGATGGCTCAGAGAAAGCTGAGATGTTAGCGTTAGGATGCTTCCATGTCTTGTGTATTGCGTCAATTGGTATTGTCGAGACCCTGTGATGGACAGACATTGATTTGGATGAATATTTTATAAAGTTATTGCTGAGGGAATAGCTGTTTATATACTTTCAGAAATTTTATTTTTTAGTGAAACACAAGTGTTTCTTCAATTTTTGTCTTCATTAACATTTAGCCACATTAGGAAGGAAAGCATTCAGTTGAAAGACCTCCCTGTTTAGACCTAGCCCTTAATCAGGACGAGAAAGTGCTGCAAATAGCTCAATTGACCCTTTTTAGAGATATTTGAATTCTAATTCACCGGCGTAATCCACATGATGTTATTACATCTGATCATAACCTCGCCCAATGCACCTTTATTTTCCCCATTGATGATTTCTTCCGCACCTTGAAGTTGAACATTCATGTAGGAATCTGTGGATACAAGCGTACCTTTATATTCAGTATTTCCCCATTTAAGCTTCACTAACACTTGCTTTCCTGTAAGATCTTTCAAAAATGGCTTAGGATTTAACGCCGACATTGGTATGATTGTAGTTCCTACGAAGACAAACGTGAAGTGACCTAGGTAACGCGTTACTGTTATTTTGATAAATTTAAACTAAATCATTAATTATGTTGTAACTGTGGCCAAAGAGCGATATTAAGCTACTTCTAAATAATTGATTTAAAATAAGAAGTTTTTTTTTCTTTAAAACAAAAAAAAAGTGAATAACACGTTGTTTGGTGAAATACTTGTCTCCAGTACCCTTGACCTTAATGTTCCTAAATGGGGTTGGCACACCTCAGCGTATGTCGCGATAATGTTACTTATTTAGGATAATGATGCTGTCAAATTTTCTTTTATTACAGTATTAGTCTATTAATTATGCTGAAAATCTTGTTAATCTAATACATATTGACTCACCACCAAAAATGTGCGCACTTACCCCGTTGCGTTTTGCATTACTAGTAGTTCTGGAGTTGAATATTAAAATAATCGCCCAGATATTTTCAATTCTTGAATGCTTTCTACTCATATTGATATTTTTTGTTTTATCACCCATAAAATATAGAAGTGTACACGATAAAAAGACATAATCTCAATTCAACTTATGTATCTAACTTATGATTTTTGTTTAACCAACGAAACAATCTCACTTCTATTTAACAAAGTCTATATAAATAATTTAATGTGCAGACTTAAGCAAGACATTATATTACACATGGTGTTGGAGTGATGAGTAACCCTGATCACTTTCACTGAAACTAATGGAAGTCGACACAGAAATGCAAGTAGAGCCGCATCTCCAGACTCCTGAGCTGTCACAGGAGCAAGCTTCTGAACCGACAAGCGAGGTACAACTGTCTGATGACATCAATGTCAACGTTATTAGAGATAATGCAATTTACCTTTCTGGAGTTGATGATCTGCACACCAATGATATCGAGAAATACTTGGTTAAGACTTATAACAAGCCGTTTCAAATTGAATGGATCAATGATTCCTCGCTTAATATCGTGTATGATGACCCTGAAGATGCATTTCAGTCTCTCGTTTCAATGACTGCACCGTCAGAGTTTGATACTGCTGAACCTACTGAACCAATTGCAGCTTCTCAGCTAAGATTGTGTAAAGTGTACAGTGAAAAACCTGAAGCAGTCATAAAAGCCCGTTTTTCTTTTGAGAGTGATAAAAAGTCTCAGGGGTCGCGAGCAAAGAGCAGGTATTATTTGTTCCACGGTGAACCCACCAGAAAAGAGGATTTGGTACGTTTTGGTACCAAAAGAACAGAAAACCCAATGAAGTATGGTACTAAAGGACGAGAACTCATGGATTCTCGCAACAGGTCTAACAGAGGTGGAGATCTGTTCCCAGAAAAGGCGCCTTCAATTGCATTGGAAGAAGTAGATGATCTGTTCCCTAGTTTGGCTAAATCGCAGAGAAAACGTGGGGGTCGCCGTAACAGAAGCAACAAGAACAAAAACCTGCCTGATTTGTTCGAAGGTAAAATCGGAAAATCAAGTGGTGATTCTGGACCTAAAAAGGCAGTGCAAACTAGCGTTTATCAGAATATGGACTATTAGTAAATGATTTTTTATACATATATATAATTATATTTTATTTTATAACTTATTCATACTGCAGTCTGGCTCACCTAAACTATTCTACTGATTTAAAAATTACTGCTGTGGGTGAGGGCTTGAAATTTTCATGTCCAAGTCTACAAAAAAGACCAGCAGCTCTAGCGGTCAAGGAGGAACAGGAACAGGATCAACTAGCTCGAAATCAACTTCCAAGAAACAAATTCAACTTATTGTTAGACCGAATAATGGTGCACCCGAGAAAGTTTCTGAGGCTCATGTGGCACTTGAAACCATAAGAGAGGCTGGACTTGATGCTGGAGCATACATTCAAATAGGTTCAAATGATACGATAGCTGTTATTACACCGAAACAAATTGATAAAGATACCGTTCAATTGAGTCATGAGATTCAAATTGCGTCGAATTTACTACCAGGTGATAGGATACAGCTCAGTAAGGTAACAAAGCCACCAATTGCTGCTAAATTGTTGGTAGAAGTTACAAAAGAAGGTGAAGACTTGCATAAACTTCTAGAATCAATTCGGCTTGTGAACGTGGGCCAATGGATCGGTGATAATGTGAGGATTCTGAGTGGCACTAAATCAGTTGAAGAGGGACTCTCTAATCTGTCTATTAACGACTCTAAACCATCTGAAGCATGGATAATTACTGATGAAACAAAAATTGAGACCAATATCACTGGTGTATCTCGAATGTCAGACTTTTCCTCTATTGGAGGTTTAGATAAGGAACTTGATCTTATTAGAACTCAAACAGATCTACCTTTAAAATATCCCTCATATTTTTCACGATTTAATACTAATCCCGAGCGGGGAATCTTGCTATATGGCCCCCCAGGTACAGGAAAAACAATGCTCTTGAAAGCAATTGCCCGTGAATCAAAAAATGTACACATTCTCAGAGTAAACGGACCCACTATTTACTCAAAGTATCTTGGTGAAACCGAATCAGCTTTACGTTCAATCTTTGATGAGGCGTACCGATTCTCTCCGTCTATAATCTTTATTGACGAAATTGATGCCCTGGCTCCAAAACGGGATGGCGATGACAGTGGAGAAACCGAGAGCAGAGTAGTTGCAACATTGCTGACTCTTTTGGATGGCATGAAACCTGGGGGACACGTTGTATTGATAGGTGCAACTAACCGACCTAACAATATTGACCCCGCTCTTCGTAGACCAGGCCGCTTGGGTAATGAGATTGAAATCGGTATTCCTGATTCTCATGGCCGTCGACAGATTCTTGAATTGATCCTCCGTGGCATCCCTCATCATTTATCCAATGAGGATATTTCCTCGGTTGCTGATAAAAGCCATGGGTATGTAGGTGCGGACCTTCAGGCGTTAATAAGAGAGGCAGTGGTAAATGTCGTGAGGCACTGTATTAAGTCTCAAAAAGATATTGATTCAATGTACTTAGAAAGAGCGGACTTGGATCTTGCTCTAGTCACTGTTCGGCCCAGTGCCATGCGTGAAATTGCCCTTGAGCTTCCTAAGATCTATTGGACAGATATCGGAGGCCAAGAAAATACAATCCAAAGACTTAGAGAAACAGTTGAGTGGCCACTTCAAAGGCCCGATTCATTTGAAAGGCTAGGTGTAACTCCTCCAAGGGGTGTGCTTCTCTATGGCCCCCCAGGGTGCTCCAAGACCTTACTTGCGAAAGCCTTGGCGACGGAGGCTGGTCTGAACTTTTTAGCTGTTAAAGGGCCTGAACTTTTTAACAAGTATGTGGGAGAAAGTGAACGTGCAATTAGAGAGGTTTTCAGAAAAGCACGACAAGCAGCCCCCTCAATCGTCTTTTTTGACGAAATAGATGCATTATCGGTAGCTCGTGGTGAAGGTGAAGCCGGAGGTGATCGTGTATTAACGTCATTGCTGAACGAAATGGACGGCATTGAAGCCTTGAATGAGGTGGTAGTTTTGGCGGCAACAAACAGGCCCGATGTCATTGACTCTGCACTTATGCGTCCAGGCCGATTAGACCGTTTGATCTATGTGAATCCGCCTGATTTCAAAGCTCGCCGGCAAATATTATTGATTCAACTTTCGAAAATGTCAGTAGAGGACAGTCTAGATGTAGACGAATTGGCAGAGCAAACAGAGGGCTTCTCAGGAGCCGAGATAGTTAGTATTTGCCAAGAAGCGGGACTTCTTGCAATGAATAACGATGCTAATGCTCCCTTTATTGGTAAGGATTACTTTTTCGCCGCAGCCAAAGGCGTAAGAAAAACCATTACACCCGAGATGATCCAGTACTTCGAAGAATTTGCCGGTGGCAGATAATTATAGATAGGTATATAAACATTTATCTCTGATTTAATCACTCTGCGGAAATTCCGTCACTGATTCATGTGTATTTATAATTAATCAGAAAAGCAAGTGTTGTTTACTTTATTAGCCCCTACCCACGGAATATCGGAAGCTTTAGAACAAATAAACAGCAAATTCTCGGACATACAAATTCCGATTAGCACCACCATGGCTGCTCGTAGTCTTCCGTTCGGAAAGCTAGTTACTAACTTATCTCCTCGTAATGGCTGGAACCGTGATGAAAATTCCTCTGATTTAGAATCCAAGATAAACAGCCTGAGTTTGAACGCTGAGGAACGAGAGATCCTTACCGACCCAAAGGTCATTCGACTAGCACGCGTTACCCAGCTCTACTTTTTGGACTCGTACTTTGAAAAACTGACCTACCTCAACCAGCGTAAGCTCAGACAACAGCGACTACAGAATGAGACACTTCCAGCAATTACCGATCCTGTTGAACGCCGAAATATTATTAAGAAGTACCAAGGTCGTGAGCGTGCTCTGCTACGCACGCGTAGATCCAAGCTAAACTATGGTGACTTCGATATTCTGACCCAAGTTGGTCAAGGTGGTTACGGACAAGTATACCTTGCTCGCAAACGGGACACAAAGGAGCCCTGCGCGTTAAAGGTTCTCAACAAGAAGTTGCTGGTTAAACTAGATGAAATTCAACACATTTTAACCGAACGTGATATCCTTACTCAAGCCTCTAAAAGTCCGTGGTTGGTTCAGTTATTGTATTCCTTTCAGGACCCGGAAAACCTGTATCTGGCCATGGAATTCGTACCTGGAGGTGATTTCCGTACACTGCTTAACAACACCGGTACTTTAGGTGCTCGCCATGCTCGTTTTTATATTTCCGAAATGTTCCTTGCTTTAGATGCTCTTCACCAGCTCAACTTCATTCACAGAGATTTAAAGCCCGAGAACTTTTTGATTACCGCTGAAGGACACATCAAACTCACCGATTTCGGATTGGCAGCCGGCCAAATTAGTGACCGCCGAGTAGAAAGCTTAAAGCGAAGGTTGGACAGTGCAGTAAAGACCAGCCAAGAAAACGGCGACTATGCTAGCTATAGTGTCAAGCAGCGTCAGGATCTTTATCGAACCGCAAGACAAGCAGACATTGAGCATGCCTCAAGTGTGGTTGGTTCGCCTGACTACATGGCTCTGGAGGTACTTCTTGGCCAGTCTTACGATTATACCATCGACTACTGGTCCATGGGCTGCATGCTTTTTGAGGCCTTAGCTGGCTTTCCGCCTTTTGCTGGACGGTCAAGCCAGGATACGTACCACAATTTGCGAAACTGGAAGCAAACGTTACGCCGGCCTCAATACGACAATGGCCAATGGGTATTTAGTGACCGAACCTGGGACCTCATTCAAAGGCTTATTACCTCCCAGCGATACCGCCTCAAATCCTTCCGGGAAATTGCATCTCATCCGTACTTTGCCGAGGTCGACTTCACCAACATCCGCTCTCAGAAGCCTCCGTTTATCCCCGAACTCGATGGTGATGCCGATCCTGGATACTTTGATGACTTTGATAATGAGGCAGACATGGCCAAGTATAAGGAGGTTATGAATAAGAGAGCACAAATTGAGGATATGGAAGGTAAAGGTGAATTGAATGCCCGCGATTTCGTTGGATTTACCTACAAGCACGCCCGACCTGACTCACCACCTTACCTAGGCACAGTCAGAGGAAACGAACTCGGGCCTAGCACCATTCTCTAAGTCATTAAATTAAATAAATAAATAAGTTCCATGTATTACCCTTGATTTTCGGAAGCATCAATCAGGGCAGCAATCTCGTCTAGTTTAGCTGAGGTTCGAGCCACATGTTCATCGAGCAGCTCGAAATGTTTATCGTCATACAACCGCTGGTAAAGCTCATCGGGATCGCCTATAGTCCATAGCTCTTGATAATGTTCAAGCCCAATGTTAGCCTCCTCACGAGTCATCTCCTGGGCCAGCTCGGCCTGAATACTCCTCAATTGAGACAATCGTTCAACGTGTTCGGCTCCTAGAAATCCATGTCCTTCCTGCACCAGCATTGCTTGTTCAGCATCCCGGTCCAATATTTCAAGCTCGGCCCACAGCCGGTCATGCGTCGTAATAGGCTGCTTGGCTTGCGGAATTTCATCTAAAAAATTCCTCGATTCTTCTGATTTGGCGGTGACATCAGAAGTGTGCGAATCAGTTCGGCTTATTGTTTTGTCCATTGAAGTTTAGTTTAAAGGGCACTTACAAACCCTCGTTCTCAACTGAAAGTTCAACACCATCATTCGTATTGGAAAGAACTAAACCGCGTGGAACACTGTGAATAGTGGTCTGATATTACCTTGAGGTGATCACTATGTTTTATGAAGCTGCTTTGGGTTAAACAATCACTTCCTGATACGTATGTGTATCCATCGTTTCTTTCCCAGCTCAAACACAACCAAAATGTCAAACAATATAGATATGGTACCTTGGTCTTCGATGCAAGCGTTTTACTTATAAATTTAGACGTGGCAATGATTTTTATTTTGTCTTTTGTGGAGATATACGCGAAAGGTACCGATCCGAGATGGTTCGTAGGAATGGCTACCTCAGCTGATTTAATCATTGCCCAAAGATGCATGCGGTGCTTATCGTGGCCAGCTCGTTTGTCTTTGGTGAAATCTGCGTGCATTACAGTTTTTACAATTCTCTCATTGACTCCTGTGTTTAGAAGTTTGACGGAGTCTACATCTTCTGACAGTATCTGGGCACTCGGTGGGTGGCTACTTTTATTGAATGTAGTGGTTTCGTCGCGATCATTTCCTGCACTATCCACCAACACTGCCCTTGCAGCGACTATAGTCTTGGCAAGTCGACTCAAAACCTCGTTGGACGTGTTCTACTTTGTATTGTTCAACACTCAATCATTTGTCCTGCTTCCTACCGCTTACAAGTGGTTAAAAAAAACTGAGACTTCGTACTTTTGGTGCTTTTCGGTTGGCCTTCTTGTATCTTCATGCTCGTGCGTATTGGTGTATTTTATATTTGGATGGCTTCTAACCTTACTGTGGATACTCATTCAACTACTGGTCTTACTTGCCCTTCCTACACTCTTCCTCTCCCTTCAAAAGCATAAAGATCAGATCTCTGGTCCCTGGGATCCTGCAAGCCCTGATCTTGATTAGAATTCGAACTAAATGTACATAATGTATTGATTATTGTGTGATTAAAATGAAAAATCACATTGTCATGCACCTCCTGTGGGTTAGGCAGGAAAGCTTAGTACATTTAATTCGTCATGTTGCGTTCTGCGAGAAACTATTCGTCTGTTGCTGCTAAAAAGCTGAAAATTGGGCTGATTCCCGGTGATGGAATTGGACACGAGGTAATCCCTGCTGGTCGTGCCGTTCTTGAAGCTCTGCCTGCTGAAGACGGCCTTACTTTTGACTTTGTGCACGCAGATGCTGGTTTCGACCACTTCCAGAAGACTGGAGTTGCTCTTCCTCAGGAAACTATCGATCTCTTGAAGTCTGAGTGTCAGGGTGCTCTCTTCGGTGCCGTGTCTTCGCCGATCCACAAGGTCGCTGGCTATTCCAGCCCCATCGTTGCCCTCCGTAAACAGCTAAAACTTTACGCAAATGTTCGCCCGGTGAAGTCTGTTCTTGCCTCTGACCGTAAGACTGACATGGTTATTGTTCGTGAGAACACCGAGGACCTCTACGTTAAGGAGGAGAAGGTCTATGAAAAGAACGGTAAGAAGGTTGCTGAGGCCATTAAGCGTATTTCTGAGGAGGCCAGTGAGCGTATTGGTGCCATGGCTTTCCGCATTGCTACTCAGCGTTACGCTCTTCGTCAGATCGACCCCAGTGCGTCCTTCCACAAGGGACGTGGTATTGTGACCGTTGTTCACAAGTCCAACGTGCTTTCTGCCTCTGATGGACTTTTCCGCGAGACTGTGAAGAGTCTTTACGCAGCTCAGCCGGAGAAGTTCAAGGAACAAGTCGAACTCAGGGACCAGATTGTTGACTCTATGGTTTACAAGATGTTCCGCGATCCTTCTGAGTTCGACGTGGTGGTTGCACCCAACCTTTATGGTGACATTCTCAGCGATGGTGCTGCTGCTCTGGTTGGCTCCTTGGGAGTTGTCCACAGTGCCAACGTTGGTGACTCGTTCGTGGTTGGTGAGCCTACTCACGGTTCTGCCCCTGACATTGCTGGCCAGAACATCTCGAATCCGGTTGCTACTATCCGCTCTACAGCCTTGATGCTGGAATTCCTGGGCTTCCCCAAACCGGCTGCTCGTATCTACAAGGCTGTTGATGAGAGTTTGTTGGCTGGTATCGTAACTCCTGATTTGGGTGGTAAATACACTACCACTCAGGTCACCGAGGACATTATCAAGCGCTTCTAAGTAAGTGTATTTACGTGACTATGAATTAAGTAAGAGTTTCAGTATTTTCTCTCAAAACAAGCTGCAAAAAAGCCAATCCCACCGTCGGTAATTCGTTCTACACGAACACATCCTTCGGCCTCGGGAAACTCAGACGTTAGACCACGCCGAGGCCAGCTCGGCAGCACCTTTTCTCGGGGTGCAAGTTTCCATTTACTTGCAACTGAGGGGTGTTCAAGCAAACGCTTAACCACCTGTTCGTTTTCCTCGGCGTGAACCGAGCATGTAGAGTATACAACCTTTTTAGCGTTAAACTTAAGTGCATGCATCATGATGAGGAATTGAAACTCAGACAATTTTAAAAGCCGCTCAGGGGTAGTAGTAGTGGCTCTGAAAATTCCTGATCCCGAGCAGGACGGATCAACAATTAGCCCATCATACTCTTCATCATCTGGAATCTCAAATCTTGTAAAGTCCATGACTTTAACGTCCACCTTGTTGATTAAATGTGAGACTTTTAACATTTTCACTAATGTGTTGGCACGTTTCGCATCGCGCTCAAACGCAGTGACTTTACGGGAGGCAGCAGCCAACTGCGATGTTTTATTACCCGGAGCTGCACATGCATCAATGTAGTTCCCTGTTTTGCTCGGGTCTATAATAGTAACGGGGAAGCATGACGCTCGATCCTGGACGATGATAGACCCATTGGTGTACTCTGGTAGCTTTCCAATAGAGATAGATGTAGGAATAGCGTAGAGGTTTGGGACTATCTTGTCTTTGTACCATTGCTTATCTTTGACCTTGAACCATTTGTCCACTTCGGTGAGATTTAACCGATTGAACAAAGGAGCAGGAGAATCATTGGTCATCTGGTTTAAGTTAACACGGATCCATCGAACTGGCTGGTCATCCGACTGCTGTTTATCCACGATTTGTGGATTTTTGAGTTTGTATCTCACCAATTCGGCACTCAACCGAGTCTTGTGTCTCAAAACTGCCTCCTTTTCAGGACATTTTCCGCAATTTAGGCGACCGTTGCCAATGAGCAAGTCATAAATCATAACCATAGCCACATTAATATTCAATTTACGTTCAACCTTTAGCATCTGGCTGCTATCGATAATACTTTTAATAGCTGTTCTATACTTCATGGTCTCCGAGACCAATGCATAAATTTGTTTTAATTGTTTGATGTTTTGCTTACCACTATTGGCATTGTAAATTCTGCTCTTTAACGTACCCGCGCCATCGTCGAGATACTTGGCCGCGTCTCTGTAAATCATTTTCTTGTAAGTGAAAAATTCGGTTTAGGGGTGAGACCCGCAATTACGCTTCATGAACGTGACGGCAGAAGTCAATGTTGAGGTTCATACCGGGAAATTCGTCGCGATTGAGGTAGTCAAATGAAAGATCCAAAAGAACATTTAATGCACGTAATCTCCTAAATAGAATGTATCCTGAACCACTCTGTGTAAACCGTGAGAGCTGGTGCAAACCCCACAAAAACGAAAACACATATGCCAAGAACACTGTAATGACGTTAGATCTGGTTTTTTTGGACTTCTTCCAGCATATGGTGAACATCCAGTAGCACGTTACCGCACAATACATAAACTCAAGCGTTCCATGCACTGATGCTTCATCTAGACGTGTAATACAAGCTGAGAGTACCCACAAACTAATTTTAAGAATTCCTGAGATTATTACATTCCTTGATCGTGTTTTAAGTGCCCACGAAATAAGATACACGGAGTAAGGAAGTAAAGAGCACGCGACACCAATTTGTATTATCGGACGGCTTGGGTACAAAGTGCCCAATTCAGCAGGCCATATAGTAGATATAGGACACATAACTATTGCCAGCAAATAGGTGGCCGACATCATATAAACATATATCCGAGGCACTGCACTTACAGCTAGCATCTTGTATGATGTGGTAAGGGATCAATGAAAATGATTCGTGTATGGTAAATGCACGGCACGTTAAAAATAGTAATTTATGTATTATCCTTAGGTTGTTCTTTCTTCATTTGTTCAATCATGTCATAAGTTTCAACCTCCAAGTGAATTAGTTTCGGCAAAGCGAATTCGGTGGGAGGAAAGTTGCGTTTGGGAAGCATATGTCCAAAAGCATATGGTCTTATACTAATACTTGGCGGGTTCCCTGGCTCCAAGAAGTCAGTATATTTGGGCAATGGAGGTGGCGAAGGCTTTTGAGTCGGTTTATGCTGCGTTTTTGACTTCTTAGGTGGCTTCTTCTTTTTCGGAGGATTCTGCTCTCTGCGACTGGAACGATTATTTTCATCAAATTTAATTAAAAATTCTGACATTTCTTTAATTGCAAGGTCGCGCTTGCGTGACATTTCAACATTATCTGAGGGGTTGTTAATTTTTACAATCTTGCCGATTTGACTCTTCCAATCAGAGCGGAGAAGTAGTTCTTTCTGTGTCTTTACTTTAGAGGCTGCGATTATAAGCTGCTGGCGTTCCAGCAACTGCATTCTTCGCTCTTCACGCTCCATTCGGCGGTGGTGTCCGATAAACATATCTACACCTAACGGATCTTCATTATGAGGCATTTCTGGAGATGCCTGAGAGTTGTTTTCATCTGCAACACAAGTACTGATTAGTTTCAGGCCACGAGCGGCTTGTAAAGACTCTTGTTTTGCTGCTGAAGTATATTTCGATATTTCTGAGGCAGGAATATCGGAGAAGTCCACAGTTAATGATTCATTTGAGTCAAATATGTCCAGGTTATATTCGAAAAGAGGCTCAGATTTATCCTGGCCTCTATTTCGCTTTTCCCTCATTCATACCACCCTAGCTTTAATTTTTGTAGAACCCTGCGACAAAAATCTATAAAACTGTGACTTGAAAGATGTTACGAAATACCGAAATGCAAAATATTTAGACTCTAGGAATATAAATTGGCATCTAATTCAGGTATAATTGCTCTTTTTTCTTCTCTAATCTCTTTTTATTTAATATGCGTTTTTTTAAGCTTGCACACGCTTTAAACAAGGCTGCTACCGTTATAGGATGATTTGTCATTGAGACGGGGTTTCCTAATATACGTGCGTGTATCATTTCTTGACGCGACTTTTTTTACAATGAGGTTACGGTTTAGTAAAAAATCGTACCTGTTAGCATTTATAAGTGTGGTTATTGTGCTATATTTTGAATGGATATACCAGGCCAAAGCTCTTAGTCAATGCACATGGCCACTTGGTCCAACAGCTAAGCACATCGTCATTATTACCGATCCGCAGCTTGTCGATGATCACACATACCCCAATCGTAACAGGTTAGTTATGTGGTTTACCCGATTTTTTTCGGATAGATTCATGTCTCGCAACTATCGATTGATTCATAGTAAACTGGATCCAGATGCCATTTTCTTTCTAGGCGACCTCTTCGACGGTGGAAGAGAGTGGGAAAACAAAGAGTGGATGGAGGAATACCAGCGTTATCGCAAAATATTCCCAATCTCCCCTAAAGTACAGCAATATGAAAACCTTCCAGGTAACCATGACGTGGGAAGTACTGATGATATTATTCCCAGTGCATTCGACAGGTTTAAAAAGTATTTCGGAAAGCCCAATCAAGTGATAAATATTGCAGGACATTCAATAGTCACTCTAGATACCAATTCTATGATGAATGGAAACCGTGAGGAGATTAATGGCCCTGTTTACGCATTCTTTAAAGATCTTAAAGATAAACAAAAGCAATATGATCCGATTATTGTACTGTCACATATTCCATTATACCGTCCTGAAGATAGTTATTGCGGTTTGGAGCGGGAAACCAAACCGTTTTCATGGGTAAAGGGGCATCAATATATTACTGAAATCAGTCCCGAAATTACAACAGATATTCTCCAGGGATTAAAGCCAGAATATATATTTTCAGGCGATGATCATGATGTATGTAAGTACACTCATCGCTATGGTACAGATGGGGAAACAGAGGAGCATACGGTCAAGACCTTCAGTTTGGCGATGAACATGAGAAGACCTGGTTTTCAAGTCTTGTCATTGGATACAAAAAAACAACATGAGACTAAGACCTGTTACACTGCTGATCCATTTAACCCTTTGATTTGGCAGGGTGTATTGTTGGTGTTACTACTGTCGGGCTGTTTTATTATACCTCACATTATAAACTCAAAAGGTAAGAGACTGCCTGAACTTCCAGTTTCTAATAAACCATCAAATCTCAGACCATCTGACTCTAGTGCTGTTATGCGCGAATTCAAAAACAGTGCACTGATCATTGGGGTCTGGTGGTTCTTAAGCCAGGTATTAATCCACTGGTGGTCGTATTCGAAATTTTAAAATAGCATGGGGATCTTCTTTCTAAACTAGATATTTATTTAAATAGATGTTGTTGTATGGACGTGTTTACTTCTGGTTGCGGTTATTGTATTATTCGGCATGTGCTGAACCATACTAATTGAGGGATGCATAAAAACTCCCTGGGTGCCAGAATATGGTTGGAAACCGGTGAAAGATACTCCAGTTGGTTCTGGTATAGCCATAGTACTTATTTGTGCGTAAGTTGGAACATATCTTGTTTCGTAGGCTGTTGAATCGACCCCTTGATCGATATCGCTAACATCACGTTTTACTAGTTCGTTAGAAAATGTAAAGCTAGCTGTAGTAGTGAATGTGAACACAGAAAATGTATTACTCGGATGAGTTTTAGTAAATGTGTATGCGGTGACGGTTTCAAAAACTGAGTTACCGTTGCATGTGGCTCCTACACCTGGGGTTGGGCTGTTAACTGGCTCAGTGGTGGTAGTAGCCTCCGGTACATCAGAAAACTGAGCATATGGATCAGAAGTAGCCGTTGAGGAAGATCCGTAATCACTGAAATCAGCAAAAGCATCGCTTGACGATGCTTGGGGACTGACTTGTGCGTTGTGCTCTGATGGTAATTGAAAAAGAATATTCTTTACGGTTGATTCAACAAGATGTTCCAGTGTTGCAATCATGTGTCCAATTCCCATCACACCTCCAAAATTCTTCAGAAAGTTACCAGAAACTGACAGGAGTGTGTTTTTATTACTGTCTAAGTTCCTCACATTCTTTACTATTTGGTTGTGAAACTGGGGCCCAGAGCATCTCACCATATGAACTGCATTTCCTAAATCATCAGCCATCGAGAGTGCAGTTTTTACACCGCTAAGAACCGTCTCAGGGATCTCAATTACCCCCATGATCGGTTCACTCATAAACTCTTTTATCATATGGCCAAAGTTCTTTGCGAGGGTCTCAACTTCTTTCGTGGTGTCAGTGAGTTTATCCAACAGAGACATTGCGTTAGAAAATCCGCCTCCATTGCAGGAGTTGTGTTGCTGAGACTGCTGTTGTTGTGGTCGATAGTTATTCTGTTGCTGTTGATTCCATTGAGGGTGATGATACTGTTGATAGGGATTTTGGTATCCATAGTATTGTTGAGGATAGTAGTAATTGGCGCCGTATGGCTGAGGTTGACCGTAATAGTATGCGTGTTTCTCTAATACTGGTCCATCGGCGTAAGCGACTTCCGCATTCAGCAAAATGTTCGTGAAAACAAAAGCTAGCATATTGTGATTAAAGCTATTCTTTTAATTAAAATCAATGGGATTATCTATTATATTATATAGATGCTCATTTATTAAAGCAAGCTTACATTTAATCACAAAAAAGGGGCTTATCTGATAGATAACGTTAGTCTAAGTAAACTTTGTAATCGAACTTAATGACTATTAGACACTATCTATGTCCAAAAAGGAAGCCTAGAGCTTTGATTTAGGTTCAGGATTAAAAAATACCACAGTACAAGAGATGTCATCTCGGTGTCTCCTTGAAAGTGGAGAAGGGATACTAAGTAATAAGGAAACTTTATTGGCCTCTGCACCTCCCAAAGCATTGTGGATCAAGTGAGTGGCTGCATTTTCATCCTTAAAGCACGGCTGAAGTGGTCCCCAACCAAGAACACGCGGTCTCAAGAAGTCCTTTTCACTATTGTCGTCACTGAAATCTTTCGTACCTCTATAAGGTTTTGCAGAGATAACAGGGTTTTCATCGAGCCACTGCCCCACTAGGGAAACCACTTGCTTGTTAGTGAGCCATTCGTAAAGCCCGTCGCAACCCATAACAATAAATGTGGGCCGAGAAGGGTCTATGCTTTCGGTAACAATCTCCGGCCTTGCAGTCAAGTAGGGAGGTGTTAAGCACAATCTATTGGTTCCATTGCTCCAAAATACTTGTCTCAAACGAGCCTGTTGATCTTTTGTCCATTTTGTCACAGCATCACCAAAAGTTCTCGATGGCTGGTAACCCAGAACCCGACCTCGAGAAACGATTTCTGGAGGATCCAAAGGATGCTCGCTTCTAATTCGAGCCACTTCTGAAGGAGTTTCGCCAGTTTGATCGTATGAAAGATTCTTTGCAGCCCAAACACCCTGGGAGTTCTGCACACCCATGACGGTACGTGAGTCACCAGTGACCGCGACTTTGAGAATGTGGCTCAATGGGTTGTAAAACGCCATCATTGCACAAGATCCATTTAAAGCCACCGGCAATGACTTAGCTGCTTCCTCAATATTGGCATTTCGCAATGCATTCAGAGGTGCTTGGATCATATCGCTGTCTAGTCGTAAAAAGGCATCAACAATTACTTTGTCAAACTCCTCATGAGAGACATCTCTCTTTGATAACCCAAAAAACTTTGAACTTTGGCTGCTGTAGGCTTTCTGCAAGTAATCAACTATATGATTGGAAACATGGGTGCTAGCAGACCAGCCCGAATGACCATCAAAGACACCCCAGCATTGATAATCGCCGACAATTCCAGTACAGTGTGCATCTTCGCCCAATGAAGGAAGTTCTGCAGAATCAAAGTACGTTGACAAGGTTTCTCCGTGGTGTTGGGTGACTACCGACTTGATTTCATCGTCATGGATTAAACGAGCAGGTGTGTGAGCATCAGTCTTGATTTTTCCATTGTATCCAAGATATGACACTGCTGCTGCGGTTGAAACGCCACCAATTAGCTTGTACTTGAACATGGTGGGAACGGGTGTGTAAACAGCGCGTAAACCGATTTTTTGCCCTGATTAGGAAGAGTTCTAGCCGAACAGGCCACATTTGCTTTGTTATTAGATATAATTGATATAAAAATCGAATATAATAGTTTTATAGTCGTTTAAAGCACCATATAAAGATATCTTGACCCGACTTCTCCCCTTAGCCCTATGAGCAATGACGATCTTATCAGGGTCATCTATGAATCCCCGTACCGGTGTATTTCATACAAAGAATTCACCTCAATTGGTATTCCGCAAAGCATGGTAGAGTACCGACTCCTAAATGCAATTGTGGACGGGGTGGTTGTAGGCACTATAGACGGTGAACGAGAGTTGCTGGTGGTCGACAAGCTGTGCTACGTTCAGCCCACACCCGATAATGTTAGAGACGCCAGAGACGGCTTAAAAAGGTTAGAGCAGCAAATCAGTAATAAAACCGGACTTAATGTCCCCCTGAAACGTAAATTCATTGGCTGATTGATGTCTAAAATAGTTATTTATTTTTATGTTTTGTCAATTTCTTAATTATGCCTTCCACAGCTTCTTAGCTGCACCAACAATGCCATCCTCCTCGGTCTCTAAGCGGTAAACGCCATACAAAGCAGCCAAACTACCACCGCCCAACAATAAAAAGCAGAATGGGTGGAGTTTTGGGAATCTTCTCTTAGGGATGTAATCGGTAATACATGAGCCGAAACCGGCATGGCAGTGTGAAATCAGCAACGCACCCAAGGTGAAGTCGGCAACCGGAGGAAGAGATCCGGTGAAGAATGGGTAAACAATCAAAGGAACCATTCCCACAGTAACCAAACGCTCAAATCCCCAATGGAAAGAGCCATGGAATCTGTCAGCCTTAGGAGTCGCAACCGCATCGTTTACTGTTCCTGTGATGTACCCCGGAGGTTGGGGAACGCCAGCATTGTCAAAAATTTGGCGTTTTGGGGTGTTCATGAACGACCTAAGGCCGACAGAGCTCAAAGGAGCGCGAACAGTCGGTTTCACAAGTCTCAACATTATTTTATGTCTATCAGTGTGGGGCAGAGGGTGACAAAGAACGTCTAGCGGCAGAGTAGAAGGGTCAGGGAAAAGGTTGATTGGCTAATGGTATCTCGTGGTTGGGAGTACTCTTTATCTATACGCTGATTGGCTAAAGTGTATAAACTGGCACTCCCCCCCCTCCTTTGAAAGCAATGTTTCCACTTTCACCTTGTCTTTAACGCTTCTAACTAATTAAATATGGTGAATCAACATATTCTATCCCACTCCTGGCGCAATGGAGTTTCACCGTGCCTGTGAATGTGGCCTCTCTGGGCCGGACCTGCACGTGACTCACAAAGAGGTTTACTGGCTGACCACTCAGCTTCTCCTTTTCACAAAATGCTTCGTTTGATTTCGAAGGCTCGTGCTGCCGGCCCCATCGCTCGCGGGCTGCAGACATTCGCGTACGCTTCGCCCAAGACGGTCACAACGACCTTAGAAAATGGCTTCACGGTTGCTTCTGAGGCTTTGCCCGCCGCTCAGACCGCTACTGTGGGTGTGTGGATCGATGCTGGTTCGAGAGCTGAGAACGAGGCCAACAACGGAACTGCCCACTTCTTGGAGCACCTTAGCTTCAAAGGTACTCAGAAACGTTCGCAGCGTGAGCTCGAGCTCGAGATCGAGCAGATTGGTGGCCACCTCAACGCCTACACTTCGCGTGAGAACACCGTTTTTTACGCCAAGAGTTTGAAGAAGGACGTTCCTCGCACCGTTGACATTCTCAGTGATATTCTTACCAACTCTAAACTCGATCCTGCTGCGGTTGAGAATGAGAGAGGTGTTATCCTGCGTGAGGCCGAGGAGGTCGATAAGATCTACGAGGAGGTGTTGTTTGACCACCTTCACGCTGTGGCCTTCCAGGGACAGGCCCTTGGCCGCACTATTTTGGGCCCTAAGGAGAACATCGAGACCATCACTCAGCACGAGCTGAAGAAGTACATTGCCAAGAACTACCGTGCTGACCGCATGGTTTTGGTTGGCACTGGTGCTGTTGACCACGAGGAGCTGGTCTCGCTGGCCAAGAAGCACTTTGGTACTCTTCCGTCCTCCCCTGAGCCGGTTTCGCCCGGTCGTGGCAGCATCACTCTTGGTGATGTCTCCAACTTTGTTGGTTCAGAGGTTCGCATTCGCGACGACACCATTAACACCGCCCATGTGGCCATTGCTGTTGAGGGTGTCTCGTGGAGTAGCCCGGACTACTACCCTGCTCTGGTCGCCCAGGCGGTTATTGGCTCTTGGGACCGTGTTAGCAGCACTGCCAACACCCAGGGCTCTAAGTTGGCCCAGATTGTCAGCCGGAACCATTTGGCTTCGTCATTCATGAGCTTCTCCACCTCCTATAATGATACCGGTCTGTGGGGTATCTACCTCGTTACCGACAAGGAGGAGACTCTTGACGACCTGGTCCACTTCACTCTCAAGCAGTGGAACCGTTTGAGCGTCGATGTCAGCGATGCTGAGGTCGAGCGTGCCAAGTCTCAGCTCAAGGCCTCTTTGTTGCTTTCTCTTGATGGCACCACTGCCACTGCTGAGGACATTGGCCGTCAGCTCGTCACCACTGGTTTCCGCCAGACCCCAACCGATGTTGAGAAGGCGGTTGACGAGGTCACCACCAAGGACGTCCGTAACTTCGCTCAGAAGTACTTGTGGGACCGCGACGTGGCTATTGCTGGCCTCGGTCGCATCCAGCACTTGCGTGACTACATGCGTATTCGCAACGATATGAGCATGATGAGGTGGTAAATTAGCTAGAAGATAAAAAACAACCTTAGACATATTAGAATGTAAATTACGTACATTTTTACGTTTATTACTTACCTACTCGTCCTCGTCCTCGTCCTCAAATTCGACATCGATGTTCTCAAATTTGGGGTGTTCGTACTCCCGCATCATCATGTATGCAGGCTTGAACAGCGGTCCTATCTTGGTTATCCACCGTTCACGTTTTTCCATGAGGGCTTTGATCGCTGGCTTCTGGTCAATGGCTTTTTCTTCGAAGACAGGCTCGGGGCTGTCACCACTAGGGCTATCGCTGCTCTTCTTTTTCTTAAATTTGGGCTGTTGAGACTTGGGTGCTTTGGAGCGCTTCATGAATGCCTGGTCAACTTGCTTATCAAGGTCCTGCAGAATTGACTCGTATTCCTGCCAGGCCATTTGCTGGTGAAGTACGGGCAGAAGTCGTTGTTTATATGCAATGTTTCGAGAGGAAACCTCTTTAAGCTTGCGCTGAAGCACACGAAGCTCTCTGCTAACCTCGTCATCTTCAGATCCGTTAATCCAGTCCAGTTGGGGTCCAGTGGACGAGTAGTCCTCCCCGCTTTGAGAAACCGCAAGTTTATATTGCGATTTAGTTTGGTCAAACTTACGGAGAAGTGACATGTCAAAAACTCCCACGTATCTAAATTCTCCTTTAACACGCTCTTCTAGGTGCGCAAAATCGTCAATGGGGTTGATTGGGGTGGGGGATGGAGGAATTAAGGAAACTGATTTGTCAATTGCCAATGACGAAATCTCATCCTGTTCCTCCTGAAAGTTCGAGTCATACACCTCGGGCATTATAGCGGCAATTAGTCTCTCAGTGAGTGGACCCAGGCTTATGGCTCGTCCGTTATTGGAGTTTCCATTGCCTAGTAATGTGGAGGATGTATTTGAGGTCAATGCCGAGGCGTGTGCAGTGATGGGAGTTTCCAATATTTGATCGGTAACATCAGACATGCTTCCAGATACTTGGTACAGTTTTTTGAGGTTCTCGACCTCGAGACCGTTGGCTTTTTTGGCGGATTCGCTCAATTCCACTCCGGTTAGTTCTGCATCTTGTTGGGCCCATTGCTGATGAAAGTGTGGTCCAAGAGGTGGGAAATCATATGGACTGAGTTTCTTGCCAGTACGAAGATTTGTGGCTTCTAAGCCTACACCAACCATTGGCTGTTGGAGAAATTGTATATCCTCTTCAGTAAAGGGCCGGAAGTATGGCTCAAGAAACGTGGCATAGGTCTGAAACTGGATTTGGTTCGAAGGTTTGGACCTTGTGAAGTCATCCATGGGCACCGAGCCAGCGGTTAACGTCGAAAGATCCTCTTTGGGGTATGATACAACACCCAGTCGTCGTTTATATTCTTCGTCATTCTCATCGGTCTGATTTTCATTTAATAGGCCCAATGCGTGGGGTGGTAATTTCTGCGTCTCAACGAACTCAGACTTTGGATTTAAAATAAATTTATCGTTCTGGGGTAATGCTTGCGTACTATCTGTAAGTTCCGTGTTTTCTTCGTGTTTTTCAGTATTATCTTGGTCCTCCTGCTTTTTCTGTTCTTCATGTTGCTCATGCTCCTCATGCTCCTCATGCTCTTCTTGTTCTTCTGGTTCTTCTTTCTCTTCAGGCTTGCCATGATCCTCAAGCGATTCAGACTCTTCATTCTCTTCATGGTCATTTTCCTCATGGTCAATCTCATCATGCTCGACAGACACCTCCGGTTCCTGTTCTTCAAGTGCTCCGGTATCGGGAATTGATTCTTCAGGCGTAGGCTTTGAAATATTATGTTCCTCTGAATCCATTATTTCGTCTTCTTCTTCATTAGATTCTTCATTAGCCTCCTCAACTTCTTCTTCAGGTTTAACAGACTCCTCAACTATTTCTTCACCCGCTTCTTCTTCCCCTGAGTCTTCACTTGGTTCTTCATCAACCTCCTCAGCTGATTCTTCACCTGATTCTTCAGCTGATTCGTCCTCGTGAGTGTCAGAATTGACTTCCAATTCTGTATGTGGGGGTGATTCCGGCTCAATCTCGTGTGATTCAATATTTTCGAGCTGTTTATCCTCTTTGATTTCCGTTTCTGATTCGCCTGCTTCATCTTCTACTTCTGACAATCTCCTCTTCTTAGGTGAGGGATCTAAAGCTGATCCACTGCTATCAGTTTGTGAATTACGTGCTTTGCGGGTACTCATCTCGTGTTCTATCACAGATTCTGCTGTTTTCAACCTTTCTAATTGTTTTTGGAGCGCGACTACCATAGGATGTGACCGTTCTGAGAGTAAAGTTTCCAAAGCAGACTGTAACCGTCCTAGGGACCCGTCATCAGGTACATCATCAAAAAATGGTAAGTGTTTCCCGATATCTAGTTCTTGATGTCGTTGAAATCCTCGGGGCTTGTTCGGATTCGCCATACCTCACCGATCCGTTAAACTCTCGGAGAGTACAGTCTAGGGTTAAGGGTTAATATGCCACTACCATATCTCAATTTAGAAATTATGTACAATTCTACAAAGTCGAGGAAGAAAAATAGAAGTTATCCAAGTAGTACAGGTAGTCATCAATAAAAAGACTACTCAAGTTCAACAATGGAATTTTTGACAACAAGCTCTTCACTTTAAGTCCAATTTGCCTAACGTTCTGTTCATACATTGGGCCTCTCAAAAGCCAGGAAAGTAAATCACGATCTCTCTCGCCATAAACCTCATTTTCTAATTTTGTACTGATTTTTGAAGAAGATTGAATGGCTGATCTGGCAATTTCACGCGAAATGTATTCCATGGCCAAGCCAATAACCCAAGGAGTCCAGCTCTTTCTGCGATTCCGGTACTTGTAGAGCAGAGTTGCATATACCAATGGTCTCAAAATAGATAAAATCTCTGAAGTAGTCAGTTTAATATCGCTCTTCCTCAAGTAGTTAATCGGTGGTGTCAAATTCTCTTTGGTGGGAACATTCAGTTCCCTCTTTAAAGGTCCGTTATAACGCTCACTTTTTTCTAAATTATCGATTTTGGGAATCATTAAGGCATTTATCTCTTCAGGAGTAGCATCCTCATTGTGTACAGGAGCTGCTGAAGGAATTACGCGTTTGGAGACGAATAGCATTGAGAGACGAAGAACTGCTTTAAAGGATTCGACACCCAAAACAGTTTTCCACCGGTTTTTTTCTCCTTTGAAACGGGCTACTGACATCTCCATTAAAAGCTCTGTGGATTTCACGATACTCAGGAGGTAAGACATTAACTTGTACGATTTGTGGGCATCAAACTGTGCTTGGAGGTACCTGGATATCAGAGGCTTATTTGATTCCTTCACCAGTCTCATCAAAACCTGTTTCTTGTATATATTCAAAAGAGCAACGGCCGAAATAGCGCTTTCGATTCCTAGTTCAACAGTAGCGGACTCGCCAGGAACGACCGCAGTCAACAGACTTATCCATTTATCGGTTTGCTCTAGTGTGCCACTGTGTTTTAATAGCAACGATTCATGAAATCTTAATCGAGATGGGCTCATTATTCAATCACAGTTGCTACTTGAGAGTGCCTTCGCTCGGAACCCCGGATCGTTTTATGCGATGCTTATATAAAAAAGGATTTGGCTGAAAATAAGTGATTATGCATACTTGTGGAGATGGAACAGCAGTCCATAGCCGCATTCGTTATATATATTCAATGTTGAAGCGATACTAATCTCGTTTGAATAATTTCAATAAAATATCTGGGAAAGCAATTAAAATATTAACTACAAAGAAAGTAGCTTGAAATGGGGAACTCTCGTCTGTTAATAGTTGTGAAACGAGTCACAGCAACCGAGAACTGCCAAGCATGTAAACGCTGTAAAAATACGAACTTAGTTAATATACAGGTATAGCCACAGCGTCAAAAAATACAAAATCATCATATTTCATCGTTTCGTAGTTCATATTAAAATTGTAATTGGATTTCTGGTAAATAGAATGGCAATAATATATGAGGCCCAAGAACAGGATGCATATATATTAACCCTGATATGTGAACTCGAGGAGAGCCAAAAAGTACATGGAGCGCTTTCAGTCTTATCATTACGTAGAATATACGACAGATGCCCTAGCACATTTATATCGTTAGTGAGAACCTCTGATGTGATACATAAATATCTACTGACCAGTCAAAAAAAACTACCTGAAACTATTACTCCTTGTTTTCCTAACCCGTAGTGAAACGCAATCTGTATCGTACCAGCTGATTTTGAAATTTCTGCAACACTGTTTGCTTTAAAACTCACACCCAGGGTATAGGTTTTATCTCCCCATTGTAAGAGTCAATAAGCACATACTTGACAAAAACCCTACATTTGCCCAGTTGTTCCCAAAAGCAGTCTCTTGTACAATTGTTGCTGTGATCAGTTTTCCTTATCTCTAGTCTGATATCCTCGAAAAGCATTTGCACAATTTTATTCTAGTACTGCTAACTATTATTTCCGTGTCTTTTTACTTTGCTATTCGAGCAATTTCATGAACCCACAGTGTCGTTGATTTAAACCGCACGTTACAAGAAATCTGACTTTAACCAATTCTCTGATGAAAGAGCTCGCCTCCATTCATTCAGAAAGTGATCAGTTAGGCGGAACATCCCACAATTGCCACTTGAATCCATCTTATCCTGTTCCACAGCAACACCCTTTGAGCACAGCACAGCAATACAACAGCAATAGCGGCGGACAGCCTGCAGATATCATGGTCACATCAAACGATAGCAAATCACAACTAACCGATAAAATGCAAGTTGAGTCGCCAGCAACCTTTATGCATGCCCATCAGCCAAGCCAGCAAGCACAATTCGTGGATCCGCAAATGACACCACTGCCACTACAGACCCCTCAAATGGGTGCTGCTCCTGTACCCAGTCAAATTCCCTCGAATATAGCAACACCTGCTCAGGTTGTTACTCCTTTGGATTACCAACAGCCAAATCAGATCGGCTCGCAATCCCAATTTCCTCAGCCCATGATCCCTCAGCCCCTGGTTCCTCAGCCGCAAATGGTTCAGTCTTCCATGGTCCAGCCCCAAGCTCAAGCCCAAGTGCAACCTCAGGTACAACTTGAGGCTCAAACTCAACAACAGCAACCTCAGGTAAACGAAATTCCTGTACCGGTACCGGTTCCGACACTGGATTCGACACTTCCTCAAGCCCCTGTTATTCCTATCCGTGAACCTGATACACAGTATGTTACACGGGGAAAATACACTTTAAAAGATTTTGAAATACAACGAACGCTGGGAACTGGCTCTTTTGGGCGTGTACACCTTGTAAGAAGCGTGCACAACAATCGATTTTATGCGATGAAGGTGTTGCGAAAAGCACAGGTCGTTCGAATGAAGCAAATCGCCCATACTAATGATGAACGAAAGATTCTTAAAAAAGTAAATTTCCCATTTTTCATCCGTTTATGGGGTACATTCCAGGACAGCAGCAATCTATTCATGGTTATGGAGTATATTGAAGGTGGTGAGCTGTTTAGTTTGTTAAGAAAGTCGCGCCGTTTCCCCAGTCCTGTGGCCAAGTTCTATGCCAGCGAGGTTGTTCTTGCTCTTGAGTACTTGCACAACCAAGATATCCTTTACCGTGACTTAAAACCCGAAAACATTCTACTCGACAAGAATGGGCATATCAAGATTACAGACTTCGGTTTTTCAAAGGAAGTTCCCGATGTAACTTGGACGCTTTGCGGCACTCCAGACTATATTGCACCCGAGGTGGTTGCATCGAAGCCTTATAATAAGAGCGTTGATTGGTGGTCACTAGGCGTGCTTATATTCGAAATGCTTACAGGTTACACTCCATTCTATTCACAAACCCATATGAAGACATATGAAAAGATCCTTCGATGCGAGGTTCAGTATCCAAGTTATCTTAGCCCTGTCGTTGTTAACCTGCTCCAATCACTCATTACCAAGAACCTGTCTGAAAGATTAGGCAATCTTAGCGGTGGTGCAGCTGACATTAAAGCGCACCCATGGTTTGCTGAAGTTGTTTGGGAAAAACTTTTGAATCGGTCTATAGAAACCCCTTATGAACCACCTATCAAGTTTGGTGTAGGAGATGCCTCTCAATTTGAGGTTTACAAGGAAGAAGACGTGGAGTATGGAGCTGCTGGACCTGATCCATACGGTCCTTACTTCGTTGACTTCTGATTAAGGCAAGCAGACAGTGGCTTTTGTTATATATATTTATTATTGGCACTTTAAAAAGACAAAGAAAAAAATAAAGTACAAAAAACTATTTATGTAGTTAGGCTCACGCTTGCCCACGCCTGCGTAGACCGGTAAGCACACATAACACATTCATCTTGTTTGCACAGCAGGCGAGATGTTAATGTGTGAGGGTGTTTGGTGGTGAATGTGCTCCGGAGGAGGAGAAGGTTGTTTAGCTTTGTCCTTAACATCCGCAGACTCACACACCTTGATGCTCCTTCCCCATTCAGAGTTCAAAATCTGTTTACCGTTAATCCGGCGAGTAGAAACAGGATCGAGAATACTGTAAATAACGTAAACACTCTTGGAGGGAGAGAGTTTCTCAACTGGGGTAAATCCCTTTTCAGTTTTACGATCACGCAAGTAGCGGGCATAGTTGTCATCTTCATCAGCACATGCCTTTCGCCACAAGTAGCTTCCTGTACGCATAACCATATAGATTACGCCCATGGCCCAAATGTCCACCGCCCTCGGATCAAAAGCCTTCCCCTTGAATTCCTCGGGAGCAATGTACGGTCCTGAACCAACAATTCCTCGGGAGTAGTGAACTTCGTTTTCCCAGGCCATTCTAAAGCATTCGGCATTACCGAAATCACTAATCTTGCACATACCGTCGCGTGTGAGTAGGATATTCTCTGGTTTCAGATCACAATGGGCTACACCCATAGAGTGCATGTAAACGACCCCGCGAAGGATCTGTTTGAAAAAGCAATCTGCTTCAACTGCAGTCAACCCCGAACCAGAACTCAATATTAAAGAATAAAGATCCCCTCCAGAGCAATACTCCATTATTTGGCAGCATCCACCGTTGTTGTCCTTCATCAAATCAAAGGTGAAAATGATATTTGGGTGATCCAACGATGAGGAGATACAAAATTCAGACATCAAGCGATCTTGGTAACTGGTGGTATTCTCGCTTGACCGTTTGCGAAACTCTTTAACCGCAAAGAGTTGTTCTTGGCCTAGCGAATTTGTTTTGTGCGAGACTCTAACGACTCCGTAGGAGCCACGACCAATGACTTCCTGGCACCTACCATACTTCTCGGCCATACACTGCACTGCACTCTGCATCTTGACATTGGAATTATACGACACAGGTTTGGATTGATTGGGACTAAACACGCGCTTCAAGTTGCTCGAACCATTCACATTTCCAACCTCAACCTCACCATTTGCCAACCGATTGACCAGTCCATGTATGAGTGTTAATCGGCCTTCACCAGCCTGATCTGCGTGTTTAAGGAAATTTGGTACTGCGGAAACAGCATCATTCCCAACTTTTTGGCCAGTGCCCATGATATCCCGAATCATTTTGCCAAGCTTCTCTTGGCGTCTGGCATTCTTCAAGTGATGCTCATGGCGACCATCAGGAAGCACTAAAAACCGAGATAGATTACAGTTCTCATTGGATGAATGGCCAATGTGGGAATTGCCGGTGTGTGCACTTGAAATAGAGCTTTGGCGGCTAACTGAGGGTGTTGATTCACTCGGGCTTGACTTACCTGAGCTGGTCCCTGTATACGACTCTCGAGTGCTGGAATGAGCCAAGGTTCCTGATTCGCAATCCTCATAAATTGCAGAATCCTGTGGAATCGCGTTGTTTGTTACGGTAGAAGAGGCCTTCTTTGCAAAAATATTTTTCAAGCCCATTGGTATATTTACCTGTAGTAGGTATTCACGCGCAGTGCGCAGGGTTTATGCTATTAAAAGCTGGTGATGAAATAGTAGACCAAAGGTCCTCTAAAACACAAAAAAGGTTTTAAAAAAATGCGGCGGGTAAAGTTAAAGGACTTATATTTTAGGTCTTCCTGTAAAATAGACTCTAAAACTTGGTCAGGTGCCTTACAAATTTGGGAGAATCGGTCTGATTGGCTTAACTAATCTGCGAGTAACAATTCATTTTTTATCCTGGATTTGCCCAGCAAAAACACAAAGCAAAAGAGCCCCTGTCTTAAATACAAACCCTGAACTGCAAGGTTCTGTTTTTACCTAGCTGTACTAACCGATCGCTACACTGTTCGTAAATATATATACCAACTTATAATTTCTTTTTCCTCTCCTCGACAGTTTAATCGGTTCCCACGTGTTAATTTTACGGCATCGTAATTTTATGCCGAGATCGGATTGGGAGTTTCTAACCGATGTTTGAGAAAAAATCGTAATGTATCCGCTGCCCAAGTAACAACATGCATATGGCCCCGGTTACATCAATCAAACTGAAGCAACGGCAATTTTAACAGATTCATCAAACTTTTTTTTACAAATAGAATTAAATTAATAGAACAATATTCTCTCACATTATGCAATGCACATTGTATAATTCACATATTTGTTTTTAAATGCCATATATACAAGTATTAAAAATTATCGATGGAGAGGTAGCTCATACACAGGCTCATCACTTATCGTATCGGTAAGTGCATCTTCATTGTACAGATTGTATCCATTTTCTTCTTGTGTAACACCTCCGTATCTTGATGTATTGTATTGAAGGCCAATTTTTACTTGAGAGTATGACCAGCGTCCAAACTTCCCCCTCTCTGCCTGGGGAAGAATAGTCATTCTGCAGATGTAGAAGACGAATAGACTCAGCACACCGCCTCCAATAAGATCAACGAAATAATGATGGGTCAAGTACATGGTAGCCCACCAAATCCATAGCACATAGCCAAATACTAATGGTGCACATGAGGGAAACACAAATGCTAAAAACAAGGCTTCCATAACAGCATCAGCACTGTGTAGCGAAGGAAAGGCACCAAAAACCATAGGACTTCCGGTAAAGCCATTTGTGTAAAGATTAGCACCGAGAAGTTTGTCAATGCGAGACAGTCCACCTGGGCTTCCTTGCATACCATAGTTAGCTTTTCCTAGGCCATTAAGCCTACGATACCATGGAGGAGCGTTGGGAAAGCAAATTTGAGTCGATACACCGATGATGTTCATAAAACCAAAAGCGAAGTGGAACGTCGGTAACATTTTAGGCGGCCCAAAGAGGAAAAGAATTAAGCTCACAACAAAAGGAGCGCCAAAGTGGCCAAGTCCATAAGGAATCCACGCAAGAATATCGCAGACTGTATTGGTGGAAGTTGAAAGCATATCACTCAAATCTCCACCGTAAAAAATAGTTTCCAAGCCTGGCAATACGCGCACAAAAATTGGAGGTCTGTAAACAGGATTAATGTAACGACAAGCATAGAACAAAATCAGATAGGTTGCAGTCGGTATAAATGGCAAAAAGAACTGACTGAACACAGGGGCTGTGACCAGATATATGTATAAAAGCACTAGCAGAGTCCTAGGTAACAGTGAAGGAGTGCTGCAAATGATAAATGCATATAAAAGAATGGGAAGAGTAATACAGTATTGAAGATCTCCTCTTCTCCATTGGTGTTTTTTAAACCTCCTAATACCTTCTGCGAACGAAAAACTCGTGTCAAGTTTTTGTAAAGAAAGATCCGAGGGGGCATCGGCGAGAAACGCGGCCCTTATACGCTCCCATACAACAACCATGGAGGCAACAGTGACCTTTTGCTGTTTAACGCTCTAGCTGGATCGAAAAACTTACAGAGCTCTCCACTGGGGGTAAGGTCAAATTCCTACTGCCTTTTAGTAAGCTAATTTTTTTTTTAGCAGTACCGTGTGATTTATCAGAATGGAGCTACTGAGGTTTTCTACTCCTCTATGCTGTGTAGCTTAGATTTACGGTAGTACGGAAATGCTTCATCTCCGACTGCTTCACAAGTGACACTCTGCTACTGGTGAGCAACAATGTGATTAAAATTAACTTCTATGAATATTTATATATGCTGATTTTCCTTCTTTAACTATTTGTGGTTATCTCAGGTTATAATAAGATTTGAAGAATATGATTCAATTATTTAATGTACTTTAACAGTGCTAAAGGTGATTTCACCGTTAAATCCTAATCAGATTAACTTTTTCGTACTATTAAGAGACTTATTGTACCGCTATTCTTAGATACTTTTATCTAGCGAAAAAAAGATAAAAACCACTTGTGGCTTATAATACCGATTTTCATTGACAATATTCTTATGTTAAAACATAACGAATGTTTTATTCAAATTTTAAGCTACAGTTAATTACTGGATAAGGTCTTGGGTATTTAAGGTATGTGGCTTGAAAATTTTAGAACGCAGATATAAGCATATGTTCCAGAATTATATTCAAGACGTTTCCTCTATCTGGTATGACTTACAGCAACGCTATGCAAGGGTTTTTTCATCGAGGTTTCCCAAGGTTGCTAGGTTATTGATATCATGGCATATACAGCGGGTGTATTAAACGGTCATTTATCGATCAGAAATACTGGAATCAATGCGTTGGAATCATGTTCTAAAACGATGTTCTAACCCATGGTGTAGATGTATATTATTATTATTAAAATGTTGTTTCAAATGCTATTTATATTTAATACTGATGCACCCTAACTTGCTTCACATTTATATTGGTGTGGGAACCACCCTACGTAAGGTTTGTTCATAAGAGTATGTCTCAAATTTTTGTAGCGAAATTTATTTAAAAAGAGTGATCACCCCTTCAGATTATATTGTGATTATATGACTGTTAAAAGACGATTATCAATATCAGATGTCAAGGATATCAAAAGTTCTGTACAACCAGTTGACCTTCAAGGTGACCAACAAATCATTCGAAAAAGCAATAATCTTTATGGGATCAATGTATTAACTGTCAGTGATGTACAGTTTGGATGTTCAAACAAATGTGTCACTGACAATAATAACGTAACGGCTGGTACATTAAGTTACTTTATATGTCGTGAATTTTCTGAAAATGACTATCAAGGTTGTTTGAACAGTCTTGAAAGTGTAAGGTCTTTCGAGACCCTTTGGAAAATCAAGCCATCGTACTTGCCTCGTATCTGTGGAATTTGCGGTATTTCGAGCATCTGTGAATGCATTAATGATACAGGTTGGACACCGGAGAACTTCAATTCCTCGATCACATTATTTAAGTCTACTTTTAAGTTCCTCATTCCTCATTCAATGCCCTACATGCTTCATCATAGCGCTGCTAGTGGCCTAATTTGCACCACTCCCTTCTACTCTGTCATATGTGGAAATGTCAAGAGAGTACCTGAAGAGATTTTCATGCTCAGCAAATTAAATCTTGGGCATATTGTGAACAACTATATATACAGGCATGAGTTGGCTTTTAACTCGAGACTGTTCATTAAAGACCAAGTTCTTAGCTGCAACTCCCCGGTCTTTAGTTCGCTTTGGGAAAACTTCAAGTGTGAAATAAAAGACCTCAAGAAATATCCCTCTACTCCCAGCCCTTTAGTATTCCTTCCCCAGATACTAGAGGGAGTTAACAAATTAATGCACAGCATTCTTCCATTTAGCCTCAGCTCAGAGATTGACTATTACGTTAATACTTCGAAGTTTCTATCTTGCTGTAAAGTTTCTGATGGTCAATTTGTTGAAAATTTAATCGAATTTATTTCTATTATTATGGATGCTTGTGTTATACCAATGAGAAAACACTTGGTGGAAGAAATGAAGCAAAAGATTCTAGAAGAAATATGTCAAAGTTCACGGTTAGTAAATTGTCTCATTATGGCAATAGACCTATTAAACCTAACTAAGGTGGACCAAATCAATGCCCAAATTATAAAGCAGTCGTCATTTTGGCAAATGACATCAACCAAGGTAGAAAGAAAGGCATTTGCTTTTTATGTCGAAAGAGGCATCATCAGCATTGGAAGGATACGTCAATTCGTACTCTCACAGCCAACAATTGAGGAATTTGAGTTAAATAAACCCTTTGGAAGAAAACTAATAAATCCAAAGATCATCGATGAATTTATACTGAGTCGGTTAGTGATATGTTTCGCTGTGCATTATATGGGGTCTCATGGTGCAAAGGATGTGCCAAATATGTTCTATTTTGATACAGCACGTATAAAGGCTTTAAGAAAGCGCTTTTCTAAGCGTGTACTGATGAAAATAATCAAATCATCAGCTCACCTTTTACCATCACTTCGAAAAAGCAATAACACACAAGCAACGGATTTAAGTTTGATGCTTTTGAGTCCTAATATTAATAACAGTTCCATATATCGGCTATTGGAAAAGAGGCTCATCTGTGAATACTCTAAGGAAATACATGAAAGACTGTGCTATATTTTCTTCCACAAGAAATGTAGCACAAGGGAACGCGTAAGTGAAATACGATCTTCAGGTGTTGATAACGTTATAGTAAAGGAGGTTGTAACACTTTTGTATTTGCATTGGTCAAGTGCTAGGTCATACTATTTATAAGAAATGTAACTGGATAAATAAAAAATGATTCGGCTACCTATTCGTCGTCTTCCTCGTCGAATACAATCTCATACTCAAGCCCCTGTAAGTTCCTGGTGGGAGCAGTTTGCAGTGATGAAGAATTTGAGCGACGACGAGAGTGAGCGAAGGAAAATTCCGAAGTGGCCTCAATGTCATCAATGTCATCGTAGACACTTCCCCAATTGAATTTCCCTGATCCGTTCTTCTTTACCTTTCTAGGATCTTGGTCTGCGTATCCACTTTTGGCAAAGTACTTGGGAAGGTTGTCAGAGTCCGACAATGAGGAGGAGGATCGGTGGGTTCTGGCCATGGTAATGTTATGATGTAGCTTTAGAGTTGGGGGTTTGATGTTCGATGTTAGATGAAAAAAATCTATAGTATGTTTGGGAGTCAATGCGCCTTTATATAGGCGTTGGATACCGAAATACGTGGTACAATCGAACCCAACCCGATAAACCCCCTAGTAACCCTTATCTCAACCCTAAACACCCCCACTTTTACTAGCAGATTTGTTGATCCGATAAACAGTCATTGAAATTCCATTAGGTAAATCCGATTGTAAATTAATAGTGTTTATCTGAATATTTTCTGGGGATTATTCCGAAATGACTTTTAAAGGTTGTTTCTTGATTCATGTGTTTATACATTCAGATCTTGCCCCTCATTCAAGCATTCCCCAAATAACCGGCTGTGTTCTAAAGTCACATGGAATCTGATGACGCACTCGGTGCTAAGCATGAAACGACGTAATATGATGCAATATCTGTGCGAAATGTTGTATTTCTTAAGTGATTGGCAATTTTCTTGGAGAGATGATTCGATTGGTACCTAAAATATTCAGTATTTTTCTGTTTCAATCTATAACTGATTAGAATTGAAAAAAATTCTTTAAGCTTCTGCGGAAGCAATGCCCCATCTTTAATTCCCCGGCTAGGGTAGTTGACAACACATCGCCAACGGTGTAAGAGTCACGGCTTGCCTCAATTGTCTAGTTTTGCGAAATATATAAGTTTATGAGTGTCTTAATTACTCAATTTATCCATTGTGATAATGAATGTTTAAACGAATAGTTAAGTACTAATAAAAACAGTGAATTGAAGTAGCTGATTGATTGATCACCTCATAAATTACGGACTTTACTATTGACCAACTGCCTACAAGGCAGAGTAATTTACATATAAAAGAAAGATATATATACTGAACTAAACGTAACTAAATAACAAAACGGAGGGTCGGCCCGAGAATACGTTTGTAATGCTGACAGAAAAGCCTAGATTTTAGGTCATGTGATATGATTTGTAAATCCTAGCGAAGCTTACTTTACCTATAGAAATTTTAGAAATACATCCAATTAACTTTTGGTGTAGATTTAACAATGTCCAGTGCACTAATTATAGTCACACAAAACCAAGTTGCCAATCCAGAAGCAATAGCTAAATTACAACAGGAATTTAGTCAATATGATGTTCATCAACAATTATTAGAGCGAATTGTTGAAAATGCAGTTGTTTTACAGACTGAAAAATATGCAAGAATACACATTGCCGGTGGTGTCATAGACAATGATGTAGCGGACCGTTTATATATGGCGATGCAGGATAACGGAGAGCTTACTGGTGAGCTAACTCCTGATACAAAGGTTCCATTATTGATTGCTGGCTTCACAAACGACAACAGCGGCCAATGGTTCAAAAAGAAAGTCGTTGCTACTGCAACACCGTTGAGACGTACTGGTCTCAACTCTAAAAAGACATCAGTCTCAACATTCAAGCGTGCACCTCCTGTTTCATCCGAGCCATTAACACCTCCAGGTAATGACGAAAACGACGATGACATTATCAATGAAGATGATTTAATTGACACCGATATCGTTGGCTCTACATTCAAATACCCTGCTAAGTGTGATCCAGGTCCTGGTAAGAAGCGAAGACGAGCTTGCAAGGACTGCACATGCGGTTTGAAGGAGGCTGAGGAGGAAGAGGATCAAAAGAGACAAGATAACATTCTTCAACTAAACAAAGAAGAACTTGCTGAAGTTGACTTTACAGTTCCCGGAAAAGCAGTTGGAGGATGCGGCTCTTGTGCACTTGGTGATGCATTTAGGTGTGATGGGTGCCCTTATTTAGGGCTCCCTCCCTTCAAGCCAGGTGAGGTTGTATCAATTGACCAATTCGGTGATGATATTTAATTATTTTTATTTTATTTTATTTTATTTTTAGTTGATCTGGTTAAATTTGCCATGCTGCTGTCTATAAAATGAACCCCCAAATAGGGTCTGGGCTAAATTAGCCCCCCCTCTAATGTTAAGAACCGGAGTGAGAGGAATTAGCAGTTTACATCGAGGAATCCATAATTACTACAAACTTTTCCCAAAAACATTGCCTAATGGGCCTCCTCCAACTGGAAAATTCAATATTGATTTAAGGGAACTTAGGAACGAATACATTCAGGCCCAAAAAGGTGCCCATCCTGATGTGGCGGGAGAAATAGGACAAATTAGCAGTGCCGAATACAGCAACGCCTATCGTGCACTTTGCAATCCATTAACAAGAGCTGAACATATTCTGGAACTAAAATCTGATAACCCACTGAAAGAAGATGACTCCCTGCAAGATGAAGATATGCTAATGGATATCATGATGGCTCGCGAGCATGTGAGCGAGGCCGAGAGCAAAGAGGAATTATTGCAAATTAGCAAGGAGAATGATGAACGTTTTACTGTTGGTGAAAGTGAAATAGCACGTTCATTGGAACAAGGAGACTTCATCAATGCTAAGAAAGTATTGATACAATTAACCTATTGGACAAAACTTAGAGACGCAATAGAGGCCAAAAATGAAGAATTGACTTCGAACTAGATAATTATGTATGGATTTTTTTACACTAGCCCCATGCGTATCCTCCTGGTCTTACCCAAACGCTATTGCCACGACTCATGGGAAGTGACGTTTTACGCACAACTGAATCGACTTCAATTCCGTTTGCACTAATAGCGCTGGCGATTTCGTCAATGTCTAAGTCCAGCGTTATAACACTGGATTCGTACATCTCAACTTTACAGCCGTATTCAACAGCTGCTCTACAAGCAGCCACCATGCACACGCCAATTTCGTTAGCACTACCAAAGGCTCCCAAAACTAAAAGTTTTTGTTCGTCTAGCATATACGTCCAAGTAACCCAACCATGGCCATCATTTGTGCGTGCCCCAAATATATTAGGAGCTGGGAGCTGCATTTTTTCAGCACAAATTAAAGAACGAACATAAAAGCGTTCATAGAAAGACACGTGAGGAACAATATGGCTGAATTTGATACGTTCGTCACACTCGTAGTGCAGAGTATCGTTAAGTTTTACTAGCAGCCTTTGATGTTCTGAAACAATTTGCAGTTTGATCTGAGCCATAGTAAGATTTGTGCAATTAGGCACATTTTCGGCGGGGTTACACACCAAAGATTTCGACCAATTGGGTTCAGAGGCTACTAACCGAGGAAATAAAAACCCAAATTTTGTGTAATAATCGCCAATGTCACTCCATAGACTTATCTGATTATCGCCGAAATGGTATTCGTCAATGATTTTATTAAGGAGTTTTTGCGCTAGGCCTTTTCTTCGGTATTCAGGACGCACATAGACTTTGGAAATAAAGTAGTCTGTAGTGTGTCGGCCGTGCCCGAGATACAGTGGCCGCAAAAACACGTCGCAAGACCCGCATACGACGTTTGAGTCAACGACTGCAAAAATTTTATACTCTAACCCGTTGTTTTTTAATGTCAAAATTAAACTATTCTCCAGCTCAAGGTAGTCGTCAAATTTCAGATGAGTCCCCCACTCGGAGTATATATTCCTGCGGCTCTGGATATACAGTTCTTTATCATCCGTGATGCACTTTATCTCTTTAATTAACATACTGGTGAGATGTGCAGGATCTGTGGACTAAGAATGGGAATCTCAGTGTATATGGTTATTTTGCATTCCTTCACTAGTAGAGGTATAAATATCCCTAACCTCTAATAATCAGCCTCATGCACCAAGTAAGATGGGCATGGTATGTTTCAGGTCTTTAATCATGAAACTAGAGTTTGATAACGATACATCGAGTATAATTAAACAGATCGTTCTTCCTGCGATTGCAGCGCGGTGGATATAATAGTTCGCCGAATAAAGAAAATTTATGAGTTTAGGGCTGAGCACGAACATGTGCACAATCGGGGTATGAAAAAAGCCGCAGTGAGGGCAGGGAAACGGAATTGGCAAAAACCCGGGTCAGCATGAAAAGAATATATTGAATCCCCAGTTAGCTAATATACCTGAGTGTTGGGCTCTTTTTAAATTGAAGAAAAAATATATTATATATATATATATATATATATTGTTATGGATAAGACTGATTTTTATATGTATTCCGGTGAACTAGTTTCGGTAGTCAGAGCCGGAAAACTCCGAGACTCTCTCTACCTCGGTTCATCGAAAAAAGTGTTTTATTAATATCCGATGCACACTAAATGGGACGGTGCGTAATCTCTATCAGTAATCGATTGACGTTTGTAATGTTACACATTCAATCTTAATCATATTGTATAAAAAATACATATACCTACAGAAAATTATTCCCGCGAGAGTCGTCTTCACACTCTTCAGAATTAAGTCGGTACTCTACAGATTCAGGTGTTTGTCTCAGCCAGGTCATTCTTGGCCCATTTGGCGCATAGATCGAAAGTTTGAATCCAAATATTCTCATTAGGTACTGCTGATTCCTGATCTGGGCAGCCCGCGCCTCGATTTCAGGCAGAGTTTGCAGCATCATTGCTGGAAAGCTGGAGCCAAAAAAAGCACCATCGATGTCCAGAAATATTGATTGTGACGGGACATAGATGTCTCTGCAGCAAGGGCAGAACAATCTCACGGATTCGTAACCTGGCATGTCGTGTCTTCCAATCGGTAGCAGGCCGAAGTCGTTGCACAAAGCTCTTGGACAGGTACCAAAATCGTTGCACTTGTATTTTTGAGCCATCGCAGCGAGGCCCATTTTGGATAGAATGTACCTTGCGTGTATCAAGCCGTATAGTAACTTTCCACTCTGTTCAATAGCAGGGATACAAGAAACATGAACAGTTTCTTCGTGTTCTAAGTCTAGAATAAGCTCTAAAGCTTCTTTATACTGGGGTACGAGATGGATAAGACCTGTTAAATTGAAATCCTCCTCGATGTAGGTTTCCTTCACCTCGCAGAAATACTGGTTTTCAGGTTCTGAACAAAAGTGCATCACCCATGTTTCGACAAGCGAGCTCATGTCGCTAATGTCACTGTCGTCGTAGTCCATCATATCCGCCATTAGGTGTGTTTAGGATGGGTGTGTGATTGTAGTTGGCCAGCTCCTATTGATTAATGGTGTTTTGATCACGTACACTGTCCCTTCAGCGAGTCCTACCGAGGGATTTCCCTTAAAGCTCGTTTGTATTTGGGGAGCGTGTTGAGAATATCGATTCGAAATAAGGCCTTAACCTGTCTTTTTTCTTTCTAATTCACTACTCCCAACGCCGCTCGCTTGTACATCTTATGTAATCACACCTCTGGGTATTTACAGTAAGCACCATCACCTTTTTGCAGCCAAAAGGGCATCCCATTAATCATTGTTGAGGGTTAAGCAAGCCATCAATCCCAAATAATACAATGTATTTAGCATTATTTCTGGTCGCATTGGTCTTTTTCACTCGATATATTGGTTCTTTCTCTACGCAGAAGGCAACTGATGTCATATGGGAGCTGTGGACTCGTTTAGCTCCAAGTTCTTCGATACAGCAGTTACGATTGAAACGAGAAGAGTTGACAAAAGTAAGGTTAGAAAGATCAAATACCTCTTCTCAAGGTGAATTTGCCAAATGGGCTCGTTTAGATCGGGAGCACCAGCGACTCAAAAAGGAATATGACAGTATAAACACTGCTGTGAGTGGTAAGAGGCAACACCTCTCTCATTTTATTCGGATCATCAAATTCTTTGCTGCCACAGGGACTCGTTACGCTGTGCTGTGGTACTACAGAAAATCACCGGTGGTGTGGCTGCCATACGAGGCCCTGCCAGTCCGAGTAGAGCAATTTGTTTCACTTCCCTTTGCGCCATTGGGATCAGTTTCAGTAGCAACTTGGACCTATTCCGTGGAAACCACTATCAAAGCGTTCGGGAGTCTCTATAAAAGCATTAATTCTCTAAAGTAAATATATACACTCCTATTTTTTGGTCTGCTCAACCTTAACCTGTCCTAAATGATCTCTAACTACCTTGGGTTGGTCCTTTTGTCGAGATTCAACTTCCATAAGAACTTTTTGCAGGTCAATCTCATGTGCTGAAGGCTGGTATGTGGGCTGGCTGGGCTCCTTTTGATCTTCTTGAACCGTTGGTTTGGGGGCACCCCAGGCAGTTTGTAGTCTTGGATCAGAGCCACTATCAGATCCCTGCGACTTTAAAGGAACAGATTTCCACTTTTTATCGGCTTGTTCAGCTAAAAGCTTCATATGGTATCGTCGCTTAGCATCATTGAGTAGGTCAACTATTTCTGGAGGGGTAGGTCGAGTAAATTGAAGCCACTGCATCCACATTGGATGAGGTTTAAAATCGCTAAAGTGAAAGTATGGTTTGTCGAGCGAGACTTTTCTTCTTAGTCTGTGGGGGTTGTTGTGGTCAACCATCTCCCAGTATGAATTGCCTTCCAGGTCGTAGCCAACAAACCAGGATTTCCGGAACGGCACATTCCTTAGAGACTTCCATCTGTGCCACAGCTGTTTCTTCCAGTGAATACCTAGAGCAGTAGGATCCATTGTGGTGTGTTGAGGTGAAAGAGAGAGAGACCTCGTAAAATAAACCCTTAGTCTACTTTTAAGGACAACATATAAACAGAAATTTGTTTCTTGGCAATAAAACGGATTGGTAAATTATTTAACGAATAATGTTGGTTATAAACATATTTTCACAATTTATATGCTCAGTTGGTTTACCGTGTAGTATGCTTTCTTAGTCATTGTGCGATTTCCTGTCCCAGCGTTTACCATTTCTCCGTTCAAATGAGATGATAAGGCTGGAGGATCGTTCAGGAGTTCTTCACGATAATTTATGGGCTCAAAAAGTTTCAATTGGTTCTTATAAATCGATACACCGCTTATACATAGCCTACGAAATTACCATCACTACGATCAACCAGTCTACAATCCAGGTCTGGAGGAGATACAGTGATTTTGAGAAATTGTACGATACACTGGTGTCTGAACTTCCTAATGAGGCTATTTCCATCCCTCGACTGCCCCCAAAAACTAGCTTTAACGATGACAACGAACTATTCCTAATGCACCGCAAAGACGCTTTGGAATACTTTATGAAATGCGTTTTACTGAACCCGTATCTTGCTGGTTCAATGGCTATAAAACAATTTGTTAATAAATGAAAAATATATAGGTATACATATTTGTGATAGACTTAGTATCAAATAATGTGCTGCTGACCGGCAGGCTGTCCCTCCAAATTGACTTTACCCACAAGCTGATCATTTCCATCCTTCTTGCGACGGAATCGATCAATACCATTCCTGGGTCTGCGGAAGGGATGCAAAACATCATCGAGCAAGAACTTCATAGCACGAACCTTAATGTCATTAGGGAAGTTAATGGGCGATTCAGGACCATCGAACAAGAAGAGATCGTAGGCAAATGCACCCAAAACACCGCCCAGTAGTGGACCAGTGATCTCACCAGTAACCCACCACCAGTCTTTGCCAGTCCACATCGTATTTGGAATACCAGCCATAGCCAAGAACATTCTTGGGCCCAAATCACGGGCAGGGTTCAAACCGAAAGCAGAAAGGTAACCAAAGGAGGATCCAATGGCCATAACAGTGAAACCAAGAACCAATGCATTCATACCTCTGGCAGGTGCGATGTTATGGCTATCACCAACAGCAAAAATAATGCAATGAAGTAGTGCGGAACCAGTTACTTCATTGAACCAAGCGGTAGCAACGGGAATGTCACTTTGAAGCGTTGCATAAAACAGTTGGCCTGTCTTAAGTGTCCATCCATCAGGTTCTTTTTGACGGAGAGCGGGATAATACAACACAAAAATCCATGCTGCTGCAGATAATGCTCCTAAAAGCTGAGCAAGCCAGAATGAAAACATTCGACGGAATGGGAATCCTCTAAAGAACCAAAGATTCAACGTGACAATCGGGTTCAAATGGGCACCAGAGTAACCACCAGCGACATAAATACCGGCCATATTTCCGAAACCCCAAGCAAACGCGACTGTAGCATAATTTGAATATTTGGTACCACCAAGGTACGCCTGGCATGACGAACCAAAGCCAATACATAAGAAAACGAACATTCCTAGAAACTCTGCCAACTCAGCATGGAAAACTGTTTTCAGTCGGTAAAAGGGGCCGAAGTCTCTCCATTTAAAGGCTTTATGGATATGATTGCGGTCGTTTTTGTTGGCTTCTGCGTCCATGCGACGCTCCTCCTCTCTCATCTTGTTGTAGTCTTCTTCTGTTTTATCGGCTTTGGCCTTGAGATAGTCATATAATTTAGATTTGTATCCCACACGAGTGACTTGTGGGAACGATTTGGCTAAACCAAACAGCTCTTTTTTGTGTCTTCCTCTCTCTGGTGGCTCAATCATGGAGTAGAGATGATCCCTATCAGGAGCCAAATAGCTGTTTGGACGATGAGGAGGCTCTTCTTCTTCAGTGGTCGGAAGACCAGCCTTATCTCGCATATCATTCCACTCTTCTTTATCAAACTGTGAAGTACTGCTAATGCTACTGGTATCTTCATTGTCATATAAATCCTTTCCAGTAGCAGAACGCGTATCTGATGTTCTTACTGACCGGATTCTACGACTATTCGCGCTGTGAATAGACGATGAACTGTTACGATTCGACATAGTGAAGGAGTTTAACAACTAAGAAAAATCGGTTGTTAGCTTCTTACAGGAAAACCTAACCTGTTGACCGTACAGCAATTATTCGAAAGCTGTCAAAGCAAAATTAGATGTGGGCGGTGTTTAGAAAAAAACGATCCTCACTTTCAATTTGAGAGGAATTTCGGGGAAAAAGTAATGTAAATAAATTTTTCATTGACTAAAGCTCTCGCATTCACATTTCTGCCTAAAATTGTAGTTGCTAACTTGAACTCTTGGCTATTTCGATTTCACGCATGCTTATTAAGTGCTGAATATCACGCGTTGGAGGGAAGGCATACCTGCAAGCAGCGCTATGAGCAACGACTCTAATGAAGTTGTTCACTCATATCCCAATGGGTGAATTTATATATGTATTAAAATACTCGAATTTATCAAAGATTCCTCTTGATATACCCAAACTGAAAAGACTCTTAGTCATTTTAATTTCCAAAAAAAATAAAAATAGACTCTACCTCGCATATCAAAAAGCAAACATAATTCGATCAGAATGCGAAGACTAGGAGTACCGTAATGGACAGATACAATTCTTTTTATAACAGCAGAATATATTATTCGCGTTTTTTTTTAAATCCTATATAGTTTGCTCAACTCTCATTGATTTTCTGTATCACTCTCCATTTAACCGCAATAAATATTTATTTTCTCACAGCCCTCCCATCTCAATTTCTAACGGCGGAACATTTTGACCCTCGTGGGTTTGCTAAAAGATTAATGCATATCTAGTAGTAGTGCAATAGTGTGACACGAACACGATACGGATTATCTCTCAACCCCAATCACTAAAATTTTAGCGTGAAACCATGTGATTAAAATGAGGAACTCTCTCCAGGAACATGATCGCATTTTGTTACCCTGATGAATCAGCTCTCAGGCACCCACGCACTCAAATTTCAGTTCCAGGCCCTTTAACTCATGACCTTTGATTGAATCCTTGCCCTGAGCAGCATCAATCAGCAGCCATTGACCTAGACCTTGGCCTAATCTTTGATCTCGACCTATTACATAAAAATGCAGCACCACCGCATATATAACGGCAGGGTCCTTTCTCCAGTCCTTAATCGACTAGCCATCCTGTCATCAGTCTTAACTTTTTCAACAGACTCAAAACCTAAAAATAAAATAATGGCTGACAAGCGTGTAGTTATCATTGGAAGCGGTCCTGCTGCTCACACCGCTGCTATTTACTTGGCTCGTGCTGAGATTAAGCCTACTCTTTACGAGGGTATGCTTGCCAACGGTATTGCTGCTGGCGGTCAACTCACCACCACCACCGATATCGAGAACTTCCCCGGTTTCCCCGAGGGAATTCTCGGATCTCAGCTCATGGACCAGATGCGTGCCCAAAGCGAGAGATTCGGTACTGAGATTATTACCGAGACCATTTCCAAGGTCGACTTCTCCTCGCGCCCCTTCAAGCTCTACTCCGAGATGGACGAGGACACCCCCATCACTACTGACGCTGTGATCATTGCCACTGGTGCCAGTGCTAAGCGTCTCCACCTTCCTGGTGAGGAGACCTACTGGCAGGCTGGTATCAGCGCCTGTGCTGTGTGTGACGGTGCCATTCCTATGTTCCGTGACAAGCCTCTTGCCGTTGTTGGTGGTGGTGACTCTGCTGCTGAGGAGGCTCTCTTCCTCACCAAGTACGCCTCCAAGGTTTACGTTCTCGTTCGTCGTGATGCCCTTCGTGCATCTAACATTATGGGCAAGCGTCTTCTTGCTCACCCCAAGGTCGAGGTTTTGTGGAACACTGCCCCCATTGAGGCCAAGGGTGACGGTTCCCTTCTCCAGACTCTTGTGATCGAGGACACCAAGACCAAGAAGCAGTCCGACCTCAGCGTCAATGGTCTTTTCTACGCCATTGGCCACACCCCCGCTACCCAGATCGTTAAGGATCAGAAGATCGAGCTCGACGACCAAGGATACATTGTTACTATTCCTGGCTCTTCTGAGACCTCTATCAAGGGTATCTTCGCTGCCGGTGATGTCCAGGACAAGAAGTACCGCCAGGCTATCACCTCGGCTGGTTCTGGTTGCATGGCTGGTCTCGATGCTGAGCGCTTTATTGCCGAGCTTGAGGAGTAAAGCTATATCTTACGTCAATGATTTACGATTATATATAATTAAATAATGCCTTATTTGTTATGTTACTTATTTGTTATGTTACTTAACTTGGCCATACCCTGAATATTTTTTCAGATGAGCATGGGCCTGTCGCCGGAGGCGGACGGTTTGTATAAAACCATGCTCGAGGACACCACACAAACATACAGTCAAGCTGATCTAGAAGCATTGCTGGAGGATGAGAAACGTGCTCATCTAATTGACTATCTACGCGAGCTTATACAGCTGCACCTCGTGAAACTTCTCCAGGAATCAGAAGGCCGCCTGTTCTACCAAGCAGTAAACGAGCAAACAGCCAAGCTGGTGAGGGACATGAATCCAGATGAGGCGCTTGTATACTCGTACGTTGAAGGAGCCGGGCGAGAAGGCATCTGGACCAAGACGATCAGAATGCGTAGTGGACTGCACCAGCACGTTGTTAACCGGTGTCTGAAATCGCTGGAAGCGAAGAGAATCACAAAAAGCATCAAAAGCGTGAAGTTCCCCACCCGGAAAATCGTCATGCTGTACCACTTGCAGCCATCAATCGAGGTCACTGGTGGCCCCTGGTTCACGGACACGGAACTGGATTCGGAGTTCGTGAACCTGATGCTGAACGTGGTGTGGCGGTACGTTGCCAGAGAAACATTCGGTGCTTTGGAAGGCCCCGTCCCCCAAATTTCTCAGATCCCAGGCTCTGAAAGGTACCCCACCCTTACTGATATCCAGAAGTTTGTCGAGAATGCCAAGTTGTCAACCGTGGAGCTCACTGACTCGGACATCACGTCCCTGTGCGATGTGCTCATATACGACCAGAAAATCGAGCGCATAAACGATGCTTACCGGGCAACGTGGAAGTCGGTGCAGGTCGACCAAGGCCGGTACAACCACACCGTGCCGGTGCTGGAATCGCCCATATAAAAATTAAATAATAAGTAAATACAAACTAATACGCTTAGAGCTGACGAAGTTGGAGGGTGAGCTGCTCCACCGACTGCTGCAGGCTCTTGTTCATAGCGTGCTTGGCCTCTAAGTCCTTGTTGAGGCGATCGCGCTCGGCAATCAGGTTGGCCTCCCACTTGTTAAACCGCTCAACCTCAAGGTTGACCTGGTCCGTAAACGCTTTGCGGAGCTGCTGCTCCTCCTCTTTGTACCTCGGGTTGATCGACTTCCGTTCCGGACGTGGCTGGTCCGCTTTCTTGGTGCCTTTGTTCTTCTTGTGGTAACTGGCGTAGTGGTTTTCGTGTGTGGTGTGGATGAGGTCAAGCATGTGGGTGCGAATGAGCATATTCCTAAGCTTCTTGAAATCGCAGTGCTGCTCGTTCTCTACCTCAGCAACACCCCAGACGTACTGTCGGCCTCTCACCATCTCGCCACGGGCATTAGGAACCTCGCGGTCGCTGGCTCCAATGACGGAGTACGGAAGCTGGTAGGCGAAGGGCTTGCCGGTGGTGAAGTCTCGCGGTGTGTAGATGTCAATCGCATTGGCACTCAGAATCTCGCGGATCCGCTCCTTGAACAGAGCGATCTCCTCGCCATCGAGCGTGTCGGCTTTCGCAATTACCGGAATGACGTTTACTCGCTGGCTAAGCGCCTTCAGTGCCTCAATATCAAGCGGCTTCAACTGGTGGCCGGTGGGACGGATGAAGTATATGCACGCGTGCACACGCATGTCAGTGATGTTGGATCGGTTGGGCTGCTCGTCCTGGGCCATGTAGTTGTCGTGCTGGTCGTCGATGTAGCTGGTGATGGGGTACCACGACGCGTTGTTGTCGACGTTGTCGCCGAATCCAGGCGTGTCGATAATGTTGACGCGAAGTGTGAAGCCTTTTTCCTCGATTTCGGCCCGTGTAATGTCTATTTCCACGGTTTTACGCGTAGGCCGTTGGTGTCGGTCGTGGTCGTCGGTTTTGGCTTTGAGGTTCGTCGACAGCAATGTGTTGATGAACGTGGTCTTGCCAAGACCGGATTCGCCGACCACCATGAGGGTGAGCGTAGAGCCTTTATGGTTCAGGTGGCGATACCTCTGGTTAGGAAGGTTTGCAATGCCGACGGATGTTCGCTGCATGGGACGCGAGTTGTTGGTGGGTTCAGGAGGCCTAATACACGTAAGGTACCACATACTGTTATTGTTATTCGGTGGAAACCAACCGCTGCTGAATCGCCAGGACTGCCGGATCAATTTAAGGTGCAGAGGTATATTAGTTTGCCTTTTTTTAATGGTTTGGTTGTGTCTTTTAGGCTGTGGATATTGGGGCGAGCTCTATTAACTTTTTTTTTAAGTGCCTCACATCCTGCCATAATAATAATAAACGCGAATCATTTATATATTCAACCGCTGTAAATTATATCTTTAAAATGTAAATTGACCATCGCTTGATCTGCCTGTTGGTCAGTGTGGCTAAAGGAACCGGTAATGCTGTCCGTGCCCAGACCGAACTGACCCTCTTTTATCACACACCGGTCAATGCTACTACGAGCCATCGCCAGAACAGGGTGGCGTACGGCCCCTCTGGCAACCAAAACGGTGCTCAATCCCCATAGAATGGTTCGTATTGCCCCTTTGGCTCGAAATTTCAGTTCAAGTCTGCACAGGTTCCAGGCCTTTGACAAAGAACCTAGCAAGCCTCCAAAGCCTAATGGAAGCAGTCCCAACGGTTCTCCCGGAGCCCCAGACTTCCGACAGCTGGCATTCTGGGGTTTCAGTACTGCTGTGTTGTTGGCATTCTTCTTCAGCTCGAATAATCCTAACGGAGAGCCACTCTCGTGGCAAGAGTTTCGCAAATCCTACCTCGACCGTGGAATGGTTGAGAAAATTGTGATTGCCAATAAAACACACGGTAGAGCTTTTTTGAAGTCCAATGAAGGGCCCCGAATGGTAGCGTTCAATGTAGGCAGTGTGGACTCGTTTGATAGAGCGCTTGAGGAAGCGGTTAAGGAGAACGGAAACCAAGAGGTTCCGGTAAGCTACCACAGTGAAACAAGTTTGGGCTCCGTAGCAATGTCTCTGCTGCCTACACTGCTCATCATGGGTGCGATCTGGTACCTAACCAGACGAAGCATCCAAGGCGGAGGTCAAAGCGGTATATTCAACATGGGGCGTAGCACCGCTAAGAGATTCAATGAGGAAAAGGATGTCAAGATCAAATTTTCTGACGTTGCGGGTGCAGACGAGGCCAAGGCCGAGATCATGGAGTTCGTTCAGTTCTTGAAGGAGCCAGAAAAGTACGAGGCACTTGGTGCCAAAATCCCTCGAGGTGCTGTCCTCAGTGGACCGCCTGGAACTGGTAAAACCATGTTGGCTAAGGCTACTGCTGGTGAGGCCGGAGTTCCCTTCTACTCTGTGAGCGGTTCTGAATTTGTGGAGATGTTTGTGGGTGTTGGTGCCTCCCGTGTAAGGGATTTGTTTGCCACTGCTCGGAAAGAGAGCCCTTCTATTGTTTTCATTGACGAAATCGATGCAATTGGCCGCTCACGTTCCCAGTCAGGATCGCTGGGCGGTGGGCATGACGAACGAGAAGCAACCTTGAATCAGGTACTGGTGGAGATGGATGGGTTTTCAACCGACGACCATGTTGTGGTACTTGCTGGTACTAATCGTCCTGATGTACTGGATAAGGCCCTGATGCGACCGGGCCGTTTTAGCAGGCACATCACCGTGGACAAGCCCGATGTGAATGGTCGTAAGGACATTTACATGGTTTACTTAAAACGTGTGAAGCTTGCTGATGGTGAGGATAGGAATGTGCTTGCAAACAAGCTAGCTGCTCTCACTCCTGGGTTTGCTGGTGCCGATATCTCCAATTGCGTTAACGAAGCCGCACTGATTGCCGCTAGAGAAGACGCTAAGTTTGTTGAATGGAAACACTTCGAACGCTCAGTCGAAAGAGTATCATTCGGGTTGGAGAATAAGAGCAAGGTGATGAATGCTGACGAAAAGAGGGTGATTGCTTATCATGAAGCAGGCCATGCTATCTGTGGATGGTACCTCAAGAACTCAGATCCGTTGGTGAAGGTTACTATTATCCCTAGAGGTGAATCGCTTGGTTACGCTAGGTATCTGCCAGCCGACTTGCCATTGCCAAACAACGCTGAACTTATGGATCGGATGGTCATGGCACTCGGAGGACGTGTGAGTGAGGAGCTCAATTTCAACTCAACTAGCTCGGGTGCAGCCTCAGATTTCCAAAAGGTCACCCAGATTGCTACGAATATGGTCATGCAGTGGGGTATGTCTGCGAAGGTTGGTTGGGTAAACTTCGATGAGCCGGAGGGATACTACACCAAACCGTACTCGAACTCGACCGCGGAGGCTATTGATTCTGAGGTCCGCTCAATAATAGATACTGCATACAACCGTTGCAAGGATCTACTCAGTGAAAAGAGCGAACAAGTCAAAATTGTTGCTGAGGCTTTGATGGAACGTGAGACTTTGGAACGTGCTGATTTCGTAGACCTTATTGGAGAGCGCCCTTATAAGGATAATTCAATTGAATTCCGATACCTACAGGGCGAAGGTGTTTTAGACAACATTGACAAAAAGGAGAAAAAATCGGATAACGAAAAGTCGGAGAAGGAGGGAGAATCAAGTGAAAAATAATACATGTGCATATAGATATTGAAAACTGAATTATTATTATTATTATTATTACGATTCAGCGTGTATAGTGATCGATTCGGGGTTCTCCACCATTAGTTCACTTCACACGTTGTTTGTGGATGGAATTGCTTAACGCTCTGATTAGAATATTTTTTAAAGTCAATTATTAGTGACACCCACGTCACAGCAAGTCTGCAGGGGAACGGTTTGTGGGCAAGGTGTTCGATTAAACTTGCATATGTCTGAAACAGATCTGAAACGTATTATTTAAAAAATACGTTCTTGTAAATGATTGGATGTATTTCGTTAATGTAGTTATAATTAAATTATCAACCCTTATGTCTGCTGCAGATAAATTTCTACGAATTAATTACGAATTGCGTCAATAATATATTATATACTGAGCTCGCCTTGGTTTTCAAGAATTTAAACTTACCAAAATTCACACACTGCATACACCTATAACAAAGGGATGGAGTCTAGCAACAGCTCAGCTCCATCCTCAAATGAATAAACCTTTTGAGTTTAATGAATCAAATATCAACGGCGTATTATCATTTTCAACTTGCCTACAGAATTTAGATCAAGTGGAAGTAGAGGAATCAAATAAATATGAACCTAAAATTGCGTATTTCAGCAAAAGCGCCTTAAAGGATTTGTTAAATGACCTTGAACAAAGTTGTCATCTGGCATCCCAAACCAGACAAGACCTCGAATCATTGAAATCAGATATTGGAGATACTTTATCTATGATAAGGTCTCATTTTGAGTTTCCTAATGTATAATAAGCCTAAATTGATTTTTGCAGCCTTCAGCTGCTTCTACTGTCTTTAAATTTCAAGAGGTTAAAAAAAAACCGGGTACGGGTATTGTTTATGTATTGTAGCTCTAATGCAATGCGTTGAAGACAAGGAAGTGGCTAAATATAAATGTCCCAAGTGTGAGTCTCCGTATTGCAGCGTTAAATGCTTTAAATTACACAAGGAAAAATGTAATGATATTGAACATTCTGTTAACAAGCCTGCAGAATCTGAAAACACCCCAGATTCTGTAACGGATATCGATGCCTCATTTAAAGAAATATTGGAAAATGATAAAGTACAAGAGCTTTTAGGGTACTCAGGCGTGAAATCCCATTTAAAATTGATTTATGAACTACTAACTGATCCACAACTAAGTGGTGAATACAACGAGGAAGGAAGAAGGATGGTCGCTCTGAAAAAACTAAGGGAATTAAGAAAAGGTGGTCGCGAGGCAAACGAGGCCATTGAAGATTTGGTTGTCACTGTGACTAATTTAGACTCAAAAAATTAACTCTGACCGAAGTCGGTTCTACTTTTCTTTACTGGGCTGGGCTGGGTAATTTTAAGCGGGGGATGAAAAAACCAATGCTGTATTAAGAACCCATAAAAGTTTTGAAAACGTAGCAAATTCAAAGTTTACTGTTTCCGCAGGTCTTATTTATATTTTCAAAATCAAAACTGATACATTAAATCTTTGGATAGTGAAATAGTAATGTAACAGTCGATGTGTCCATGCCGAACCCTCAAACGAACTTCCCCACTGTCATGCAGGTTTAGGTAGTGCCTCTTTAACACCCGGTTTTGACTATAATAAGCGGAGACAACCCCCCACCACACACATCAATATTGTATTCATAAAACTATGTCTGCGTTAAGGCGTGTGCAGATCCGATCTCTGTCCATCTGGGCTAAGGTGCCCCAGGGACCCCCTGATGCCATTCTTGGTATTTCTGAGGCTTTCAAACGCGATTCGTCTCCCAACAAAATAAACTTGGGTGTCGGGGCTTATCGTGACGATAAAGGAAAGCCATACGTTCTTCCTAGCGTCAGAGCTGCCGAAACTAATGTATTTAATGCCAAACTCGACAAGGAGTATGCTGGGATCACTGGAATTACGCCTTTTGTTGACCTTGCCGTTAAGCTTGCATACGGTACCGATGCTAAACCTGTTTCAGAAGGTCGTGTTGCTGCAACTCAAACAATTAGCGGGACTGGCGCACTAAGGGTCGGTGCTGAATTCTTGAACAAGTTCCTTGGCTCCAAGAAGATACTGTTGCCTACCCCTACTTGGGCCAACCACAAGGCTGTATTTACTGCTGCTGGTGTTGCTACTGAAGGCTACCGCTACTATGATAACAAAAAAATTGCCCTCGACTTTGAAGGACTAATTACTGATCTCAAGAAGGCGGATGAGGGGACTGCTGTCTTACTTCATGCCTGTGCTCACAATCCTACTGGTGTTGACCCTACACAGGAGCAATGGCGTGAAATTCACGAGGTTGTCAAGGAGCGCAAGCTATTCCCTTTCTTTGATATGGCGTACCAGGGATTTGCCTCTGGTAACTGTGATAGAGATGCTTATGCTGTTCGTTACTTTGTTGAACAGGGTACCCAAGTGGCCCTTTGCCAGTCATTCTCTAAGAATATGGGCCTTTACGGTGAACGTGTAGGTGCCTTCTCTCTTATTACCGAAAGCACTGAGGAGAAGGAACGCGTTTTAAGTCAACTAAAGATCTTGATCCGTCCTCTTTACTCCAACCCTCCTATTCACGGAGCACGAATTGCCGAGCAGATTCTCAGTAACCAGAGTCTGCGTGGCCAATGGCTCGGGGAGGTTCAGGACATGGCCGAGCGCATGATTTCAATGCGTGGACTTCTTCGCTCCAACCTTGAATCTCTTGGATCTAGCCGAAACTGGGAACATGTCACTTCTCAAATTGGAATGTTCTGTTACACCGGCCTTACTGCCGAGCAGGTTGACCGATTGGCTAAGGAGTTTTCTATTTATGGAACTCGTGATGGCCGTATTTCTATCTCTGGTATTAATAGTGGAAATGTGAAATATCTCAGTGACGCTATTTACAAGGTTACAAACTAATGTTTAACATACCTGATTCGTCTTTTCCCGAATATTAATTGTGGAGCTCTTGAGCCTTGCCCTGAAATTTCACTTTTAATATCAGAACTACAACTTACCTTTAAAAAAACAGTCCTGCAAGTGTATACGAGCATCACTGAAAAAAAAAGAGTTGTTACTGGAATTCGGCATACCTGTTTATTTCTTTATACTAATTATAGATGTCTCGTGAAGATTTGTTCAAACCTCTTTACAAAAACCACCGTCGCATAAAATTTGATGAGTTAGAGGATGTGCTTGATCCAAGGGCCTCCGAAAACAGCTTGAATATTGCAGGTTATAACCTCGTACGGCATGATAAGGTATGGACGTGCGATGCCTTACCTGGATTATTGATTATAAACGAATTCTTATCAATTGAAGAACAAAAATGCCTAGTTAAGGAGTCTTGCGTCGAATTCCTACAAAACAAGGAACATTTGACTAATTTAGATGCTCATTATGAACTCAAAAGACCAATTCATTTGTTTAATGAAAAAAAACCGGATAAGCTACCCCCTAAAAACTTTCTTGTTAGAGATAAAATTCGGTGGGTGACTCTAGGCGGGCAATACAATTGGACTGACAAGGTCTACCCTTCGTTCGAGAAGGGAACACCAGGCTATCCAGAATTTCCTGATTCGCTAGCCAAGGAAGTTGCTGAGCGATTCAACTGCCGAGCGGAAGCTGCGATCGTTAATTATTATAGTGATGGCGATATTTTATCACCACATCAAGATGTTGCAGAACTCACTAAACAAGATTTAGTGAGTATCAGTTTAGGATGTACTTGTGTGTTCTACCTGGCGGTTAATAGGCACGATGAAAAGCCGCTACCTATAATTTTGCGCTCTGGCGATATATTAGTGATGGGAGGTGCAAGCAGGTTTGCCTACCACGGGGTTGGTAGAGTTTTCAATAAAACTACACCAAAGGAACTAACTCTTAGCGTTGATGATAGTGAATTCCCGGACTGGATTATGAGCCATCGAGTTAATATTAACGTGAGACAAATGAATGAATGAACAAATAAATAAATAAATAAATAATAATGCTATGCTAATCTTTCTAATGCACAATGGTGGTTGTAACGACATTTGTTACAGTTTGGGTGATTACAATGGTTGATGTCGACTCTAAGGATGAAGTTAGCGTGGTTGTACAGGAACCAAGTGAAGATGCAATAGTGAGTGGCTCGATGCTGCTCGTACCTACAGAGGGAGTAGAGATGGAGGTTGATGAGGTTGTGGAGGTGGCAGTGGGCGTGGCAGTGGGTGTGGCAGAGTCGACAAGGCTGTTGTTCACCGAATTATCAGGACTATTCGATGTTGGCAGAGCAATTGCACCCGTAGGTGAGACAGAAATATCACTAGAGGTGGTTGTGCAGGATACAGTGTCGAAAAAAGTGTTGGTTATGGTAACCCAAACGGGGGCCACACTTTTGTCGTTCGTAGCAATGAATTGAGAAGTAGGAGTGAAACTAACCGGAGTTTCAGCAGATGAAGTAATGATACTGATGTCCAAGGTGTTTGTTGCCTCAACGCTGCTGCTGCTGGTTTGGGCTTCGAAACGAGTAGACTCTTGAATTCCAAACGAAACAATACTAGTCTCAGTAGGTGCAAAAGTTAAGCCATCAAATGAGCTAGGAATTGCAATGAATTGCGAATAAACTGGTGCAATTAAAAGAATTGAGTAAAGGATTCCGTTCATAGTGGTGGTTTGTTTATCTGTGTGTGGTCGGCCTAACCCTTATATGTAAGTAAAACCACAAGCGAGAGAAAAGTCAATTGGGTAAAAATTGTGACTTCCTGGGAATTGATTTTTCACAGATTTCCATGTAGTTTTGATATATAGCTTTAATCTGGAGTGATCTGCCTATCGATTAGGATTTAAATTGGACTAGCCTATCGTGTAGAGTATAAATAGCTATTTAATCACGTGCACAACTAAATGGCTCGACAATGGTAAAGAGAAAAGACATTGATATGTTGAACACGCCGGAGAGCTGGCAGTCTCCCGTTGCCGTGATTGCACATATTGATCTTGATGCTTTTTATGCACAATGTCTTGGCGTTAGAATTGGTGCTGATCCGTTGGTTCCACTTGGATGCCGTCAATGGAACCTTCTGATAGCAATTAACTATCCATCCCGCAAATTTGGGATTAAAAGAGGAATGTCAGCAAGCGAGGCAAAGAAACTGTGTCCAGAAATTCTGCTCCCTCATGTTGCGACCTTTAAAAAAGGTGAGGATGAATGGGCCTTTCATGAAAACCCTGATGCAGGAACTTATAAAGTGAGCTTGGACCACTTCAGACGAGAATCAAGAAAAATATTTGACGTTTTTAAGCGAAACTTTCGAATTGTGCAAAAGGCTGGTATTGACGAAGGATATGTTGACCTGGGCCCTGATATTTATAGGACATTGTTAACAACACATGCAGACATATTCGATCTTGCAAACCCAGATGATGAAGTTCCACTAAGTTATCAGGAAATAATTGATATTGGTGCAGAATTGGTAAGAAAGGTCCGGATTGAAATACATGAAGAACTGAAATATACATGCTCCGCTGGCATTGCACCCAATAAGCAGCTGGCTAAGCTTGGATCTGGTTTTAAAAAGCCTTTTAATCAAACAGTCGTATACCCCGACAACATAAATGATTTTCTAAACAACTTCCCGGTCACAAAAATAGGTGGTCTAGGGGGGAAGATTGGAAGACAAGTTTTGGAACTGTTAAAAGTACCTGAAACGCCTTCTGAACAGTGCAAATACATCAGGGAAACGTATCCTATCCTAGTAATGCTAGAGCGTGCTTTAAAAGGTGATGTTGGCCTTGCAAAAGATGTTTATTATATGGTTCGAGGTGGCCTTCCGAGCGAAGTAGCCGATAGAGTTACTGTAAAGTCCATGATCGCAGTCAAAAACTTTCGTGGTGCCAAATTAAAGACCAAAGAAGACGTTGAGCAATGGCTTAAAGTATATTCTGCGGACATAACTGGGCGTTTAGCAGACCTGGACCCTACTGACGGGACTGTACTTGTTCCAAAAACCATATCGCTTCGTAAAGACAATCAAAGCAAACAGCAGCCTTTCGAGTTGAAAGGAATTAGTATTCCTGAGATTAAGGAGCAGATATACCAACAATCAGTAAGAATGGCACATGGATTCGTTACATTTCCATGCCCATATTTGGCAACTGAGGTGTCTAATTTCTATGAAATTCCACGAGAGAGACTTATGTTTCAGAAATTTAAAATCAAGGATAAACTCAGTACGAGTAAAACTGAACTGGGATCAGAAACAGCGAAAGCATCTCCTGCGTCAATGCCTGAGCCAGTGCCTGAGCCAGTGCCTGGACCTGAGAAGGCTGATTTAGGACCTTTATTCGTTGAGGATGATATTAAATGTGAACGATGTAACAAACGGATACCTTTAAATGATGCGCAAAGCCACAGTGATTGGCACTTTGCCCGGGATTTACAACAAAGCCAAACTCGTCAATCCCCCACAAAGCGGTCAAGTCCAGTAAAAAGCCCCGCAAAAGGAAAAAAGAAAAAAAAGGGGTTGATTATTACTAAAGATCAAAAAAACATACTTGACTTTTTCAAAAAATAGCTAGTTATTTAGCTTAATTACACTCAGCGGTTTTGAAAGCCATATCAATAAATATCACATGATCAGATATCAAAACGCGTCTACACCAAACTAAACGTTATATAAATACAATGACGGCGACCTCAGCAGAGAAAATTAAGACATCAATCGCTCAGCTTCACGAGAAGAGATTACTGGACAATAAGCAGGTGACTGACCACTGCTTAGAATACCAGAATTACATTGACGACAGTATAGTTGAGATCAAGAGACTTGAAAAGGAGAAGCACGCACTGGAAGAAGAATTGAATAATCTGAGCCAAGAGAATGAGAACGCACTTCAAAAGCACGAGTCAGACGAAGAAAAATTAAAAAAGGAAATTTCTAGTTTGGAGGCTCAATTCAAAGCGGATGAAAAAGAGTATGAAGAGTTGCTTATTGAGTTGGAAGGATCAACAAAAACGCTGAAAGACATTGAATCTGAGTTGATAATGAAGGAACAAAAGGCTATAGACCTTCAGGCCTCCGTAATTCGTCAGAATAGCCAATTTTGTGAGTCATTACAAATACCAAACCAGTTAAAAGAGTATTCAAACGGCGAAGAGAGGGTGGAGTTTACATTAAAGAGTGGCAGTGGTAGAGATGTACCAATCAGTTTAATAGAGAGAGCTGATGGAAGAATAGAAGCTATCGGCACCAACCCAACGTTAACGGCCAATATGGATAATAAACGTCAGGCCAAATCTTTTCTATACAAGATAAGGGAACAGGTTATACATGAATATAGTTAAAATAATGACCCTTGCAATGCTTTTTCTGTCATTTCTTGCTGTAAAAGTCTTTCTTGGAACTTAATTTGCTGGCCAACAAAAGCAACTTCTCCTCGAAGTCTTAATATGCGTAGAATAATGTCATCTAGTCGGGGAGAGTTTCTCTGGGCATTTTGCAATTGTATTGCCTGGTGCTCAATAACCGACTTATTGCGATGTGCCATAACGGTTCCTTGCCTAGCCAACAGCTGAGTATTGTTAGCAATCGCCCTCAAACTTGCACGCACAACTTTATCACTCTCAGCTTTCAACTGAGAAATTGGCAGGTCATAGTATACAGGAATAGTCATAATTTGTTGATAGTTCTGACTCTGCAAACGTTCGAGACTAGGACCTGCACCATCGCTGTGGAAAAACTCTCTCAGCCTACTCAACCACATATAGAGGGCTTCCATCTCTGCACTATTTAATGGTGTTTGATTGGTCTTTACTGGCTCCAAGGGAGGTAGAATCAGGCTTTCCAGAGCATCCAATACTACATCCCAGGTTCGAGACAACACCTCAGTGCGAAGTTCTAGTGTGAGAATGCCAGCGAGGGTAGCAAAGTTCTTATTCAAATAGTCGTAAAGTGGTTCCAAACTCTTATCAACCAAGTCCTGAACATTCACTGGTTGTGAAGTTTGCGTGCTGGTTAGAATTGGTTTACCAAGCCAGCTATTAAAACTCTTTTGGAGTTGGGAAACCCCAGTTTGAACACTGTTGGCAATACCTCCTTGACCGGTAACATTTTGAAGTGTTTGCCTTGAGAGGGTTGAGTTAATGAACTCAGAAAACTTAGCAACGATATTAGTTACCATCATGTCCTGAGTCTGTTTGATAAACCTCAACGCCTTACCAAAATGGAACCGGATATCATCAAACTGTTGGTCTACTGTGAACATAAAATGCAATTTACCATTTCCTCCGTCGAGGTCAATCCATTTGAGCTGCATGCCATATTCCTTCTTCACATACTGCTTTGCATCTAGTCGGAGCATTACCCTGCCACATACTTGATGGTCAGAACTTGAGCCATAGCTCCAAAGTGTTGCTCTAACAAGACGAGGCCTATTACCCACCTCAAATTCAAATGATTCATTCCATTTTGGTCTGATTCCGTCGGTTGAAATATGGGTCTTTCCGAGTTGCTTTCTGCTATCATGATCAATCAACGTTAAATAGAGGCCCCGACTCGTGTAATCAATTCCTGAGGCACCAATAATGGTGACATTGAATAAAAATCGAGAAGAACTACTATCAGGTTTACCCGATTTGGACTGGAAGTCTCGGAGTCTCTTGGAGACTGCATCTGAGTTGAGTTGGGACTCCATTCGTTGAAGCATGTTATATGCCGCTTCAATGTTGTTCAATTTAATTCCAGACTCTCGCTTAAAGTCGAAGGAGGGTGCAGGCTTGGTGCTCCTAGCGATCATTGCAGCAGCTGCTTGGGCGGTGGCCTCCTTGGCATAAGAAAGCCACTGTTCCTCCTGTTCCTTAGCCTTAAGCTTTAAAGAAGGCACAGGAGGGAGAGCAGATGCCTGTATCATCTCATCCATAAAAAGCTCATGAATTCTGGATGCCCACTGACAGAGCGCTGATGAAATACCACCCACAATTGTAGTAAGTAACCTTGCTAGGTGGAACTGGTTACTCCAATCCATTTTGTCAATTAAAGCAACCGAGGCATAAAATGAGCTGAATAGGTCCTTAACGGCACTAGAGTACATTTTAGAAGGTGGGTCTAAAGGCTCATTAGTGTCGTTCTCTATAGCAGGTTGCACCCACTTTTGACTTAAAGCAGATGAATCTATTGCCCATTTTTCAAAATATGGAAAAAGATGTTCTTCGGCATCAAAGTTAAACAGACCCGGAGATATTTTAACTTGCGAAGACAAGTCCTGTAACTGTAAAAGTTCCTCGTGCAGGCTGACCATTGTTTCAAAATCTGGCTCCTGGTCCTTTAGCTTGTATTGATTGACACAAAATTTCCAAATGGGCTCAAAATCCTGGGACAAGAGTACCAGCTGTTTGGCACAGACAATTTTTGCAATAGGAAGTTTATCAAGCATTGGCATTTTGTACTTCTTCTGCAATTTTTGTGCAGTATTCGTGATGTTTTGTACCAGTTTTACAATATCTTCAATACTCAATGTAGAATCCCGAGGTATTCTTGAAACAATTTTATCATACTCTGCCTCTGCACTGGCGATAATAGACTGTTCAATACGCTTTAGCTGTTGAGGAAGTATAACTGGGTATTCATTCTCATTAATACCCAAAATATCAGCAAAAGAGGGCAGGTTGATTGTTAAAGCATGTAAGAGAGGCCCAAACTTTGGTGGGGCTGGAGTGAAGAGCTTTCCAAATGCTTCCACAATCCCAATAGTCACATCTTCCCTCATCATTTCCAAAGCTTTATATGCAAGTATACGATCCGTATGAGGCCAAGCATCCTCGATACCAGACAGTATGTGCTCAGAGTATCCGTATATATCGTCAATAATCGATACAGGTACGGTCTTGCGTCGAAGGAGAACCGCAATTGCGTAAAGTAGACAAGTTATGTAGCCTTGTACAGAAATCCTCCATACCTGGCAAACAAACTTAATCAATGTCTTAGTTCTGTTGGTGAATAGTGTTGGCTCCTTTAGGTCAAACTCAATGCAGCGCTCTAAAAATGCAGACATGTATGCTTTAATATTTGGTGGTAATAACTCAGGAGGTACTGTACCTGGAATAGATTCCGGAAAGTACGATTGAAGCTCTCTAACCTGAGCAACCTCATCTTCCAAAAACCTGTTCCAGAGTTCTGGGTTATTGAAGTCAGATTGAAGATAAACTGGATGATTACCATTGGTAATTGATACTTCTAAATTCTTGACAAAGGCAGCTTGGTCTCTAAGTGTGACATCTGAGTTCTTAGCCAGGTCGCGTTCAAAGAGCATTGGTGAGACCAACATGACCTTAGAAATGTGCTCAGAAACGTATTCAGTATCACTTTGGCTAGACTTCTTAGCTCTGCTAGTACGCTTTAATGTCTTAGGGGCATTAAATTCTGCCTCACGAGATGCCAATTGCGAATCGAGTTGAGAGCTTCCGCCCTGTTTCTTGACAACACTACGAAGTAGCTGAATAAAAGACGCACCCTGATTATCAACCAAAGCCTGGCCAGCAACCTTTGTAACACATGCGGTGAATTTCAGAATTAGCAACTCTGTAGTTTGAGACAGTTCCTCCAATTGTGCAGGATCAGTGCTTTTCAGATCCAGAAGTTGCGTATAAAACGCAAGATATGTTCTCTTAAGCGTGGAATCCACAGCTGTGGCTTGTTTATCAAGTGCTAGCTGCTTGAAGAAAGACATAAGAGCTTTGAGACTCCCCTTTGGGAGCTTTCCAAAAGTGATAACCGCAGTTTGCTGGAGCTGCTCAGCAGCCAGAGCATTTTCCTGTTCTCTTCGTTTTTTATGTTCTTCAGTAAGGCTATTTGCGAGAACCGCTAGACGTAAAAGATACGAATAGAGCTCAATATCGGCCACTCGATCCATTGTTATAGGGCAAGGTTAGGCCGCGTATCCAAATAGCGCGGTATTTACACTTTTGGTTAAAACCAGCTTTGTTTCATAATGGTGTAACAATATAATGAATTTTTTATTTAAAGTATTTTTGCCCTTGATAACTCTCACAATCTATTTTTTTCTACAGCAGGTTAAAAGCTCTATTTAGACTGATATGCTTTCTGCTTTATGTAAACCACCATGAAAAAAGGGTGAGATGTGGTGGCATCACATACCACTTCAGTTTCCTCCATCATTTATACTGTGCCCTAATCCCATCTGGGGTAAACCGATAATGGACTTCCCGTTCGCTGACGCTCCAGGGATCATCAGAGCCAATCAAAAAGATGAATACATAACCAGCAAATTACACCTCAAGCTGCGTGATGTTATCCAGTCCATTAAAGGTGTGCGCTTTGTTCATTATCACGCAGTGAAAATTCAGACACTGGCAACGCTGCTATATTTAGGCCTCACTACACTTTCTAAGAGTCGTACTTTGGGAGAAGAATACACAGATCTATTTTATGTTACAAATAAACGGCGTCTACCCTCACAATTTCGGCTAGCGTTGTATGTGATAACAAGTGGTTTGTCCCCACTGATAATCCCTAAGTTAGCAGCCAAAATAAAGGAGATTGCACGCAAAATTTTCAAGCAAGACGAAGACGAAGACGAAGATGAATCGAGCTGGATTGAAGAGTATTTGACCCCTACAAGCCTTGTCTCACTTAATTTGATGCTTTTTTACTTTTCTGGCGCCTATTACCAGATCTCCAAACGAATTTTCGGCTTGCGTTATATTTTCGGATACCGTGTAGATCCCCTTACGCAGCCAAAAAGAAACTACGAGTTGATTGGGGTCCTGATGGCTGCAAGAGCCCTCTTCAAGCTCGCCCAGCAAATAAAACGAACTATTCCACTCCAGGAATCTCAGGAGGAAGATGAGCCTGAGGATATTAAGGAGATGGGGCAGTCTTTAGAGTCACCAGAGGTCTTATCCTTCATAAAAGGATCTAGCAGAAACTGTCACTTGTGCTACGAGGAGATGAGAGCTCCCACACTCACGCTTTGTGGCCATATATTCTGTTGGTCGTGCATATCAGATTGGTGTCGCGGCCAGAAAGTGTGTCCATTGTGTAGACAGGAGTGCCACGAGCAGCATTTATTAGCTTTACGTACATAATTACACCATTCTAATGACACCTCTTGTTTTCTTCTTCGACGAATCAGACTGTTCTTGTGTATGCGTGGGAAGGGAAGGCAAGTTGTTCAACTGCATTCCCTTTGGTTTGTTTGCCTTAGAGGATGAGGAGGTAGAAGATGAAGATGGGCCTGCAAATGAATTAGATGAGTTGGAATATGGAGAAACCACTGTCCTTGAAGGAAGACCAAGACTTTGGGAAAGCGATGGCCTGGAGTCGCGCAAAGGTACGCTTGTTTGACGTTCTGGATGCGGGTTCTTCTTCGTCAAAGTAGGCAAGTTACGGAAAGCACTGGTTGGAGGCTTGGAGGACACACTGGCTCTCCAGCTCGGGACCTGTCTGGGCTGCTCGTTTCCAGTGGCATGAGACCCCAAACGTGGAAGCTGTGTGACATCTCCAATCCCACCAGATCGCGGCACAGCCAACCCCCAGTTGTACTTCTGAACGGTGGCAGTTGCCGGCCTAGCCTGCTGCTTCGCAGATGTCGAAGGGACTAATGGATTAGATTCAACTGTTCCCTGAATGTCCTCTCCCTGTGTTCGTTGTTGAAGAACGTAAGATAGTTGAGTAGCATTTCTTTGGGATAATTGGTACCCATATGATTTGTTGAAAGCCACCAACAATGCAGTCACCTCGGAAGCAGGAGTGCTTTCCAGCACAGACTCGTATGTGGCTACAAAGATTTGAACCGGGACGTTCTTGGTCATGAATGTTTGGTTAGCGGCTTCCAAACGCTCAATTTTAGAGGAATCATGGTTGGTTGCAAGCTCCAAACGGGCACGGTACCGTTTTATCTGTTCCTCTCCGTTTAGGTGGCTTGATTCATTTCCTTCTTCCGGGTTAGTATCCTTAGTGAGCCTTTCGAGGCTCACGGTTTGAGACTTGCGAACATTGTCTAACAGCCCACGATGGGACTCCACCATGTGTTTTTGCAACTCCATTTCCGTTCCAAATACGATGTGCTTGTTTTCTAAGCATGAAGGTACCATACACATGTAGTGGCTATCGGAATAGTGTTTCTGAAGTTGCTCATAAGTTTGGAAGTATAAAGGTTTACCAGGATCGACTCGCTCACAAACAACGCAGCCTATGTGTTCTTGACGGCAGTGGCGTGTGAACTCGGTGGTACCGTAGTGGTAGTTGTTGCAGTACTTGCAGTAAATGTGCTTTGACTTCAAGTGCTCTTTCATTTTGTTGGGTTTTATCAGCGTGTATTCATCGCTAAAGACATATTCATGTCTAGTACAGACGTCGCAAAGTGTTTTTTTATGCACATCTTGTATGTGATTCTTAAGGCTTTTATAGCTTGTGTTCTCGGCATCGCACTCCGGGCACGCATAACTTAAAATATGTCGTAAACGGGATGCAATTTGTCTTGTTTCAACCTTTAAATCACCAGGTTGAAACTTCTGATGGGCATTTTCCACTCCTGTGGAAGCACTACTAACCACATAGACCATGGCCGCTTGGGTACGACAGTAGGGGCACCCCTTATCCTTCATCAAAACTCGTTTTTTTAGCGTACATTGTAGACACAGCTCGTGGCCACATGGAAACTTCGCTCTTTCATTTAGTGGTTCTGCACAAACACAAATTTCAGACATGTTTAATAGTAGGTGGGAAAGTGAGTACTAATCAAATCCGCCAAAAAAAACATAGATTATAGAAGCAGGTTAAGAACCTCGCGGCAGCCCGTGATCACAAGCAAGCAAGCGTAAGCATACCAGTTAAACATGTCTAAATTAATAAATCTGGCTAATCAAGTCTACTATATATCCTGGGCTAGCCTCTTCAGGCGTGATCTGCTAAAGCCAACCTACTCCATCAGCAACTTCTCTGAATTAGAGATCCCCTCGCACACCAAGCTAGTAATTCTCGACAAAGACAATTGCTTCGCCAAGCCCCACTCACTTACTGTATGGCCTGCATTCCAACAAAAGTGGGACGAGATTATTGCATCTGAGAAGAAGAGCTACGAGGTAGTTGTGCTCAGCAACACGGCCGGAAACTCCACCGATGACCCCCAATTAGCACTTGCAAACCAGCTAACCGAGTCAACCGGTTTGCCCGTTATATCACACTCACAAAAGAAGCCAATGTGCTACTTGGAACTATCGTCACTTAAATACAACCCTCGAGACATTCTCGTTGTGGGTGACCGGTTGGCGACTGATGTGCTTCTTGCGAACCTCATGGGTGCGGAATCGGTGTGGATTAGGCCTGGAGCCCACCCCAGCATACTCAATCGCATGGAAATCAGATTGTTTAAATACATTGAATGATTCTATATACACGTTACTCATCCTTCTTTAGAACTTTACGGACTAGCCGTTTGAACAAGCCTTCTTTGTGGTGTGTTTCGCCCGCGTTGTCCCCACCATTCGGCTCTCCATCGGTTTCATGCACCTCGTGAATCGATGCGTATTTCCGGCGGGCATTTTTATCGCCCATAGCGTCAGCCAAAGCCTCCATGAGCACCGTCTGCTCCTCGTCACTGGGCCGTGGGATCTTGATCTTGAGTTGTACTCTGAGGTCACCCTTGGCAGCACCGCCAGTCATTCGTGAACGTGAGCTGAGCGGCGAGGCCGGCATTCCCTGGCCGGGAATCTCAATCACATCGTCGACCTGGGAAGCTGATGGCACATTTATCCTTATCTTCTTGCCTTCCAGAGTCGGAATGTCTATCTTACCACCCAATGCGGCAGTAGTAAAAGGTACGTTGCACTGGTAAAGCAAATCGTCGTCCTTGCGCTTGAACAAGGGGTGTGGTTGAACGTTCACACGCACATAGAGGTCTCCCTTACTGGTTACAACCCCCATTCCCTTACGCACAGCTGGTGAATCGCCCTCTCCAGTCTCGCGAATACGCATTCCATCACGAATTCCAGCCGGGATCTCCACCTCGTAGGCCTTGGTGGTGTGGCTAACTCCCTCACCGTGGCAGGAGCCGCATGCCGACCCGCTGGGGATGACCACGCCGGATCCCTGGCACGACGGACAGGTTGAGGCCATCTGGAACCCACCCTGAATGACGTGCACGGTTGTTCCTGAACCATGGCAGGTTCCGCACGTCTGAGTTGACTTGCCCGCCTTTAATCCAGACCCGCTGCAGGTTCCACACTGGTCTATCGCCGAGTACTTTACTTGTTTCTTAACGCCCTGAGCGGCTTCCTCGAGCGAAATTCTCACCACTACCTCTAGGTCTTCACCTTTAAACACCTGTTGGCCGTGTCCACGACCGCGACCAGCACCAGCTTGCTGCCCGGTGAATGCAGAAAATATGTCCTCAAATCCACCAAACCCACCAGAACTGAATCCTCCACCACCGAAGGGGTTGAATCCTCCACCGAAGGGGTTGCCACCTTGGTTTCCGCCTCCGAAACCAGCACCGTTCTCGAAAGCGGCGGATCCAAGCTGGTCGTATTGACGACGTTTGTCCTCATCACTGAGAATCTCGTAGCTGCTCTGAATATTCTGGAACTTTTGGTCGGCGTCCTTGTCTTTGTTTACATCGGGATGGTACTTTTTAGCCAGCTGGTAGTACTGTTTCTTGATGTCTTTGGCTGAAGCGTCCCGGTTCACCCCGAGAACCTTGTACGGATCCTCCATTCGGCATGGGATCCCCGCATGGAAAAGCCGAGAGATAGGCTGAAAGTGTCGGTTTGGTCTAAACCTAGCTATTCTGAACATAACAAATTGGAAGGTTCACTTTGCAATTTGGTTTGGAAGTTGAGGATGGAAATGGGCACGTGATGCTGAAATTTTCCAGCGGTTTTCCAGCACATGCTCCAAGGTTCCAAGGCAGCACACACTATTTAATAATTAATATATATTTATTTAGCTCTGAGTAGGCATGACAACCTGCTTCTCCTGAGCACCGGCATCCTCCTGGTTCCACAACGATGTAACAGTTTTGTACTGAGTCAAAAAGTAGAGGCCAGCCTTGCCGTAGAAGTTCGCATCACCAAGGAAAGAGCCCTTGTTACCGGTGAATGAGAAGATTGGGAGCGGAACGGGGATTGGGACGTTGATTCCCACCTGTCCGGTCTCAATCTCGGTCTGGAACTTGTAGGCAATAGCACCCGATTGGGTGAACATCGAGCTCCCATTGCCGTATTTGTTTCTGTTCACCAAAGCAATGGCCTCGTCTACAGTATCGACCTCGCAAACCACAAGCACGGGTCCGAAAATCTCCTCGTCGTAGCACCGCATGCCCGGTTTAACTCCGGTAATCACGGTGGGGCCCACAAAGTAGCCATTGGGGAACTCTTCACTGCGGAAGTTGCGGCCATCAAGGGCAATAGTGGCTCCGTCCTTCTCTGCCGAGTCAATTAGGTCAAAAACACGCTGTTGGCTCTGCTTGGAAATGACTGGGCCCAAATCGGTGCCTGCTTCGAACCCACCACCTACTTTGAGCTGCTTGGCAGCGGAAATGATATCGGAAACCCACTCCTTTGCGGGGCCAACAGTAACCAAAACCGATAGAGCCATGCACCTCTGTCCTGCAGCACCGAATGCAGCACCAACTACAGCATTAACAGTGCGATTTTTGTTCGCATCAGGCACGATGATAGCATGATTTTTGGCACCAAGATTTGCCTGCACACGCTTGCCATTGGCGGTTCCACGGCTGTAGATGTACTGTCCAGCTTTGTCGCTGCCCACAAACGAGATGGCTTTGATGTCTGGGTGGTCCAAAATAAAGTCAACCGCCCGGTGCTGGCCGTGAATGATATTGAGGATTCCGGGAGGGCAGCCAGCCTGGCGAACCAGCTCGGCAATGTACATTGCAGCCCCAGGATCGCGCTCACTGGGCTTTACAATGATGGCATTTCCAGTTACAATTGCCAATGGGATGCTCCACAATGGAATCATGGCTGGGAAGTTGAAGGGACAGATCGCAGCAACCACACCCAAAGGTTCACGGTACATACGCGTCTCCATACCGCGACTGACCTCAAGAACCGAGCCTGCAAGATCCTGAGGGGCTCCACAGGCCGCCTCGGCCACCTGCAGGCCGCGAAGAACGTCTCCCTTGGCATCCTCGAACGTCTTTCCCTGCTCAATTACAATAAGCTGGGCCAATTTGTCCATATTTTGTCGAACGAGCTCCACCAATTTGAATGCGATCTGCTGGCGCTTGATCACAGTAGTCGACTTAAACTCGTTGAAAGCGGCTTTGGCACTCGCTACGGCAGCCTCCATTTCTTGATCTGTGCTCTGCGGAACCCGCGTAACCGGCAGATCGGTGGCTGGATCAGTGACTGTAATAAACTCAGTTGCTTTGGAAGTCACAAATTTGTTATCGAGGTAGAGTGGGGTGTCCTTGGGATCGATAATTTTGGCATGGGAGGTGGGGAAATGAAACTCGTAGAGTTTAGATGCACTAGAGTGCATAGTCCGCAAAGAATTACGACTCGCACGCGAAAATACCGCCTTGGTGTACATTCGAGAGGTCACTTTGGGTACGTTTAAGATTGTTGACATGATCAAGCTGCATGTGTCAGTGGGTGGAGATATATACGCCCATTACAGGGTTCGTTAAAACCCGCAGTTTAGGGAAGAGGCTCCGATACCGGAACTAAACGAAAAAAAAAACCTGTGCGCACTCTAATATTTTGAATCTGGAATTAAATCTGTAGGGGAAGAAGATCTTGTTCACTTAATCCTGGACGAAGGGGTGTTTTGCTGGTGTTGATATGCATATTGGATTGAACATAACTACAAGTGCAGTAACCCTGATATTTGGGGCTCTACTGCGTGTCTCTGCGATAACCCATTTAGTGAAATACTCACCGGAAATATCGAATTCTCATTAATTTAGGCCGACTATAAAACTAATTACTACTTTAGAATCGTGTTATTCTTAATTTAGCTCTTTGTAATAAAGTACCAATCAGGTAGTCATATAAACCCTAGCGAGCAACGCTCAATTGGCCTTCTTAAAGCCTTTAGTATAATGTAACAGTTATTCTGGTTTTTGGCTATGCGTAACACTTAAATAAATCATGTTGCCTAAAAAGGAAATATAAGCAATTGGCATTGCAGCTTCTGTGTTCTTTGATTATCACAATACCATGCTCAGGTAAAACTGAACTAGAGCGAAATACTGCTCATTGCGGCTCAGAATGTACGCCGTACTTGGGCCGTTGGACAGGCCTAAAACAAGCACCAGCTGTCACCGCTTACCTAACAGTGTAATGGTCTAATAGTATCGTGTGGTGTTACTAATCTAAATCACCTAACCATCCTGGTTGGTCCACTCCTCCTCTTCAAAAAATGCTGTCGAGAGTTTTCAAGGTTGCTCCTCTGCGGTTGGCTTCATACCGTGCTATGCACGTCTCCGCAGTCCGTCGTGCTGATTTGGTTCAGGACCTCTACAGCCAGGAGATTAAGTCCTTCCAGCCCCGTCCCTTGACTGACAAGGATGCCGAGGGTGTCGTCCTTAAGTGGGCTGTTCCCACCAGTCCCAAGGCCCCCACTGAGGAGGTTCAGACTGCTGATCTTGATTCATACGCGAAGTCCGCTGTGGAGGTGGAGGGTGTAAGTGCCTCCACCGAGTCCACCGAGGAGCAGACCTCCGGTGACTGGTTCCCAATTGAGAGCTGTGACGAGCTCGATGCCCACCACTAACATATAAAATCTGATAGATCAAACATATATAAATATTTATGTCGTATTTGTGACGTGCTTGTTTGTCAAACTTATCCGTCATACTCTCGTCGCTCCTTCAAAGCAATGCGGGCCAGACGTTCGGCTCGCAAACGCTTTCGCTCGTTCTCGACGTTCTGGTCGTAAATGATAACCTCATCCAGGCTCTTCCCCGCTGGCACAAGCGGCAAAACCGGAACCTTTTTGTCAACCAAGACCTCTACAAGAACCGGGCCCTTGGTGTTGATCATCTTTTCCAATCCTGGCTTCAGCTCGCTGAGTTTCTCAATGCGGATTCCAGACACTCCCATTGCCTCCGCCAATTTCATGAAGTTGGGGTTCACTTGGTGAGTGTGCGAGAAGCGGTCCTCGTAGAACAGCGACTGCCACTGGGTGACCATTCCCTGCTCCTCGTTGTTGAACACGATGACCTTGACGGGGATTCCGTACATAGCGGCAGTGCTGAGCTCGGAAAGCGTCATGTTAAACGACGCATCACCATCAATATCAATAACAATGGCATCAGGACGGCCGACCTTAGCACCAATGGCGGCAGGAAGGCCGTAGCCCATGGTGCCTAAACCACCACTGGTAACAATGCTGCGAGGATGCTTGAACTTGAAGAACTGGGCCGCCCACATCTGGTGCTGGCCAACACCGGTGGAAATAACCACGTTCTCCTTGAAAGGAGCAACAACATCGGACAAAGTAGTCACGACCGTTTGCGGGCGGATAGGACTGTTTTCGTCATCCTTTTCGTACGCAAATGGGAACTTCTCCTTCCACTCGTTGATTTGTGCAAACCACTCGGCTCTGTCAGCCGCATTTACGGCCTGGACGTGGGGGAGGAAGGAAGGCAGCGTCTCGGCAAGGTCGCCTTCAACAGCAACGGTGGCATCCACAACCTTGCTGATATTTTTGGGGAGAATTTCGAAATGCACAATACCTCCACGGCCTTCCTGGGCGGCCTCACGGGCCTTGGGAGCGAACTCAGAAACCTTGCCGGTAACACGCTCGTCAAAGCGTGCACCGAGGGCAATAATCAAGTCGGCATTCTGAATGGCTTTGTTTGCGTAGCACGAGCCGTGCATTCCCACCATTCTGAGCGAGAGGGGGTCCGTCTCGTCAAAAGCACCCAAACCGTGCAGAGTGCTGGCCACGGGGATCTGGGCCTTATGGGCAATCTCACCTAGAATCTCGGCGGCTTTGGGGCCTGCAGCCATTACTCCGTTGCCAGCGAGAATCAGCGGACGCTTGGCTTTGCTTAAAAGGTCGGTAGCCTCTATGATGCTATCCTGGACGACACCCTGGCCAGCAGCCGTGGTAGTCAGATCGGCAAGCAACCGAGATGGAATGGTGGTTTCAGTGGGAATGGCCCTTCTGAGGATGCCTGCAGTGACGTCCTTGGGCAGATCAACCAGCACCGGACCAGGTCGTCCCGAGGTCGCGATCTCGAAGGCCTCGTTGATACGACGGGGCATCTCCTCGATGTTTTTGACCATCACAGCCCACTTGGTGCAGCTTCGGGTAATTCCGACCACGTCAGCCTCCTGGAAGGCATCGGTGCCAATGGCAGATGTGGCAACCTGGCCGGTGAACACAACCATTGGTGTACCGTCACTCAGGGCATCCTGCATGGGGGTCACAACATTGGTTGCACCAGGTCCAGATGTCACCAGAACAATACCGGGCTTTCCGGTCACTCGGGCGTAGCCTTCAGCCATGTGGCCAGCGCCTTGCTCGTGCCTGGGCATAATGAACTGGAACTTATCTGAGTTGAAAATACCGTCGAACACGGGGAGAATAGCGCCTCCAGAATAGCCGAAAACGGTGTCCACGTTGTGTCTCAGCATCATCTCGTGGAAGATCTGGCCACCAGTGAGGCCGATCATACTGTCATCGAGAGCCTGGCGGTTGCCTGTGTTAATTGGGTCGCGCTCACGGTTGAAACCAGGAGCCGGGTTTGGCCGGCCTCTGAGCTCTTTTTCTTTGTGGGATTGGCTCTTGGGGACTCCACGGTGGGTATGTGTCGAAGCAACTTTAGAAGTGGGCGAAATAGTGTGCGCCATGCATCTTTGAATAGAATTAGAAAGAGGAATGTATCGCTTGGCAGAACGCGCTACCAAGGCTCGTGACGAAAGCATGTTTAAAGGCAGTTAAACGGTTCGTCTTTTTTTTCACTTTGATATTTCAGCTGTGGAACCTCTAGGGTAGCGGTTGCCCCACCTTTTAAACCTTGAGTCATAATAATTTGGGGTATCGCCGAAACCGGCAAAAGACTATTAGAATATGCATTTTAAAAACTACTAAACATATATATATTTACATGACGGTTCAACTTAGTTTTTAACTTCATCAAGTTTTGCTAGCAATTCCTGTCCATCTGTTTCGGTCTTAACGCGGATCAGATAGATCGTGGGCTCAGACTCCCCGGGTTTAACATCCATAAGCTTCACTTGCCCGTTACCAATTACGGAGTACTTGAAGGCAGCTCTCAGTGGCACATTCAGCAGCACGCGGCCTGATCCCTCGGCACGGACCAATGCACGGGCCTTCTTGGTCTCTTTGTGAACTAGAAGTCGGAGCATTCCAAGGCCAAGGACGCTGTATTCACCCTTTACAAGTTCGTAAACTTTGCTCTTTTTCTCATATACGCTGGTCTCATTCTCCTCACCAGGACCAGGACCGCCCAAGTCGGTTTGGGGCTCGTTCTGCTCCTCGCTGGGCTCCCCGTTGTTGGACTCACCGTCGTTTGTAGTAACAATATTAACTGGTTGGTTGGGCTTCCAAGCAGCATCCAATGGCTTGGAGGGTTTCGCACCACCGTCAGTGCTTCCAAAGGGGTTCACCCCGGCTCCAAAGGTAAGGTCGGTTTTTGGAGAGTTGGAACCAAACGTGAATTTAGGAGCCTCTGTGGGCTTGTTTGCATTAGCTCCACCAAAACTGAAGGTGGGTTTAGTTTCCGAAGAGCTGGACGGTGTGCCAAAGCTGAATTGAGATTTCGATTCGCTACCTGAACTTCCAAAACTAAACGGGGGCTTGTCATCTGGGGTCTTACCAAACTGAAGTGGTTTATCCTCGGATTTGGTCTCGGCTGGTTTACCAAAGCTAAATACGGGCTTCTCGGATTTGGCCTCGGGTGTGGATTTGGTCTCGGCAACAACGGGTTTGCCAAAGCTAAATTGCGGCTTGCTTTCGGGCTGGCTGGCTGGCTGGCTGGATGGCTGACTCTCGGGCTTGTCTGCGGGTTTTCCAAAGCTGAATTGGGGCTTTTCCGCAGGCTTTTCCGCAGGCTTTTCTGCAGTCTCAGCAGGCTTGTTTTCCGCAGGCTTGCCAAAACTAAATACAGGTTTAGCTTCAGAAGTCTTTACTGGCTGCTGGCCAAAACTAAACTGTGGCTTGGACTTATCCTCAGCTTTGGGCTCGCTACTTTTGGGTTTCTCGTTTTCAGGCTTAATATCATTGGCTTTTATCTCACCGATTCCATTGGGGTTAAACACAAAGCCCCCAGAGACGGGTTTAGATGAAATAGGTTTCGAAATATCGACCTTCTTGTCACCGAATTGGAACGAGGTAGCCGTGGAATTGGCACCAGTAAACTTAAATCCGCTAGATGTGATTTCTGCAACAGGTTTGGATTCTGTAACAGGTTTTGACTCTGCAACAGGTTTGGATTCGGGTGCTGGGGGCAACTTAACCGGTGCTTTGGGTTCTGAGCTTACACTTGGCTTGGAACCTATACTCTTGTAGTACTGCAAGTACTTGTCACACATATCAGCCCAGCTTTCAAGCGGACTTTCCACATTAGCTTTGGCCACAGTTGCAGCAAACTTGGAATTGAGTGCGCGAATCCGTAATTTGAATGAGTCGCCATCACTTGTTGATTCTGATTTAGACTGGGTAGTGGGGGGCTCTCGAACTGGATTGGCAGCTAAAGATGCAGTAGGATTAAACATACCGAAAGGATTGGACGTTTTTTCGGCAGGTTTGGTGGCTAATGGTCCAAATACGTTGCCTAAACTAGGTGCAGAAGATGATTGGCCAGCTACACGCCTGGATCTAGGAACTGCGATCTTCCGTTTGGCTATGATGTCAGACAAAGGCATACTGGGTTGCTCATCGCCAGAATCCGACTCAATTTCGGGATTGTCGCGAGTAATTTGTACACTAGCTTGTCTCTTAGCCATGGTTGATACCTCAGATTGACAGACTAAGTTAAAGTTGTGAATGATGTACACCAGATTAGTAATGGATCATCATCAGACAACAAACATGTTTTGAACCGAATTGTTACACGGAAAGAAAATGTACTTCTATAGATATTTATGTGTTGTCTAGGGAATTGCTTATTATATTTATTCAATTTCGAGCTAATTTTATAGAAAATGATAGAACGCAGCTGGTTTTAGGTTCAATTGTAGTACTACTAAAAAGCTACACGTGTTAAACAACATGCCATTAGTTTTAAACGCATTGTGTAGAATAACTTTACCAATTAGTACCAAATTGAATTGCTGTAAAATACATATACTGATATTTCACTGGTCCTCGAAGGTCCAAGCACATCAGTGCCTTAGTCATTATATACTTATGTAATGAAGCCCTATTTTCACGTGATAGACTCACGGTTCACGGCTCTCCCTACCCCCCCCCGGTCCTACTCAAAATTCATCACCACGTAGTAGATCTTACAACAACACAATGGCCCCTAAGATCCAGGCTACGAAAGCCCAGAAGGCGGCTGCCGCCATGGCTGGTGGTAAGGCCCGCAAGAAGAAGTGGAACACCGGTAAGAGCCGTGAGAAGGCCCAGCACCACGTCGTTCTTGAGCAGCCTCTTTACGACCGTCTCTTCAAGGACGCCGCTACCTTCAAGCTCGTCACCGTTTCGGTCCTTGTTGACCGTCTGAAGATCAACGGTTCGCTCGCTCGTCGTGCTCTCCGTGCTCTCGAGGAGGAGGGCGTCATTAAGCCTGTCATCACTCACTCTAAGCAGAAGAGTTACACTCGTGTTGAGGCTTAGATGTACTGACTTACATACATATTAATTTAAAATTAAGCTGAAAAGTAAAACCAAACAAAAAGAAGAAAATGGCAAATTTGCTATTGGCTATTTGTTACCACAGGGTGTATCTCAGTTACTCGGAGCATATACTACATTGAATAGAAAGCGCCATAATTATATACCAAGTCAGGGTTTATAACAATTAATAGCTTTAAGAATTAGAAGTATTGGCTAATTATGCTCATGATTGTAATGATATTAAGTCGCTAATGAGATTAGTAGCTGTGCTCCCACTCGGTGTAACCGTAAGAGGCCTTCTTCCAGATCTTCTTAACACGCTTAAGAACACCGTTGTGGCCACGACCCTCACAGTTGAGGTTGGGCTTAGGGAGAACAGTCTGGTCATCAGACAAGAAACCACCGAAAGGACCCTGGTTGTAGTTCTCGGTGATGGTAGGAGCCTTGTAGTTCTTGATGTGGGCCTTGGTGTTGATAAGCGAGAACACGTTGG